>JAMXBD010001225.1:0-438733 GCA_024138025.1 Combretum micranthum
GGGGGGGACACTATACTATTTGATGGATGTAAAGATAGGTAAAGCATGTCACACCGCTCATCAGAATATGTTCAAGGAGGAGCAATTTTAGCTTTGGCATCGTTAGTTAGGTCATTTGTCATATGGATATTTGAAAAATGTTCTTCCAAATTTATTTTCAAATATAGCAATTTCTCAATTTAAATGTGAAACCTGTATTTTTGTGAAAAGTCATCGGGCCACTTATCCTTTCAGTTTTAATGAAAGTACCATTCCTTTTTCCTTAATCCATATTAATATGTAGGGATCATCCCCGAAACCTAATATGTATGGCTATTGATGGTTTGTAATTTTTGTTGATGATTGCACACAGATGACGTGGTTGTATTTGTTGAAACATAAGGATGAGGTTTTCAATACCTTTCAGTCCTTTTATAACATGGTTTATACACAATACTCCACCAAATTACAGGTTCTTCGTTTCGATAATGGCGGAGGATATGTCAACACACAATTTAATGACCTTTGTTTGTTAATATGGAATGATTCATGAGAAATCATGTTCGCATACTCCCCAATAGAATAGAGTGGCCGAACAGAAAAATCGGCATATTCTTGAGACTGCTAGAACTCTTCTTATTTGGGCTAATATGACTATGCAATATTAGGCAGAGGCAATTATGCAGGCAATTTATGTTATCAATAGGATGCCAACGAAAGTTCTTGAAATGAAAACTCCTCTTTAAACATTATCTCATTTTGTAACACTGCCCTCAATCTTGATGATGCCACTACGCGTGTTTGGGTGTGTTATATTTGTTCATGTCCAAAAGGATCAACGCACAAAAATCGATCCTTGTGCTGTGAGGTGTAATTTCTTAGGCCATGGCCTATACCAAAAAGGATATCGCTACTTTGATCCCCCTCATAAGCGAACATATGTTACTATAGAAGCCACATTTTTTGAAACTAAAATGTTCTTTACTGTTAAGCTCTTCACTCCACCTCGTAAGGGGGAGAATTCTAGTGAAGAGGTGAATTGGATGAGATATGAGTGGCTAGGCTTTAATGAATATGACATTCAGAATGAGTTAGAGACAACTTCCTCAAATGATGATGTGCTCCCTCCTTCTCCAATAACCACTAGTCCATCTCCTGAGAATATCACTGAGGTAAGTTCTCCATCAACCCCAATTGATCATCAACCCTCTAATGACATAAATATTATTGCTTCTATCCTTAGCTATAGATTACCTTACAGGCATAATCCTAGTGTGCCCCCAAGATGCTACTCTCCTAAAATGGAAGAACGACAATCTAAATATCCTATTGCTAATTACATGTCCATTGAATTACTATCTGAATCTTTGAAAAGCTTTGCAAATGATTTCTCATCTCATCACGTTCCCACTAATGCAGAAGAGGCATTACAAGACCCTAGATGGACTCAAGCCATGAAGGAAGAGATGGAGGCCTTGTTGAAAAATAAAACATGGATTCTTGCTACATTACCAGAAGGGAAGAAGACAGTAGGGTGCAAATGGGTGTTTTCAGTTAAATACAAATCAGATAGATCTGTTGAAAGGTACAAAGCTAGAGTGGTTTCCAAGGATTATACACAAAAATATGGAGTCGATTATCAAGAAACCTTCTCTCCAGTGGCAAAATTGAACACAATAAGAGTTTTATTGTCCCTTGTAGCAAATCTTGACTAGCCTTTACATCAATTTGATGTAAAAAATGCCTTTCTCCATGGTGACCTTGAAGAAGAAATTTATATGGATATCCTTCCTGGATATATGGCAGATTGAGTATCGCAATGAAGAAATATGGCTATCGACAAAGTAACTCTAACCACACTTTATTCTTAAAACACCAATAAGGCAAGACTACAGCTCTGATCATCTATGTTGACGATATGATCATTACAGGAGACGATATAGATGAGATAGCAAAACTTCAATCTCAGTTGGCATCAGAATTTGAGATGAAGAATTTGGGAGGACTCAAATACTTCTTGGGGATTGAAGTTGCTAGATCCAATCAACGGATATTTCTTTCTCAGCAGAAATATGTGCTGGATTTATTAACTGACGTCGGATTATTGGAGTGTAAACCAACTGAAGTACCTATAATTCAAAATCACCGACTTGGAGAATACTCAAATCAAGTGCCAACAGACAAAGGAAGATACTAGAGGCTAGTTGGTAAATTGATCTATTTATCTCATACCCGACCTAATATTGCTTATGCAGTAAGTGTAGTTAGCCAATTCATGCATTGCCCTAACAAAGATCACATGAATGCGGTCATTCATATTCTTCAATATCTAAAATCATCACTTGGTAAAGGCATTTTGTTCTCTAAGAATGATCATTTGAATATTGAAGGGTATACAGATGCAAATTGGGCTGGAAATATTTTAGATAGAAAGTCAACTTTAGGCTATTTCACATTTGTCAGTGGGAATCTTGTTACATGGAGAAGTAAAAAGCTGAAGGTAATGGCATTATCAAGTGCGGAAGCATAATTTAGAGGAATGGAAAAAGGGTTATGTAAACATCTTTGGCTTAGAAATTTGTTGTCTGAGATTGGATTTCCTCCTAAATGAGAGAAGGACTTTTTTTTGCGATAACAAAGCAACTATTGATATTTCTCATAATCCAGTACAGCATGATCGAACTAAGCATGTGGAGGTTGATTGACACTTCATCAAATAGAATCTTGAAGAAAAGACAATCTGGTTTCCCTTTGTGAGATCAGAAGACCGGTTAGCAGATATCCTAACTAAAGCAGTATGTAACAAGAATTTTTATAACTCACTTATCAAGTTGGGCATGATAGATATCTATGCACCAACTTGAGAGGGAGTATTGGCGTGAAGGACTCCTAGAAATTAGGAGTTTATAGCTGGTCAATGAATATCATTAATTAGGAGTTTATGGATGTATTATAGGGTCAATGAATATCATTGGAAACAAAATCAATCGTCATTATAGCAAATTTGTATACCAAAAATAGGAGAGCTTGATTATGTATAAATACCTTTGTATGTAGAAAAGAAAATATATAAAAAAAACCTAAAATATTTCTCTTATTAAAAACACGTACTTGGGTGATTTTATTTCTTTCACAAAGGTGGTGGACGTTTTTTGGGGTGTGGAGAGGAAATGTCTAGGGTTCGGAAGAAAATTGAAGTACTTCTTCAAGGGCTCATTGAGGAGCAGCGTAGCTTTAGGAATCGAAATTCAAATGGTAAGCAGCGAGGTAAGAACTTACTTGATCAGATGTTGTCATTGCAAGAAACAGATCCAGAATTCTACACGGATAAAACCAGCAAAGCCACTATCATGGTATGCCTTCTTTTTTCCCTTTGTTCTTTTTTTCCCTTATCTTTTTCTTTTTGTCCTTCTTTTTTTTTAATATGGGCGTGGATATTATAAAGATTACATATATATACACACACACCACAACCTTCTTTTTTTAACTTTTTAATTGAGATAAATAAGTATGTCCATTATTATGGTCATTATAATATAAAAAAAATTTTGAAGGCATCGTGACTTGTCTTACATTTTGATATCTAGGTGAGTTTCATCGATGGTCCTTGAACTTTTTGATTTATAACAATTTGATACCTAAAAAAGTTTGTATCAAGACGGTACCTAAACTTTTGAAAAGTTTCATCGAAGGTACCTCTAGACAGAATCCATTCATTTTTCTATTAAAACGCTAACATGACAAATGAATATGAATAACAAATTATTTTCTCCATCCTAGTTGGTAGAGTAAGTTCATTTTGTTACATAAGCTTTCTAGTTTGTAATAGTTTAATACCTAAAAACAATAATTTGTATAATGATGGTATCCCAAATATTTTAAAAGTTTCATGCATGGTATCTTAAAGCTAGAATCTCTCACGGTGCGCAAATAATTTGTTTTGGCCAAAGGTACCATGCATGAAACTTTTATAATGTTTGGGTACCTCCATGATATAATTTTTCTTTTAGGTATTAAAATATTACAAACCAGATAGTTGAAGTACTGTGAATGAAACTTATTTTCCCAACTAGGATAGAGAAAAATATTTTTTTTACTCTTGTCCACTTGCCACGCCAGTGTTTTGATAGAAAAATAGATAGATTCATTTCATTAGTACTTTTGATGAAACTTTGAAAAAGTTTATATACCATTTTGATCCAAAAAATTTTTCAGGTACAAAATTATTATAAACCAAAAAGTTCGTGTAGGACTTAACAAAATTACCCTTTGATATCCGTACTTTAAAATTTTTCAGTTCAATGACTCGATTTTTGAAGCAAAACAAATAAATAACTCTTTTGCAACACCAATAGAAAATATTGAAACAACAACACAACAATAATAATAAAGTGAACGGAAAAAAAGATAACTAAGTAGGACAGTGAAATTTCAACAACACACAATATTTGCAGATGATGATCCAGTGGTTCAAGCTTTATTTCTACACAAAATCCTTTAATTTGGCAATATTGTACGAATAATATTATGTATGCATCTCCAAATAGCCTACTCCCAAAAATCTTACATAGAATGGGCTTTGGTTTTATATTTAGTTTTTAGTTGAGAATTTACTGGACTAGTGAATTTCAAAAATTAGCTATACTAGTATTTTTATATTGCTAGACAATTCACAAGTTTTTATTATTTGATATCCAAAATCTTTTATTGTATGGATAGTTAAATAGGTTAAACTTTCATGACACTTACCTATTTATTTTCAATTTATATATGTTCTCTATAATTTACTCATAGTTTATTAATTTAATTTTCCTTAATAAAAGTTTCTCCCTGTTCATTATTACTCTTAAGTTTTTCCTTTTAAAAAATAAGTTAAAAGAAATAAAAGAAAATCGTAATTTCAATATAAGGAAGGATCCCTCTCTCTAGACCCCACAACTCGAACTTGATTGAATCTCCAAGTAACACGATTTGACCCCTACTCAAAACACTACTTACTAAAAATAAATTGAAAACCAAAACACTAATTATTCGACAATTATATTTGCAACACAATCGGCATTAGGTTGTCACCTAATCTACGCCATATTTTACTCCAGATCAATTTCAACTTTCTATATTTTCAGATCTTTCGTTAGACACAAAACCTAATACATTTCCATATTTCAGCTTCATTCCGTCAAACCCATATAGCGTAAGGACTTCTTTGGGTTGCCATAGACACAATCCTTTATAATCCCTTATTAAACTATCCATCCCTTATTTCCTTTCCTCCTGCCAGTTCCATTACTGTTTTAACTTCATCCAGTCTTGTCGTCTCGCCGAGTCTAGTCTTACTCTTATCGGCTCCACGAGAACGCATACACCATATTTTGGTTTTATATTTAGTTTTTATGAGTCAAAGGGGTCCATGTCTATGTATTAAAGGAGAGACAAGTGCATTTATTTTATAAAACGACCATAGTGGCTTTAGTATAATTTATTCTAATCATGAAGCGTAAAACTTATCTATATTATTGCATCTGCCCATTTGGTTTATTAATGGTTATCCTTTCTTGAGGAAAAATGACTTTCACCTAGCCTAATACAAATGGCACACACCAATCAACAAAAGGGCTTGAATGGAAAGAGAAAGAAGAGGAAAAGGGAAAAAAGGAAAAAAGGAAATAAAGAAAGAAATATTTGAAAAAAGATGCGAGACTTGAAAGGAACGGTGAACACATGAAACGCAAGCACACATAAAAACTCTGTCATTGCAAATTCTCTTGCTTCTTGCACTAAGGTTTAAATGACAAAATTCTCGGTTGTTACTGGTTTTCTTCATTCATGTTTACATCAACTACGTAACATTGTCTAAGAAAGAAATTTAATGTTACTAATATTTTATGCTGTTCTAAGCAATATTGATGCCCTTGCGACTTTCACGAATGCGAATATAAAAGTTTTCCTAGCGTTGAATGGAAGAAACTATGATGCAAGAACGTCGTCTCTTCTGTTGCTCCAACAATGGCTAAGGATGCTGTCTAACAGGACAAAACATTAGAACCAAACCCAACCAATTCATAATCTAAATCAAATTAAGTATATAATATGATTTTTTTTTCCCTACAATCTGATTTAAGAAATTTATAAATCGGATCCATCCGAAAATTTACAATTGGTTTACGGGGATAAACTTAACAAATTCGTCAAATCAAATCAAAAAGTTATAAAGAATAATGCAAATTTTTCTTGCAGCTTAGAAATTTCTCATTGTATAATATTAGACGTAAAGATTTTTAATTTACATTTATAAAAGTGTTTGATTATTCATATTTATAATCCATAATCTATAATTATATAAATTGATTAACTCAAAATATATGTTCATTTTAACTTTATAAATCAAAATTAGTTATGAAACATTTGGAATTTATTAGTATTAATATAGACTTGATTTACTTATTATGTGAATCAATACTCGTTGATATTAGATGAATTTAGTGCAATTTTTAGACGAGATTTCATGTTTTACAATTATATTATTTCTAAATTACAAAATATAGTTTAGTACGTAATGCAGATAAAACCAAACAATTATTAATATTTTAGAAAATTTATAATATGAATAATATGGTTTGATTTTAAATGAAAAAGAAAAAAAAAAAAAAAAGAGCCATGAACTATGGTAACACTTGTTGGATGGGCCATAGTTGTGACAACCCGCCACAAATGTTTAACCATCAAGGAAAATAGCTATATATAGTTCATCTCTTACAATATCCCCGAAATCTCAAAAATAACTATTATTACTAGTGTTGTCAATATATCGAAGTTGTAGATATGGTGGGAAGCACTTGCAATAATACTAATCACAATATAGGAGAAATGAGCAAAAGCTATGACCCAGTGAGATATGAGTACAATATTCTCATCACTACACAACAAGCAATAACAAACAAGTTATTAATCTTATGCTATGCATCAACAAGTGTGTGTAATGCAAGTATTGCATATGATCTACTAGTAACCAATGTGAAGTCTAGGATATAAACCCTCCCTTGACCTAGGGTTGGAAAATTAGTAATTCTATTAGTATCCAAGTTGTCCAATCATTTTTTTTTTCTTAATTTGTAAATTTCAGGATATCATATATGCAATCCTACTTAAGATACCTTAAATATAGTAGTAAGATAAATATCTAGAATAGTTCTCTATAATATTGATACCTAAAATTCAGTCCAAGGTATGCTCAAGATATCTAAATGCAATCCTAAGCTAATTTGGGGTATCTTAAATGAAACCTTAAATCCATAAAACTTATGATAGAATCCACAATGATTGATAGTTTATGTTTTAGTAATGTGCGACTTTCTCAAATCTTTTAATTCATATTACTAAAACATGCATAATATTTAAAAACACCTATAGCGAGAAATCAATAAAAGTTGAATTCAAATAATTTTTTAATACATTGATATCTTAAATTCAATCCAAGTAACTTAGGTTTCCTTTCTATCTATTGAGGCGCAGTGATGATCTTAAATGATGAGACTTCATGCTATGAACGTTTAATTTTATTATAATCTCGATAATTATTAATTGATTTAAGTGTGACCAATTAGGACATAAATCAAACACTTTAATAATATTACATAAAAAATTACATATCAGGAATACCAAGTCATTAAATTATATTTAATCCAAGCATATTTCACAAAAGCACCAAATCATATGATCGAAACACATATTTAAAATGTAACATAAAAAGAATAAAACGTACAAGTTGAAGTCGCAATATATAAAAGTGATGGGGTATTTAATTATGGATGGAATTGAACGTAAACTTTTATTGTTAGAATATACAGAGGAGACTCATCCTTTTAGCATTTAAATTCGTGATAGTAATAAAGTGAAAAACCAGCTGTATGAAATATAATTGTCATCATATACTTATTATGCGCATAAAATCAATCAAATGACAAGATGTGAAAAATTTTCCATTTATGCCCTACTAACGTATAACAAGTATCTGGCGTGATAATTATTTATACTTTATTTAATTTTTTTTATGTCACCATTATTTTACATATAAACTGTCTTCTTATAATTTAAACGATTAGGAATGTTGCAACTTTATAAAAGTTTATAAAGCCATAAATTATTTAGAAATGCTGTAATTATTATTGAAGTCTTAGAAGTAAAAACAATTCTTCGCATATATGTTGTCTAATGCAAATCCAGGAAAGAGGATATTTCATCCGATTTCGCAATTTAATAACCATGACGGAACCGTAAACTTCAAATCATACTACAGCCAATTATCAGATAAACACTTTCCAACTTATAAATACTTAGTATATAATATAATTCGTATCAGTAAGCACCCAAACAATGTAGTAAATCATAGAATTTTTCTCACTCACCTTGTCCTCGTTTAATTGAAATAAATCATATTAAAAAATCAATATTTTCATCTAAAATATGAAAGAGATATTTTTCCCATAATTAATGTATCTAAAAAATAATTTTATAATAACTAGTAATGTAAAATTTAATATCAATATGTATAATGAGGTTTTTAGGGTAGACAAAACCTTACCAAGTCTACTCTTATTTCGAAGAACACTACTCTATGATTTTAACAAACTTTTGAAATTGGAAATAGTTAAGTATGTAAAAGTTACAAATTTTAGAAGTTTAATGGAAGTTTTGGTATACGAATAATAATTGAAAATTTAAGAAAAACAAAGGAGAAAAAAAATAAACAAGAACCAAAAGAGACGGAAGGGAAAGGGGACTCTTGGATACGTGTGATATATATGTTTTATAATAGTGAAGAAGATTGGTTCGAAGGAAATCCAAAAGTGAGGAAGAAGGTTTTGACTTTGGAAAACCCTTTCAAAGGAATTAACTTGGGAAACAAGTGAAGTGGCAATGGAGAAATTTAATTGTTTGGGCTTGCTGACACATTACAAATAGTTATTTAACAATATTTTTAGATGAAAACTTATAAACTATTATTGAATATTTTAAATATTATCATACACTTAAAATCTTTGGTTTAAGATTTTTTATTTTTCAATTTTAATATTAATTATTGAAAACTATTAATTTAAGTTATAATTTTTTGATATTTAAGACCTAACACTTTACTTATATTTTATTACTATGAATTTATGGGGTTTGCCATGTGGAATCGAAGGATAACTTTATGTTTAAAATGCCTAAGGCTATCTATAGTTGCTACTTTATTACTTATATATTTTAGTTACTTTATCCTTAATATTTTATGGGGAACTATTTAATTTTCCAACGTATATGCATATATTTTTATCTTTAAATATACATTTTAATAAAAATCACCAAGACCAACTTATGCAGACAAGCTAGGAGTTATACCGTTGGCCTAAAATTCTATACCACCGGATTTGTCAACACTATCTATTTGCATTTATTATTTGTCTTTATCATTAGTCAATATTGATTTATAATTTATCTTTTTAGAATTTTGTTGATCTTTCTTTTTCTTGAGATTAATTTATTGTATTTTAGGATTTTTGTATTTATTATATTGCTTTTAGAATTTTTAATGTAATAGTAAAATAGATTTAGGTTGTCTTTATCATATATGATATATTTATCATCTTTGATATTGAATTAATAAGAATTTTCTAATTTGTAATTATTTAATAATTATATGATTAAGTTCACGTTTTAAAATCAATCATTAAATTGATTTCTATTATTTAAAGTTTCCGCGCTGCGGCACTTATTAAATCGTCAAGGCAAGATGAACAGAATGGCCTTCGTCAAAATTAGGATGGCGGCCCTTCTAATACATGTCGTTGTCCTTTTAATAGCTATCTAGGTTCTGCCAGATATTCGAAAAATAAATCCTATATAACTAAATTTTATGAATTTGGATAGGGGCTCATTATGGATGTAAGTGTTATAAGTCTACGATGGTGAGAATGCGACATGTACAAATGTTTTGCGATTTTAGGACTGGAATCTGTTGTTTCTTACTTGTAAAATTTGGAATTATTCTCTTTTAATAAGATAAAGTGATACATAAGTCATAATTTTGTTAAGGAAATAGAGGGTCCTGCTTTTATGCCTAAATTATGATTATTTATAGCATAAGTCCAAAATATTGATTGAATATAAATTTGAAACTTCAATTTTATCAATCAGGTATCACAGTTTTATTCAAATACGTGTTGACTTTGTTTTTTAGCTATTGACCATATAGCAGTTCTGAGTTTGATTGCTTGAACGTTTTTTATATGAAACCGACTTAGTTATAATTGTGAAGGATATTTTGCATGATTTGTATTATATATTTGCTTGTAATAACTCATTACGCGGTATACAATACATGGAACCTACATATGGTTTGCTAAAATGAATTGCATGCGGTTTTAATATGGTAAATGTCATATCCCATTTTATAATCCATGTAAGAGCATGCTTAAAAAATATGGTACTAGACATAAGCTTGTTTTTAAATATCCATGTAAAATTTCTGTGGCTATCTAAGTTGATTAGGTTTAGAGTTTGACAGATCCAATGAATATGCCTAATATTTGACATATGCCAATATGTGGAAACAAGTTAAATTTAATTTTGGTTCTCCTTTTTCCATTTTATTTATTTTTATACATGTCATTTCACTATAATTGTAGTATAATGAATTGGGTATTTTTGATGAGTATGCTCCTTCTCATTAAATTTCACCATAGGCATAACGTGAACATTGTCAATAATTACATTCTATGCATAGGCAATGCCAATTGCTGGCTCAGAAACTTCATCGACAGCCATTGAATGGACAATGGCACTTCTACTCAATCATCCTCAGCCAATGATAAAGGTTTACAATGAAATAGGCTCACAAGTAGAAAAAGATCACATAGTTAATGAACCAAATATCCTAGATCTCACGTACTTACAAAGTGGTATTAATGAGACCTTACGACTCGTTCCATTAGCACCACTTTTATTACCACATGAATCGTCTGCAGACTGTTTCATTTCCGGATTCCATATTCCATGTGGTACTATGCTAATAGTTAACTCATGGAGCATTCAAAGAAACCCTAAGTTGTGGTTAGAGGCAAAGAAGTTCATGCCAGAGAGATTTGGAACAAATGATGGTAAAGTGAGTTCTGAATGGTCTTATCAATTTATCCCATTTGGTATCGTGAGAAGAGCTTGTCCAGGGGCAGTACTTGGTAAAAGAGTGGTAGGAATGATATTGGGAGCTTTAATTCAATGCTCTGAGTGGCAAAAAGTAGATGACATAATTAATATGTTAGAAGGGTTTGGTCTCACCATGCCATTATCTGAAGAGTTGGAGGCTTTGCTTAAACCTCGTGAAGACATGATGCAATTTCTATCAAAGGCTTAAATTATGAATTGGTGATAATCGATGTACAGTGAGCTTCACTTTCAAATGATAAATAAATACAAAACCCTAGTGTTGTTTCAACATTTAAAAAATATGGTCTAAGGTAAGGGTCATATTGTCGTAAGCTTTCTTCCTATTATTAGTTAGAGAGGTCTTGATCACAAAAAAGCATTAAGTGTTGGGTCCAAATGGTGGGTGGACTTGCCTTTTTCTTCTTTTCACCTACCCAACAATTTTTATACTTACGTTTGCCAGTGTAGTCAAGATGTCTACCGGTCTAAGTTAAAAGTGGAAGAAGGCAAATAAGGGATTTCCCAAAAGAAAAATGTCCCCAACTAATATAATATAAATTGTTAATAATATTTAAGAAAGTCCAAATAAATGTTAATCCAATTTAAACGTGAATAGGACCTTTTTTTTTTTCAAAGATATATGATGGCATCATTAAATGTAATATATTAATTTTATTTTCTTAATAAATATCAGATAAGATCCTAATGGTGGAAATCTTTTGAGTATGGCTGCTCGAACAAATCTGAAAAGGAATTGATGGGCGCTCATGTTTAGGAGAAGTACCCAATTGACTATTCTTTCTTTCAATCTGATGGCTTGAGAAAGATAGGGTTGATGAGGTTAAGTTCTAAAAGGATACCTTATCTTCTACTGAGGAAAGAAGTTCACACAAATGCGTAATGTCAGTTTCTATTTTTCACATGGCATCCGGTGCCGTTTCACTAGGATTACAAATGAATCAAGCTACTTGTAAGCTAATGAGTTTAATTTGATTTAAATTTAATTAGTAAATAAGCTAAACTCGAGCCTAAAATAAAGCTCATTTATTTAAATGAGCCAAATTGAAGTTTTGATTTTTATTAACTACATAATTAAACACCAAAAACTATTTTTATTTAATATTTATATATATTTATAGTGATACTTATATGTTATATTTTAGGTTTGGAAAAAATAAAAAATAGTTATCTAAATGAGTCGAACTCAAACTTAAATTTCAAGCTTGATAAAAACTCGTTAGATATGATAAAAGCTTTAACTTATCTCAAGCTTGAATTAAAACTTATATAGCTAAAGGAGTTAAACTTAAGCCTCAATTTCAATCACGATTTTGGCTGGGCTCGTTTGCAGCTTTACATACCACCAACTCATTTACCAATGTGATGCTATATTTCTTTGTTAAAGTAATTTGCTTTTTATATTTCAGATAGAAGCGGAATGTTGCAGAATTTTTTAACGGCACAAATAATGCATGTACGTCAAAACCAACCGATAGAAGCCTAACCACCTACAAGGTCAGTCAAAATCACATGTTCACTTAATAAATATCTAACGGCAACTTTTTAAAAATCATCAGGATGAAAAATCAAATCACATATTTACCATTAATCTATTATTCCATGAGACAAGCCAAAACCTAGGATCAATTTAGGAGCAGACTTTTCTAGATTTTACCATTTGGAAGGCAAGCGGCAACATTCTTGCAGTAAATAACTCCGAACTTAAATCACCGAAGGATGTGTCCTGCTCTTTACATTAAAATCGTCACGTATGGAGAAGGCCGACATACTTCTGGCAAAATTGAGGCAGTATGCCGCAAGGAACAAGCTGAATATTCTTGGTTTTTAGTACCATTGCTCTGCTTCTTGTTTTAGTAATTAGACAATTATTTTATAAGGGTTGTATATAGCTTATAATTTTATCTTTTAAATTTTATTTTGACATACAAGTTATTTCAAAATGATATTAAAACATTACGAAATCATCAAAGCTAGATGAACAAAATGTCCATCGTCAAAATTACGAAAGCGCTCGTAATACATGTCGTTCCCCTCTTGATAGCTATCTAGGTTCTTCTGAGAGATGTTCAAAAAGTGGATCCTATATAACTAAATTGCGGTCATTTTAAGCAAAACATGATCAATTTCATGAATCGGATATAGAGGAGCAATGGAATCAAGCTTCCTTTCAATTCTTTTCCATGCCCAATTAGCGTGATAAGTCTAGGATGGTATGATTCAATATTTGTACATATGCTTTCCATTTTGCAACTAGAATCTGTTATGCGTCTTTGATTATTCTCTTTTAAAAACATGGAGTACACATGCTATCGTCATTAATAAGGAAATAGAGGTTCCTGTTTTATGCCTAAATTGTAAATATTTATAGCATGAGTCCAAAACAATAATTATATATATATATATATATATTGGAAACATCAATTTGATCAACCATGTTTCGTATCTTTCTTACTATATATTCAAACATACGAGGTGATCAATTGACATTGCTTTTTTAGCTATTAAATAGATTGCAACTATGCATGAGATTGCTTGAACATTTATAATGTGACCAATTGTGTACTAACTACTATGTATGTCTTGCATTATCTGTATTAAATATTTGCTTATAATAATGAATTACAAGGTATCCATGACCTGGAATCTATATATGGTATAAAGTTCCATATAGTTTTAAAATGGTGAATAACATATTATATTATATTTCATTCCTCATGCAAGAGCTGTTGAAATATTATGTACTAGACATTTGCTTGTAGCTTTTGATGTCTACTTCTACATTATTCGCAAAAATACATTTCGTACTTCACTGTTCATTTCCTTATTCTTCAAGCTCGTTGTGAGTTCATTTCTTTTTACTCCATGAACTTCTTCATGGTATCAAAGCAAGGCTCAGTGTGAGTTCTTTTGTTGCTCGTTTGTTATTTTTTTATTTTACCTACAATTATCTGATCAGAAGTTGTCTTGATACTGTTCGATTAATGGCTTGGATAAACAATATTTCATGTTCATTTGATTCAACCTAGAATGATCCTTTATACTTGTTAAGATATGATAATCCAGGGGTTTTAATCTCAAATATTGTGTTTGACAGCTCTAATTTCTTATGTTGGAGTAGATTGATTAGCTTGGCGCTAGGTGCTCAATTAAAATTAGGTTTTATAGATGGAACATGCACAAAACTTAAAATAATGAGGCTGAGATGGATTGATGGACTAGATGTAATTACATTATCAAATGTTGGCTCTTAAACATAATGACTAAAAAACTATCAGAAGTGTTCTTGTATTCTCAATCACCTAGTGAACTCTAGTAAGATATTAAGAAACAGTTTGGACCACTTAATGGTCCACTATTTTATCAACTATAGTACGAAATTCAACTGTAAAATAAGGAATGAATAGTGTTACTATGTACTTCAATAAGCTGAAGAAATTGTGGGATGAATTGATGAATATGTTTGAATCTCCTAAATGTTCAATTGGTGCTTTTGCAAAAATGTACTTGCAAATTAAAGGAAAAGCACCAAGAAATTGATAACAGAAGTAAAGTGATGGTTTTCCTCATGGGGCTAAATGAAGCATATGGTAGTGTTTGAAGTAGTATCTTATCCATGGATCCTTTACCAACCGTAAGCAAAGCATATTGCTTAGTAAGTCAAATTGAAAAACGGAAATCCATGACAAAAGTTTTGATGGGAAATCAAGAGGATCCTAGTGCATGTTTAGTAAGAAACCATAGAAACCAATTTTTTTTTAGAAAAGAAAGATAAGAGAGTTTGATAGTTGGTAAATTATAATGCAGTCATTGTAAGAAAATCGGCATAGTATAGATCATTGCTTCTAAATTAGTAGGCTTTCCTGAATTGTACAAAGGCCTTACAGATAGGAAGAATGTCAGGGTGGCTACTCATGTTGATAGTCTATTTGATACTCCTTTTGAAGAATAATGTAATATGGTCCCATGTTCCTCTCTGAATGAAACTGTCCTTATGAATAGGATTTGTCAATAGGTCATCAAGGCATTAAAGGATGGTATACATAAGAAGGAGCAACAGATACTATTGTTTGCAAATTTTGTAGGTAATTGCTCGTCATTAGTTTTAGATAAAGATTGTTCATGTGATTGGATTATTGATTTTGGTGCATCAGATCATATTACTTCTCTCCTCAAACACATTTTAACCCAAATACATGAACTACAAAAACCCATAACCATAAAACTCCTAGATGGACAGATTACAGCTATTCAAATAGTTGGAAATTTTTCCATTGACACGAAATATCACCATAACAAATGTTCTATATGTGCCTACCTTCAACTTTAGTCTTTTATTAATTACCAAATTACTACAAGAAACAACCTGACAAGTTTTGTTTACTAACAAAACTTGTTCTTTCAAGTCTTGAACTTCAAGAATGTTATTACAAAAGCAGACTTGCAAAATGGGCTTTTATGTGATGAGGATCAATTTTCCATTGAGGCCAAAGAAGATGATCACGCCTTTGGAGCCACACAATCATAGCATTAAAAACCAACAAGCCAATGATCTAAAGCTGGCAGCCATCTCTTTCAACACTAGCGGTGTAGTATAGGAGCTGTACAACATCACAGGTGTAGGAGAAAACGTGGAAAGCTTTGGGTGATCCAGTACACCAGCTCAAGGCCGGTGGTGTTTACCTTCAACTCCGGAGGCATTGAACACTAGGCCGGTGATGCACTTGCCAGCCTTCGAACAAAAACACAGAATTTAATTATTTCTTATTTTCTTTATTTCTTTGTTGGGTAGTATTATAAATACCATTGTGTAATGAACCCTAATCAGTTTTTGGCACATTTGACATTTGATATTGAGAGTTTTTCTCAAGTTTCTCTTATCAATCATATTATTGATTGTGGTGAGATTTACCTGTTCTTATCAATCCTTTGGATTGTGGCGAACAAACCATTATTATTAGATTGTGAGTTATATCAATTTAAGAATAGCATAGTTCAGATCGTAGGCTGTGTGTCATATCCGTTTATCAGTGTTCATATCCTTCTAATTCATTATTTAACTTATAAATTTAAAACACCGAAATAGAAATTCATTTGAGTTTGAGATCTACTACTTCCCATCGATCTAAGCACATCATATTTTGGTAACAGAGTAATCAAACATATCATATTATGGTATCAGAGCATTCTTGACCTTTTATCCATATCATTATGTGTTAAAGTCATTCAAACCTTATCATGCCTCTGTTTGTGAATTAAGTTCTAATGATGTCCACTTAGTAAATATTTGTGTGTCTCTCGTAAAAAATAAAGTGTTTTTACAATTGTTACGATAGATTGAGACACATTTCTTGTTCAAAACTCAAACACAAATCTGGTTATGATCAAATTTGTGAGTTGGATTTTCATTGTAATACTTATTTGATTGCCAAATTTCATCGATTGCCTTTTACTCAGAGTTTATCCTCTTGTAAAAAGGCATTTGATTTGTTACATGTGGATATATGGGAACCTTACAATATACCTTCTATTTCTTGAGCTAAATTTATTTCTTACAATTGTAGATAATTTTACGAGGTCTACTTGGACTTTTTTTATGGCCTTTAACTCACATACAATTGAAAAATTACAAAATTTCCTTTCATATGTTAAAATTCACTTTCAAACTTGTCCAAAAATATTAAGAATCGATAATGGCAAAGAGTTTATTTCTCATATTTGCTAAAGTTTGTTTGATAAAATGGGATAGTCCATCAAAGGAATGTCATATATACTCCTTAACAAAAGGGAGTTGTTGGATGAAAACAGCATCATCTATCAAACGCCGTAAGATCCTTGCAAATACATGCCAATCTTCTAAAAATATTTTGGGGAGAATGTGTTCAAATAGCAACCATCCTTATAAATCATATGCCATCCCAAACTCTACATTGGAAAAGTCCTTATGAATTACTCTTTAATAAAAAACCTTCTTATGATGATTTAAGAGTCTTGGGATGCCTTTATTATGCATCTACAACTAAACAATTAAGAGATAAATTTGATTCAAGAGGAAGATGTGTGTTCCTAGGATATCCACCAAAAGGGCTACAAGTTATATAACTTGAACACTTATCAAGTGTTTGTTAGTAAAGATGTCATCTTTGAAGAATAGTTCCCTTTTCATTCTTGAAGTTCGAAAATCGGTCCTACACACTACGAGTCACATATATTTCCATCTCCTAACGTTCATATCTCTAAAAATCTTTCTCATGCAAAATCGTTTAGTGATGATTACGATTTCTAAATATAGTGAGCTAATATAAATTCCTCAGATTCATCTATTGCACATTCTGTTTCTTTGAGAAAATTAGAAAGAGTCTGAAGGTAGCCAAAATGTTTAAAGATTTTTCCGTAACATTCATTTTGTTAAATCTTCCAATGCAACACACACAGACCACTTGCATAACCAAACAGATCCCAAATATCCTCTTTTTTCATCTAATGCTTTCGATTCCTATTCAAAAGAGTATATAGCATCTATTGCTAATGTTTTAACATTTCATGAACCACAAACAAATCATGAAGCTAAACAAAATCCTAGGTGGGTAGATGCCATGAACAAGGAGCTACTGGCATTGGAATCTAATAATACTTGGAAACTTATAAGTTTACCACCTCATAAAAGGGCAATTGGATGTAAATGGGTGTATAAGGTGAAATATAAATCAGATGGTTCAATTGAAAGATTCAAGGCTCGGTTAGTTGCTAAGGGGCTCATTCAAATTGAGGGTGTAGATTACATACATACTTTCTCCCCTATAGCAAAGTTAACCACAGTCCAGTTATGTTTTCTATTGCTGCAATTAAAGAATGACATCTACATCAAATTGATGTGAACAATGCTATGAGGGCTATCATACTTCATCTCCAAATCAAGTTTGTAGATTAATTCATTCATTATATGGTTTGAACACGGCAATGGAATAAGGAATTTTCATGTTTTCTAATTTCCTTAGCTTTCATTCAATCAAATCTTGATTATTCTTTGTTTGTTAAGACGTATGATTCACGAACTTTGCTTGCTTTGGTGTACATAGATGCATACTTCTTCTAGGTGACAATCTTGATGATATCAATGAGGTAAAACGTAGAATAGATAGTGCATTTACTATCAAGGATCTTCGAGAAGCTCATTTTTCTTTCTTTTGATTGAAGTTTATTGTGATTCTCATGGATTCTTATGACAACAAAGGAAATTTTCTTTGAATATTTTAGCTAACGTTAGATTAATAACAAAGTCGTATAAAACAACTTTACCATCTGGTTTGAATCTAGATGCCACGACTGGTCCTTTGTTAGATGATCCTTCAATATATCATAGAATCATTAGATGACTTTTATACTTATCCATCACTAGACCAAATTTATCATATCCAGTACAACATTTGAGCCAAATTTTTTTTAGCCCCTAAAAATCCTCATCTTGATGCTGCTTTACATGTTTTACGATATCTCAAGGGATCCATCAATAGAGGATTACTCTTATCTACTTAGTGTTCTTTATCTTTATTCACTTATTTTGATGCTAATTGGGGTATAAGTAAGGTTGATCAGAAATCTTTAGCAGCTTTTTATGTTTTACTCAGAGATTCATTAATTTCTTAAAAGACAAATAAACAAAAAATGATTTTGATGTCTTCGGTCGAAGTAAGATATAGAAGCATAGCTTTAACAACTAAAAAACTCTTGTGGCTATCTTACGTTTTGTGTGATCTTCATGTTGTTGTGGATCTTCTAATTCCTTTATTCACAGATAGCAAATATGCTAAGATGATAGTAGAAAATCCATATTTGCATGAGAGAACCATACACATTGAATTGGATATTCATTTTACAGGAGACCATATCCAAATAGGTTTTCTTCATTTTAAGTATATTCCTTCTGTCTCACAACTTGTAGATTTTTTTACTAAAGCAGTGTCAGATCAGCAACTTATGTTTCCTTTTTCCATGTTAGGACTTTTACAAAGTCTAACTTGCAAGGGATGTTGAAATATTTGTCTCTCTATTTCTTTTTTAAGTTTCTTACACAAATGTAGTATATATAGTAGCTTTGTTCTACTTCATGAAATTCTTCAAAAGAATAAAAGATGCACATATAAAATTCAAAAGTCATGTAAATTACAATTAATCTACTAAAATCCCATTTTTTAATTTTGTTAATATCATTTTTGAAATTTATCCAAAACTTCACATTTCATTGCTTTCAAGTAAAATTTGTAATAAAATCTCATCAACAAACACCCCTCCCCCCTCTCATACACGCACACGCGCACGCGTACATACACACACACACATAAACACACAAAAGGTGTTTTTAATTAAGGGATAATCGTAAAAGTTATACAGTTATCACTCACACATTCGTACATCAAACTCAATTTTCTTAATCATCATTGATTATTTCACTAATTTTGATATTTTGTGAAGGTATTTTAGTCATGACATTTTTCTTATGTTAGTCAATACTCCAAATGTGTTGAACTGAGAAAACCACCTCCTATTTATTAATTTTCCATATTGATTTTAGCCGTTAGATCGTTATGCGATGGATAATTGAAATCCGACATCACTGACAACCCATTGGATCACTCTCCATACTATAACAATAATTATTCTTCCCTCTTTTCTTATTTATGTGGGCTCTTAGTGGGTGGGCATTTCGAAAGCACAATCCTATGCTTAAATACTAGATTGACAAACCCATTCCATTTGTGATTTGCAATTAAAATTTACTTCAGCTAATCAAAAAGTTAAAGCCTAATACAAATTAAAAGAAATGGGCTCAAAATACCAATTCCCAAAACTAACCACTGATTAAAAGACATGAGTTTGTATACAACTTTTAATATATATGTGCATAAACACAACATGTTTATATTATTTATTTATTTTCTACTGTTTTTATTTTTTTTGTAATTACTTTGTCATTTTTATTCTTTTCTTTCTTTTCTTTGAAGTTTCAATTTTATTTCAAATCTATCACCCGACTAGTTGAATTTGTTTTTTTTATTCTTTCTTTGTTTTTTTTTCCTTAGTTTTTTATTGTTCTATATTTTTAATTATTATTTTTTAATTTTGGGGGTGCATCAATGTGATGTCATCATGTCAACAGCTTGTAAACAATAAAAGAGGCTTAGCTCTTTTCCGATGAAACTCATTTTACTCAAAGACTCTAATTTAGTCTTTCTTTCTTATGTCTTCTTTCCAAGCATAAAACAATTGAATAAGGCAAAGAGAGGAATAAATTACTCCTGATAATCTATATTCTATTGGCCAAAAAAAAAAAAATTCATTTATTATAAATCTATCAAGTTAAATTTTGCTAATATTTTATCAATTGCTCTTGGTTTCCTGAGCTTTATCCTATCTCATTGTCTATCTTAATAAATTGCGATAAAAAAGACAATTACCGTAGTGGCACTTTACAAACTTTTTACTACTAGGTTTAAGTGACAGAAAAGATAGGATAGAATGCTATAATATTTAATAGATTGCCTTACTCTACATATAAAATAAATCATATTAATTTTAAAAATAAGCCCAAATAAAGTGTTAACCAATTGTTTATGTTGACACGGTTAGTATTAACAAAATGAAAATCATCTTCCTCCGTAAAGATTAGAAATTTAGATAGGACTACAGTACAATGGAAAACGTTTGCGTAGATATCTTTGTCATTATCAGAAAGGAGATGGTTCTCCGTCGTAATTGATGGTCTTATTTAGTGGCGGGACCAGATTGACTATTCTTTCATTACCTTATAAGTCTAATTCCCTGAGAGAGATAGGTTGAACAACAATACGAATAATTTTCAAACGATATCTTCATTTATATTAAAGAAAGAAGAAGTAACACGACACATCCGCATTCTGTAGGGTTTTGATTTTGAACATTTTATTTTTATTCATTTTTCCCTCCCAAGATTTCCTCCCAAGACATAAGCAAGACATCCACACTTAATCCAAACCCCATTATCATATTATTGGAAAAGGAGTTTGTCGTCTTAAGTTTGTTGTCTTTATATGTGTTTGTGGATAAAAATATGACACTGTTAAATATATTTAAAAATAAAACAATTCTTAAAATATAAAAATCATTTAATAATATATATCAAATATTTATCCATAATAAAAACAGCAAGCTCAAAACAACAAATTTTGATCTACCATCAACATCCATGCGTCTTTATCTCTATGCTGCATTCTGTATGTCTTGACAGCAAACATGATCCCGATGAACCTTGGAAAATCTACCCAATAATGGTTGAGATTTGGAGTTATCTTCGATTGAACAAGTGGCGTACGTTTTCTATTCCACAATAGTACAATTCAGGGAAAAGGATATAACTATAATTATTGGTGTTTTGACCTTAAACCGTTCATTCTTGCACATATTTTTAATCTCTAAATTTCTTCGTCCAATCATTTTTCGGTCTTGGAAAAATATTGGGGGGAAAAAAAAAGAAAAATGAGAAAACTCTTCTACCACACTTAATCTTATCCAACCAACAGAGTTCAATCCCGAATTTCTTAGGGCGGCAAGTATTCATAAAAACTCTTCTACCACACTTAATCTTAGTTAATTTGGGCAAAGTGGGGTTTAAGCATGTCAGAATGCCCAGATCGGCAGTAAAGCGTAATTAGATTCAGTCATAACCTTAGCTACGTTTAATTGAATACTAAACCATCTTGTTAAACTTTTGCAATTTGTACACAGGGTTTGTCACATGCTATGCCTATTAGGCATGGTCTTAAGAATAAATTGAATATTGACCGGAAGACATACTAATTAAATTGTTCTGATCTCCTTCATTTTAACCCTTGCAAAAAAATCTTGACAATTATGTTTGATTCATTAGACCATGCCCACTAAAATGAAAGCTACATTTATCAACCCCTACACTTATTTCATATTGCTGGGGTTTCATCCTTTAAGAACACTTGACCTATTAAAGTAATTTACACTTTTTGTATTTTAAATGAAGTCGCTAGGCATATTCATGACGATTTACAGCACGGTAGAGATGAATAAAAAAAACGATTGCAGGTTTAATACACACCTCATACAAGTACGAAGGAAATCACATGTTCATTTAACAAATACCCAAGGACAAATTCTTCACAAATCTATGGAAGCTATACACCATACAAGACAAAATATCAGATTCAAGTACAGAGAAAATCACATGTTCACTTAACAAATACCCAAGGACAAATTCTTCACAAATCCATGGAAGCTATACACGATACACGACAAAATATCAGATCAAGTATTTATTATTCCAAAGTGAAACCAGCGTTAAGTTTAGGATTTACTACACGCTCACTTTATTATAATTACAATTTTATTATAGTCTTAATTCTTATCAATAGTTATTACAGCATGTTATAAATCTCTATTATATTCTGATTCTTTATTCAAACTTATGAATACTAATTCAATGTTAAAATTATCTTTTTTTTTTAATACCACTGTATAAATAAAAAATCAATACAAAAAATTCTATTATAACTTCATTTCATTCTTCTATAATTACAATTTCTAATTACAACCTTATTCATTTGTTGAAGTGAACAAACCGTAAGTCTTTTTCAACTATACCGATTGAAAGAGATGGAGTGATACTCCTTATGCCACATAATAAATAATAATAATAATAATAATAATAATAATAATAAAAACATGGGTTTTACAAATAGATGACAGGAGTTATACTTTTTGACAAAGAGTTTACTTATATTTATTAATTAAGTATTAATATTGATTAGAATACACATGCCATAATTTTATTGTCTAAATTAATTAACATTATAGAATAATGATATTAATATAAAATAAATAATAGAAAAATAAAAAAAATGAAAATATGTAAGAATGACAAAAAAAAAAAAGTCATCTTCAACCTCTAGAACATTGAAAGAATACACAAAAAAATAACCCACCATTGGATTCTATACATTCAAATTTCATTCTATTCGAGGCCACCAAAGTAGTGTGAGCATCTAGACTTTTCGAATTCCAAGTTCTGTCGTGCTTTTCGTATGAGCAAGGCTACTTTCAATATGATTTGCGTTTGCTCTTTCAATATGATTTGCGAGGAGCTAGAGCTCGTACTGATGAAGAAGAACATGATGTTGGGGATGCGATCCTTGCCCATCTCCACCAAATAGCCACGTTCATCACCTAACTCTTTTTCTTTTTCTTTTTCTTTTTAAACTCTATGGTTATAGTTTTTCGCTTTCTATCTTTTGAAGAAAGAGATTAATATGAAAAAAAAATAAAATTTGAATTCACAGAATGTAATGATGGTTTTTTTTTTTCTTTTAATGCTATCTAGAGGTTGAAGATGACTTTTTTTTCTCTTTTTTTTTTTGCAAGTTTTCATTTTATTTATTTTTCTGTTATTTTTTATAATAATATCATTATTTTATAATGTTAATTAATTTAGGCCAATAAGATTATGACACGTGTATTCTGATCAATATTAACACTTAACTAATAAATACATGTCACCATTTTGTCAAAAAATATAACTCAAATCATGTATTTGTAAAACCCTACAACACATGTTATGTTTTTATAATTAACCCTAATAATAATAAGCAAAGATAAAATTTGAAGTTAAACACAAAAGATGTGTTCTAGCCTTTATGTTAAAACAAAAAAAGTCTTTCTTAACTTTACTCAGCTTATAAATTAATAATTAAAATTGCATAAATTCTTAAAATGGCTCATGATATTATGATTAATTATATGTAACAAATTATAAAATAATAAACCTAGGAAAATTCAATGAAGATAAAAGAAGAGATTCATTTCGACCACTTTTTTCATACTTGCAACTTGGTATTCGCATTCTATGTCTGTCAAATCATTGAAGTTATTAAACACAAGATGTGTTCTGGCTTTTATTTTAAAACACAACAACTCTGTCTTAATTTTACTTAATTTTATAAATTAATAATTAAAATTGCACCAATTTTTAAAATGAATTATGGCATTTTAATTGATCACAGATAATCGTATTTAAAATAATAAATTTTAAAAAGATTAAAAGAAAGTGAAACAAGAGTTTCTTTTCCACCAATTTTTCATTTCCGCAACATGGTATTCACTGTTTGATTGATTGAAAAGGTAAAAAAAATAAATGAAAGGAAAAAAAAATTTTGATTTTTTAGTATGTGTTCCACATCATTCAGATCATGAAGTTCTATTTTAGCTTTTAATCACCCTATCGTTAAAGATCAGATAATATAAAGGAATTTTTATTAACTGTTGCTCAGTGTTTTGTTTAAGTTTTATTGTTAACTTAATTTGTTATATTTTTGAAAAATGTATTAAATTGGCAAAGTCTTTATTCATATAGTTTTCATAATAGTTACACCATAGTAATTATTATTATTATTTCCTTATAAATATATCACACTTATATATCTCGCCGCAGAAGACCAACAATCTTCAGACAATAATTGACACCACAAGCGACATGGAAGAAACTCAATGCTGTTGGTTCTTAGCACTATTATTGCTCTTCTTCTACTTCACAATCCATAAGCTCCTTCATCACATCTCTAAATATCCTAAAAATCTTCCACCAAGCCCTCCTGCTCTTCCATTTCTAGGCCATCTCCACTTACTCAAACCACCACTTCACAGATCCCTGCACCATCTCACGGAGAAGTACGGCAACATCTTACTCCTCCATTTTGGTTGGCGTAAGGTCCTCATCGTCTCGAGTGCATCAGCAGTTGAAGAGTGCTTCACCAAGAACGACATCGTGTTTGCAAACCGCCCCCAATTGCTCTCTGGAAAACTCCTAAATTTTGATTATGCCACTATAGGTCTGTGCCCCTATGGAGACTACTGGCGTGATCTTCGCCGTCTTACAACAATAGAGATGTTCTCGTCGAAATCGCTTGCGGCATATGCAAAGCTTCGGCATGAGGAAGCTGTTATGTTGGTGAAGAAACTGTACCAAGATTATTGTACAACATGTGGGGATCGTAAAATTTGTATGAAAGTGAAGCTGAGACAACTATTGGTAGATAGTCTCATGAACATTATGATGAGAATGTTGGTAGGGAAAAGGTATTTTGGTACCGATGAGGAAACAGAAGAAGGGAGGGAGTTTAAGGAAATAGTCCATGAGATAGTGGAACTACTCGATGGCACTGCCTACTTGGGTGATTTTATTTCATTCATGAAGGTGGTGGACGTTTTTTGGGGTGTGAAGAGGAAAATGTCTAGGGTTCGGAAGAAAATGGAAGTATTTCTTCAAGGGCTCATTGAGGAGCAGCGCAGCTTTAGGAATCGAAATTCAAATGGTAACCAGCGAGGTAAGAGCTTACTTGACCAGATGTTGTCATTGCAAGAAACAGATCCAGAATTCTACACGGATAAAACCATCAAAGCCACTATCATGGTATGCCTTCTTTTTATCCCTTTGTGTTTTTTTTTTTTTTTTTACTTCTTAATTGAGATAAGTAAGTATGTCCATTGTCATGATCATTATAATATAAAAATAATTTTGAAGGCATCGTGGACTTTTTTCACATTTTGATATTCACACTTTAAAATTTTTCATTTCGATGCCTCGATTTTTGAAGCCAAATAATAAATAAATAACTCTTTTGCAACACTAATAGAAAATATTGAAACAACAACACAACAATAATAATAAAGTAAAATAGAAAAAAGATAACTAGGTATGACAGTGAAATTTCAACAACACAATATTTGCAGGTGATGATTCAATGGTTCAAGCTTTATTTCTACACAAAATCCTTTAATTTGGCAATATTCTAGATATAATATTATGTATGCATCTCCGAATAGCCTACTCCCCAAAAACTTACATGGGCTTTGGTTTTATATTCAATTTTTAGTTGAGAATTTATTGGACTAGTCAATTTCAAAAATTAGCTATACTAGTAGTTTTATATTGCTAGACAATTCACGAGTTTTTTTAATATTTGATATCCAAAATCTGTTATTGTATGGATAGTTAGATAATTTAAACTTTCGTGACACTTACCTATGTATTTTCAATTTATATATGTTCTCTATAATTTACTCATAGTTTATTAATTACATTTTCCTTAATAATAGTTTCTTTCCTGTTCATTACTCTTAAGATTTTCCTTTCAAAAAGATAAGTTGTAAGAAATAAAAGAAAATGGTAATTTCAATATAAGGAAGGATCGGTCGTTAAGAAAAAAGATAACGGAATTTTAATTTCATTATTGCCTTGAAAGACATTCAAACATTATATTACCATGATTATTATAGTGTAGTCACTTATTTGTCTCTTTTTGAAAAAGTAAACATACCAAAATTACAGAATCCAGATTTACACTTCGGCGCAAAATAATGAAAAGTTAGTTACATCTTTGAAATTAATTTCATTTACGGTATCTAAATTAAAATCTAAATAACTTTTTTTAAAAGAAAATATCTAAATTTTTTAAATTTTCACTCCAGATGCCTCTGAATGGATTCTGTCCATTTTTCCGTCCATGGCAAGAAGACCCGTTTCTCTATCTTACTTGAATTTTTATTATATTTTTAATATATTTTTTTACTTTCTCTCTCTTGTTCTTCTTGTTGCTTCTACTTCTTTTTTTTTTTTCTTATTCTTCTTCAAATAAAAAAAAAAGTACCCACAGACACCACTTATGGAGACCTTAAGCTCTTTTTGAACAAAATTTCTTCATTTTCTTCATTTTTTAGCCTTTTGAACAATAAGTAAATATGTTATTCCTAAATTTAAATCATTTTAAAAAACACAATAACAGATCTTCATTCATCATCTTCTATCTTCGAGCGATCATCTTCTTCCTCATGCTCTCTCTTTCTCTATACCTCTCTCTCACTCTCTCTCTCTCTCTCTCTCTAAACCTTGCAACCTGAACGGAAAACACCATTAGTAACACGATTTGACACCTACCCAAAACATTAATTATTTGACAAAAAGAAATCAATTTTGCATTTTTAGTTTTTGGGTTGCCTTAAAGTAAAAAAATTTTATCCAAGCATGACCCACATCCCAAATTTTCCCCTTTTAGTAAGTCCACTTATTCATTAAGAAAAAATTTAAAGAAAAAAATGAAAAAAAAAAATAAAGATTAAATCGAACCCGAGTAGATCTCTCAAAGGAATCACTTCTGATTTTATGGCCAAGTCAAAACTTCTTACTAACTTGCGGCTCATAACTCATTGATTTGACACATTGAGTCGAATCCAAAACCTATCAAACCCTAAAAAAATGCAAAATTTACTCTCTAAATTAACTCCAGTCTTGTTAAGTGTTTGTAGTGAGGAGAGAGGACTTGGACATGGAAATATATAGAATATATAATTTTGGTGCAAATCGATGGAGAGAGAAAGAGAGAGAGAGAGGGTATAATTTTTTATTTCAAAATTTATTAAATACATGAAATTCAATGGCATTCGGGTTACAGGGTTTTTAAGCTCATGCCCAACTATGTCTACATTCTTCAATATTTTCCTATGTATTCATCATTATATTTTCTATGTCTTGTAACATACTATTTAAGAGGTTCAATCTCTCATTCTAACTTGATTGTTTTCCTTGACCATTCATGTTTTGCATATCACTTAAATATGCTAAATACTTCTATAAATTGCCACGGTATGAATATGATAACAAACATGTTTTGGACAATAGTAACTATTTTGATAATTATTTATTTCAATTATATTTCGTGCTTAGTAATCAACATGGTATATTAAATACTAGGTATATAAATATTTTGACAGTATAAAGGAATTAGTTAGACAAAATAATTCTATAATAGCTTTATTAATCATGCTACATTAGAAAATCACAACAAAAAAAGAAGAAGTATAATGATGAAGAGAAGAGAGAGAGAGAGAGAGAGACCAAAAAATATTAAAAATAATAAAAATGCCAAGTAAGATAAAGAAAACAATATTTTAATCAAATCTTCTTGCCACATCAGTAGTTGGACAAAAAAATGGATAGAATCTATCCAGAGGTACCTTGAGTGAAAGATTTAAAATGTTTAAATCTTTTCTTATAAGAAAAGTTTGTTTAAGTATATTTCTATTAAAAAAATGTTAAGGTACTGTGAATGAAATTACCCCACTTCTCCACCATTGTCTTAATGATGAGTGCATTTGAAGTTCAAGTACTATGAATGAAATTAACCTACTTCTCCACCATTGTCTTAATGAGGCTTTTAGGGTAGACAAAACCTTACTAAGTCTACTCTTATTTTGAAAAACACAACTCCACGATCTAACATGACTTTTGAAATTAAAAATAGTTGAGACATGTGAAAGTTATAGATTTTAAAAGTTTAGTGGAAGTTTTGGTATACGAATAATTGATAATTGAAATTTAAGGGAAAAAAAAAAAACAAAGTGAAGAAGAGAAGGAAGGGAAATAGGACTCATGGATACGTATAATATATGTGTATGTATAATGTGTTAAGAAGCTTGGTTAGAAGGAAATACAAAGTGAGGAAAGAAGGTTTTGACTTAGCGATGACTAAAAAAAACCCTTCCAAAGGAATTAGCTTAGGGACCAAGTGAAGTGGCAATGAAGAATTTTAATATTGTTTGAGCTTGCTGACATACAATAAATGCTTATTTTATATATATTTTTAGATAAAATTGAATATTTTGAATACTATGGTACACTTAAAATCTTCAGTTTAAGATTTTTTATTTTTTAATTTTAATATCCATTATCATAAACTATAATTTAAGTTATAATTTTCTTTATATTTAAGACCTACTTAATAATTAAGTCGTACTTAATTTGACTTTACTTATATTCACATATGAAACTAAAGGATAAATTTATGTCTAAAAAGTCTACGGCTGTTTATACTCACTATTTTTATTACTTCTATATTTTAGTTACTTTATCTCTTAATATTTCATATGGAACTATTTAATTTTACAACATATGCATATATTTTGCATATGCATAAATTTTTATTTAAAAAAAAACATTATTTAATAATGATACCAAAACCTTCCTAAATCATCAAAGCAAGATGAACAGAATGGCCATCGGCAAAATTAGGATGGCGGCGCTCCTAATTCATGTCATCGCCCTCTTAATAGCTACTAGGTTCTACCAGATGGCTTCCTATGGATTTAAGCATTATAAGTCTACGATGGAAAAATGACGACGTGAACATATATTTTATGATTTTAGGACTGGAATCAGTTATGTCTTCCTTGTAAATTTTGGTATTATTCTCTTTTAATAAGGTAAAGTGATACATAGTCATAATATAGTTAAGGAAATAGAGAGACCTGTCTCTGTGTCTAAATTATGAATATTTATAGCAATTAGCATAAGTCTAAAATATTGATTTAATATAAATTTAAAACTTCAATTTTATCAATCAGGTTTCAGAGTTTTTTCAAAAAGGGTGAGATGATAAATTAAATTTATTTTTTATCTATTAACTATGTAGCAGTTCTGAGTTTCATTGCTTGAACATTTTTTTATGAAACCGACTTAGTTATAACTAGGACGGATATTTTGGATGATTTGTATTATATATTTGCTTATAATAACTCATTACTAGGTATACAATACTTGGAACCTACATATGGTTTGCTGAAATAAATTGCATCCGATTTTAATATGGCAAGATGTCATATCCCATTTTATAGCCCATGTAAGAGCATGCTTAAAAACTATGGTACTAGACATAAGCTTGTAACTTTTAATATTCATGTAAAATTTATGTGACTATCTAAGTTAGGTTTAGGGTTTGACAGATCCAATGAACACGTTTAATATTTAAAGATGCTAATATGTGGAAACAATTAAATTTAATTTTGGTTCTCCTTTTTCCGTTTTATGTATTTTTTATACATGTCATTTCACTATAATTGTATTATAATGAATTGGGTATTTTTTATGAGTATGCTCCTTCTCATTAAATTTCACCATAGGCATAACTTGAACATTGTCACTAATTACATTCTACATATAGGCAATGCTAATTGCTGGCTCGGAAACTTCATCGACAACCATTGAATGGGCAATGGCACTTCTGCTCAATCATCCTCAGTCAATGATAAAGGTTTACAATGAAATAGGCTCACAAGTAGGAAAAGACCGCATAGTTAATGAATCAGATATCCTAGATCTCACGTACTTAAAGTGTTATTAATGAGACCTTACGACTCTTTCCATCAGCACCACTTTTATTACCACATGAATCGTCTACAGACTGTTCCGTTTCCGGATTTCACATTCCACGTGGTACTATGCTAATAGTCAACTCATGGAGCATTCAAAGAGACCTTGAGCTATGGTTAGAGCCAAAGAAGTTCGTGCCAGAGAGATTTGGAACAAATAATGGTAAAGTGAGTCCTAAATGGTCTTATCAATATATCCCATTTGGTGTCGGTAGAAGAGCTTGTCCAGGGGCAGTACTTGGTAAAAGAGTGGTAGGAATGGTCTTGGGAGCTTTAATTCAATGCTTTGAGTGGCAAAAAGCACATGACATAATTAATATGTCGGAAGGGTTTGGTCTCAGTATGCCACCCTCTGAAGAGTTGGAGGCTTTGCTTAAACCTCGTGAAGACATGATGCAATTACTATCAAAGGCTTAAATTATGAATTGGAGATAGTTAATGTGTAGTGAGCTTCACGCTCAAATGATAGATAAATACAAAATCCTAATGTTGTTTCAACATTTAGAAATTATGGGTCTATGTGTGTAAAGGGTAAGGGTCATATATTGTCATAAGCTTTCTTCCTATTAATAGTTAGAAAGATCTTGATCACAAAAAGCATTTAGTGTTGAGTCCATGTGTTGGGTTAGGTGGCCTTGCCTTTTTTTCCAACAACCCAACAATTTGTAGACCTACGTTTGCTAGAGTTGCCAAGATGTCTACCGGTGTAAGTTAAGGTGGAGAAGGCAAATAAGGGATTTACCAAAAGAAAAATGTCCCCAACTAATATAATACAAATTATTATAAATATTTAAGAAAGTCCAAATAAAGTGTTAATCTAGTTTAAACGTTAATACTACATTTTTTTTTTAAAGATATATGATGCATCATTAAATGTAAGATATTAATTTCATTTTCCTCATAAATTTCAGGTAAGATCCTAATGGTCAAATCTTTTGAGTATGGCTGCTCGAACAAAATCTGACAAGGAATTTTCCGCCTTGATGGCCGCTTATTTAGTAAAAGTACCCAATTGACTATTCTTTCTTTGACTCTGATGGCTTGAGAAAGATAGGGTTGGTGATGGTATGCTCTAAAAGGATACCTATCTTCAATTGACGAAAGAAGTTCACACAAACCCGTAATGTTAGTTTTATTTTTCACACGACATCGGTATCATACCACTAGGCCTACAAACAAATCAAGATATCCATAGGTTAATCGAGCTCGGCTCGATTCGAGCTTAATTATAAATAAGCCAAGCTCAAATAAAAAACAAAGATTGTGGATCTAAATGAGTCAATTCGAGTTTTGATTTAGACTCGCGAGTCAGCTCGTAAATAAGCTCATTTAGACTCATGTGCAGGCTCGTGACATACTCGTTGATAAGCCCGCTAGCAAATTTGTGAATTTTTATGCATGATATATTATATTAACTATATAATTAAACACCATAAATATTTCTATTTAATAATTATATATATTTATATTAACACTTATATATTATATTTTACGTTTAAAAAAATTAAAAAAAAAAAGATTATCTAAATGAGTTGAACTCGAACTTAAATTTTAGGTTTGATAGAAGCTCGACTCAGCTTAAGTTCAAACTAAAACTCATTTAAAAAACAAACTAAGCTTGAGTCTCAATTTTAGGCTCGATCTCGGCTATCTCGTTCTCATTTACCAATGTTATGCCGTATTTCTTCACTTTGATCGTATATGATAAAACTTGGAAAGATCTCCGCAAGAAAGCCTGTTTAACATGTAAAGTAATTTGCTTTTTGTATTTCAGATAAAGGCAGAATGTTGCATGACTATTCAGAGCACAAATAATGCATGTACATCAAAACCATATAGAAGCCTAACCACATACAAGTTCAGTCAAAATCACGTGTTCACTTAATAAATATCTAACGGCAACTTTTTAAAAATCATCAGTTTGAAAAATCAAATCACATATTTACTATTAATCTATTATTATTCCATGTGAAACGCCAAAACCTAGGATCGATTTAGGAGCAGACTTTTCTAGATTTTACCATTTGGAAGGCAAGCAGCTATATTTTTTCCGTAAATAATTCCGAACTTAGGCCACCGAAGGATGTGTCCTGCTCTTTATATTAAAATCGTCACATATGGAGAAGGCCGACATACTTCTGGCCAAAGTTGAGGTAGTAAGCCAAATGGAACAAGCTGAATATTCTTGGTTTTTAATACTATTGCTCTGCTTCTTGTTCCCTGTCTATAAGCTCCTTCTTCATATCTGTAAATATCCTAAAAATCTTCCACCAAGCCCTCCTGCTCTTCCATTCCTGGGCCATCTCCACTTACTCAAATTACCACTTCACAGATCTCTACATGACCTCACACTGAAATATGGCAACACCGTGCTCCTCCGATTCGGTTGGCGTAAGGTCCTTGTGATTTCGACTCCATCAGCAGTTGAAGAGTGCTTCACCAAGAACGACATTGTGTTCGCAAATCGCCCCAAATTGCTGTCTGGAAAACTCCTAAATTTTGATTATGGCACTATAGGACTTTGCCCCTATGGAGACTACTGGCGTAATCTTCGCCGTCTTACAACAATAGAGCTCTTCTCGTCGAAATCGCTCGAAGCATATTCGAAGATTCGGCACGAGGAAGTTGTTTTGTTGGTAAAGAAACTGTACCAACATTGTAAGACATGTACGGTCGATCAAGTTTATATGAAAGTGAAGCTTAGACGACTATTGTATGATACTCTCTTGAATATAATGATGAGGATATTGGTAGGAAAAAGATATTTTGGTACGATAAGGGGTCGGAAGACGGAAGGGAGTTTCAGGAAATCATCCATGAACTAGCGGTACTACTTGACGGCACCGCCTACCCAGGTGATTTTATCTCAGTCATGAAGTTGATGGATGTTTTTCTGGTGTGAAGAGGAGAATGTGTAGAGTTCAGAAGAAATTGGAAATATTTTTTCAAGGACTCATAGACGAGCAACGGAGCCTTAGAAATCGAAATTCAGGTGACGACAAAGCAGATAAAAACTTACTCGATCGGATGTTGTCGTTGCAAGAGAAGAACCAGAATTCTACACGGATAAAACCATCAAAGCCACCATCATGGTATGTTCAATTTTCGGAAATGAATGCTTTAAATTTACATTCTTTATTTATTTAAAGTGACTGCACTAAAGTTTTAATTGTACAAGTATTTGCAAATAGTAATCAAATTGTTCAAGTTTTCAATCTCTATAAAATCCATTAATTTTACCGTACTCTATATATGGTATTGTTTATGCATCTCCAAATGGTTCACCACATAGATAGAAAAGTAGGTTAAAGACATAGTTGGAGGGAAATCTGACCCCATCAAAGAAAATAATGATAATTATGAAAAATTAATATAATATTTTGTGTAAGCAAGTAAAATTAAAATCTTCAAATCTTCATTTTCCTTTAATTTACGTACTAAATTTTTTTCTTTTTTATTTACATGTAAGTATGCTCTTTCGAATAAGATCTCACCATAGATATAGTTTGAATATTATTGATCAATATCTATATGCAGACAATTTTAACTGCTGGCTCAGAAACTTCATCAACAACAATTGAATGGGCAATGGCACTTTACTCAATCATTCTAGACCAATGCTTAAGGCTTACCATGAGATTAACTCCCTTATTGGAAAGAACACATAGTAACGAGTCAGATTTTTTGGAGCTCCAATATTTGCAATGCATCATTAATGAAACTTTACGACTCTTTCCATCAGTATCATTACTATTACCACATGAATCCATTGTAGATAGTTCCATTTCTGGCTTCTACATCCCACGTGGCACTATGCTATTAGTTAATTCTTGGAGCATTCAAAGAGATCCTAAGTTGTGGTCAGAACCAGACAAGTTCATACCAGAGAGATTTGAAAAGTATGATGGTAAAGTAGGTACCGAATGGTCTTATCAGTTTGTTCCATTTGGTGTTGGTAGAAGAGCATGTCCAGGGGCAATACTTGGCAAAAGCGTGATAGGAATGGTATTGGGAGCATTAATCCAATGCTTTGAGTGGCAAAGAGCTGGTGAAGAGATTAATATGTTAGAGGGGATTGGCATCACCATGCCACCATCAGAAGAGTTAGAGGCTCTACTTAAACCACGTGAAGACATAGTAGAGTTATTATCAAAGTGTTGATGTAATAATAGAGTTTGCGTGTAGTCGGTTTTTCCGAGATATATTAAATGGTTAGAAGGCCTTAATGTTGTTCCAATCTTATGATGATGGGTTTGTGTGTGTACGAAAATAAACCAATGATAACATGTGTGTGCAAGGAGTATAAGTGATTATTATTTCTTCTCCAATGAAAGCAAATGTGAAATTAATTCACTCCATCTAAAGTTAATTTAAACGAGATATGAAACATAAAGACAAGCTATAAGCATAATTATATGATAAAACATATACCAAAATTATTCTAGCTCTATTTTAAAGAAGGTAACACTAAACTGCAACTTCCAAAGTTTTTTAATAAAAGATCTATTAAATCCTCTAGTAAACAAGAAAAAATAATTAATTTTTCTTACCAATTCATATTAGCTTTAACAAAGGGCATTAACAACGTGATTCTCTTCACTACGGACCATGCACCATTTGATGTTATTCAATAATTTTTAAACCTAATAAAAAATCATTGTTAGACAGATTAGTAGAATGATTTATTTAAATGTTTCACTTAAATATACTCCAGTAACCACTCTATCCAAGCATCCACTATGTTCAAGTTCTCTAATATTTCAGCATTGGCCTACGACTCAAGTTCCTTACAAAGCCATACCATTTTATATACCAAAAACCTTAATTTACTCAATTCTTTGTTTTCATAACTAGTTTTTCCTCCAAACAACCATCCATCATCCCCATGACTTTAATAGTTTGGAACTCCACTCAATCTCGAACATTTTTATGTCTAAAACAAGTTCTTCCATATAATCCCCCACACCATCTTAATAAGATTATCCTTAGTCCTTGCTTTCAAATTAAAAAGACTAAGGATACCCTCTTTCTTAGGGGTTTCCATGATATTTAGTCTCTCATATGAACCCCTATATAAAGTCCCAAATAATTTTCTCTAGCTTCATGATTAAGCTAGTGAGAACGCAAAGGCTTGCAAGTAATAGTTTCCAATGTTTTCTAGAAATGATATAACCACCACTTTCCACCCATGCATACTCAGCAAATTTATCTTCCATCTTAAAAACTTGGCCTTCACCCCATCTATAATAAACTACAAATCTCCACTAGTTAAAGTACCTAACTTTCTAATAGGATTTTAAGATATTTATATTGAAACACCTATGTAACACCTAAAAATGTGATTGGTGGGAGTTCAAATGTGAACATCAAAGTTGTTTTCAAAAATAATAAAATTTTAGTATGTTCATTCAACTTTGATCACAACTAATATTTAGGTAACCGCACTTACTAAAATAACATAGAAAATATTAGATCGTATTCCTTGGAGATTGTTAGCATCTATTTTACTTGCTTCTAATTTATTATCTAACCACAGGAAATTTAGCAAAGTATGGCAAACAAAAATATACAGACTAAGCTAAGATTAATTCTACTTATATACACGTTTTTAGGGAAAATTTTGCAAGAGAAGTTTGAAATATAAGAATGGACCTAGGATTTGTTTCACCAAGTCCTTATCATAAGATTTTTTAAACAAACTCAATGAGTTCTTTGCTGAGTATATTTATATTGTCAGATTCAGTAGTGTATATTAATGCCTCTTTTGAGTGTCAAGAACTTCTAAACTTAGATTAGACTACCGGAATCTCTTCACAAGTTATCAGCAACCAAGATCCACATTAAGATCAAGAATCCTCTTTATTAAAAACTCATTTTAATGAATTTAGAATCAAGTGACAAAAAATTCAATGACTTCTATCTTTAGGTAGTTATAAGCAACTTTATTAGCAGTCTAGATCTATTCAAAAGAATAATTTGTCAATATATTCAGTTGAATTCAAACATGGATCTACATGGCGTACATACATAAACCTAAGAAAATAAGCTTAAGTTACTAAGTACAACTACCCAATAAATATTCAATTAAAACATAGTTGAAATCACAAGAACCAAGTCTTTGAATTACAAATCTTAAGTTAAAACAATTATTTCTTTATGGGTTTCAACATTCATCATGAAATTCAATAGCAACAATGTAAAATGAAGATATATATCATTTATGTAGCACAAATTCTTGCAAAAACAAATGCTGGATTGATTTGAATTCACCCAAAAAACTTGAATCTCTAACAAAAGCAGAGTTTCTCTCACTAGAAATTGTCACTCTAATATTCACACGCTTATTCTATGTCAGTAATTTGTTACACTATGGTATAATATTGTTATAACATGTGTGCACATTTATTTATATGCGTAAAGCACAAAACTCATGATGATTGTATTCGTTGACATGGCAAATTCTTTATAATGAACTTTATAAGAATGTCATACGTGTAAAATAGAGGTCAGATCGTGGGTAGATTCGTGGATGAACTTTGTCAGAATGACATACGTGTAAAATAGAGGTCAGATTGCAGGTAGATTCGTAGCATTGCTTCTTAGCCGCTAATAAGTTATTTTTACTCTATTCAATCTATGAGAATTCATGCTTTATCTGATCATTTATCTAATAAGTTCCTATAAATCTGTGCTATTATTGCTTAAATACTTTTTTTTTTTTTTCAGCTCTTAAGATCAAGAAGAAAGAAACAAAGTGATTTGAACTAAATTTGGAGCAAGACAATAAGAATAGTTGAAGATAGGACCCAGCCATGCCTTCAAGGAATATACCAAGGGTAAGAACACAAGGCAAAAGTGCAAATTGGCGCATGGTTATACCTGTAGTTCAAGCTGAAACAAACCGCACTTCACAAGACTCGAACACAGCTTCTACTATGATCAACCTTCGAGGCGACAATGCTAATTGTGAAAAGTGACCTTATTATCCAAATACGTGCATGGAGAGTACGACAAAATATTTTATAAAGAATATGCCACGTTAGCGAATAAAAACTTCATGATTTCTATATTCTAATGCCTATATAAACAAATTTCTGACGTAGAATAGAGTAGACTGAGAATTTCTAGTCGGAGAAACTTTTCTTCTACGTGCAAATGATCCAACTTTTAAAGAGAAGAGTTCTTGTTTATAGTGCACCTCGATACCTTTCTTGATCTGGCCTGTTTAGAATTAGCCTCTCTTTCTAATGTTTATGTTTCTTTTTTCTTTTATTAGAAGGAATACAAATATTGTTGCTGAGCAGGTTGCTTTTATGTTTCAGAGGATAATATGTTTCTATGATTGGTGGATTACCAGTTCATCTTCTATCTAGAAACTCCTTTATATAGATATGTTGTCTTTGGCCACTCCTTTTTGCACTCAGCTTGAACTTTGACGATGAGAAATCGAGTATGATGATTTGTTTGGCAAGCAAAAAAACAAAACCGAACAATTACCCAAAATTATTTACATCTAAATCCAAGTTATGCATGTAACTAACTTCTAGCCCTCTAAAGATATAACTAACTTTGACTAGCTCTCTAATTCATTATTTAATTAAAAAAAAAAGAAGCTAATGGATCAACTATCAACTAATATGGTTTTTTTTATTTTAAATAATTTTCAATATAGTAGCTACATACTAATGAATTTGCATAATAATTTTCAAACCACATAAAATGTATATATGTAAATAAGAATTTGGATACTCTTAAATTTCCTTCTCTATTTTTATACTCTTAAATTTCCTTCTCTATTTTTACTTATTTTATAAATCAATTTTTGAGATATCTTATAAGATTATATAACATTTAAGAGTGAGAAAAAAGGAAAAAAAAAAACATATAGGGAGATAATCCATTTTCGTCAATAAGATGTAGCACTATATTAGGTGATTTAATGCAACGGTTTCTTTCGTGGAACTCATAACTTAAATTTTTGTTGACCTTATCCTTGTGCCTATCATTGTTGATTGGTCAAAAGATGCCTTTAAGGTAGGGTCCGATGTTAGCTGGACCAGGACGAAGGAAAAGAATCGGAGAAGCGCAGACCCGCTCGCAGCACGCCTCTAAGTTATTATTAAAAATTTATTAAAAAAAATAAAGGAACCACGTGTTCCGTGGAAAACATTGTTTTCATGTAATCTTAAGTAGCATTAACAGTTAAAAAAATTGAATAAATAAAATCCTTTTACATCATAAATAATTTATGATATTAAAATGTTTGGAGAACTTTGATGTCTTACTTTTGAAGATATAACTACCCTAATTATAATAAAAAGTAAACAAAAGATTGTTATAAAAATTTTAATTATAAAAAATCCCACATTAAATAATTTTTGGTTAAAGGATAACTATTTTGCAGAGAAAAATATTTAAACAATCACATGCACCGTTGATATGTATTATTATCTAATTATCTTTTTTTTTTTCTTTAGGTTGGTGAGGTAGGAAAATATATAGAATTTGCACTAGTGTATTAACGCGCTTAGAGTATCCATATCCATGAGTGTGGAGATTATAGTGTTGTTGTTTTTGTCTTGTTAGCTGTATTGGCTTGGTATCTCTCATCTATTATTTTTTATAGTTGGTTTTTCCTTAGCTTGACACGTGTTGTATAATTATTAGATAATTAAGTAATATCTGTTAGTCTTTATCTTTGTATATATAGCTTCTTTTGTTTTGTTTTTAAACCTCTTTTTAAGAAAAACAATTCATATCATAATTCTATTCCTTCTTCGATCATTTCTTGAATTGCTGCTTTGGATATCTTGGATTATGTACAAAATCATCATTCCTTATATGGTATCAAAGAAGGTATCTCTTCCACTCTCCAAATTTTATTGAGTTCTTAATGAATGGAATTACGGATTGATAAAGATAGAACAAACATGGTAGAACACTCGATTTTCGATCCGCTTTTTCTCTCTAGTTCGGATAATATAAGGATGAGTATAGGAAATATATTGTTTAATGGCAATAATTACTTGTCATGGAGTCTATCAATGAAAATGGCGTTATGCGGAAAGTTGAAATTAGGTTTCATTGATGAAACCTTGTCTAAACTTAATGAAACCTCATCTGATTTGGTTAAGTGGATGAGATGCGATTATACGGTGTGCTGCTCGAATTTAAATTCAATGACCAATGATTTGTTACAAAATTTCCTTTATACACAATCCACGCAAGAATTATAGAATGAAATTGTTGAACAGTACAGGGTTGCTAGTGGTCCTATGATTTTTCAATTGCAACATGAAATTTGTAGTATGAGACAAGAAAATCAATGTGTTGGACTTTATTACAATAAATTGAAACGGTGTTGGGATGAATTGTGTTCTTTGCATGCTTATCCTATTTGCAATTGTGGTTGTCTTGATTATTCCACATGTCGTTTGAGAGAGAGTTTAGAATTTGAATCACAAAGCAAATTGATTCGGTTTTTAGTAGGTTTGAATGAGCATTATGAAGGAGTTCGAAATCAAATCTTATCTATGGAACCCTTGCCTTTAGTAAATAGGGCATTTTATTTGGCTCAGCAAATAGAAAAACAAAGGCAAGTAATAGGAATGATGAACTCTAATTCGGATAAGGTAGCTTTTAATTCTAGTAGATCAGAGAGTCATATGTTTTCTGATAATAAAGGAAAGGGAAAAAGATTATTTTGTAGAAATTGTCGAAATCAAGGACATGTAATTGAGAATTATTTTCAACTAAAAGGTTACCCAAAAGGTATAAAGGAAAGAAAATTATTAAAGGAAAACAGGTAAACTCCTCTGTTGCTACCATGGCTAATGAGACAAGTTTTGAGTCTCCTTTTGATCAGTCCTTAAAGCTGGATGTGGAAAAGAATTCAGATGATAAATTTTTTAATAGAGCAAATGGTGGTTCTAAAATGGTTGATAAACAACTCCTCCGTAGTGTTTGTAAAGAAATGATGAGGATGATGAATGAGACGTGTTCTAACACAGCTTCTTCGGTCAATACTATTCAATTTGCAAGTAATCCTTCCTCCTCTTTTTGTTTTAGCGTTGAGCATATGAATTGGGATTCTTGGGTAGTAGATTCTAGAGCTACCACCATATGACTCCATATACATGTATCCTACATCATATTCAGGTCCTTTCTTTACCTATTCTACTTAAATGCCAGATGGTCAGGTTTTGAAGGTTAACAGAGTTGGATCTATTAGACTGCCATCGACATTATTAATAAACAATGTGTTCTTATTCCTAAATTTACACACAATTTGTTATCTACTCAAAAATTAACTTCTACTCATTCTTTAACCATTGTCTTTGATCGTTCCTCTTGTACATGTTTCAGGGCCTGAATAGTAAAGTACCATTTGCCACAGCTAGAGCTAAAGGTGGACTGGATGTACTAAGGAGTGAAGTATCATCTGCATCTGTTGTTCCTTCTTCTTTATCTCCATCTAATGTTTATGTTTCCTCTATTTCTTGTACTGATCTAGATTACATAAAGCTTTTACATGCTCGTTTAAGTCATATATCTCTTTCAAAACTGAAATACATAGTGAATTGTAAAGACATTACTTCAAGTGATTTCATTTGTGATGCTTGTCAAGAATCTAAATTTCATAGATTGTCTATTCCTCAAAGTACTAGTCATTCATCCTTTGCTTTTCAACTTTTACATGTGGACATTTAAGGTCCTTATCATATTCCTTCAATATCTGGAGTGAAGTATTTTTTTAACCATTGTAGATGATTATTCATGATCTACATGGACTTTTCTTATGCAAAACAAGTCTCAAACTTGTTCTTTGCTTTGTAGATTTTTTGCTTATGTTTCTAATCATTTCAAGGTTACTCCTAAGTTCGTTCGCACTGATAATGGGCCTGAATTTCTTCCACATGAATGTCAAAACATGTTTCATGGCTTAGGAATAGAATATCATAGAACTATTATCCATACACCACAACAAAATTAGTGGGTTGAGCGTAAACACCGACATCTACTTGAAACCGCTAGAGCTTCAAGGCTATATGCAAATTTACCTAAACATTTTTGGGAAGAATATATTCTAGCAGCTATACATCTCATCCATAAAATGCCCATGGCTAAATTAGGATGGATGTGTCCTTTTGAAAAACTTTTCAGTACTCCACCTTCCCATGATGATATTAGAGTTATGGGCTGCTTATGTTATGTGGGAAATACTTCACCAAATCTTGACAAATTTGATTTCAAAAGTTTTAGACGTATATTTTTAGGCTATGAAAATGGTTGAAAAGGTTTCAAAGTGTTTGATCTTGATGCCAAGAAAATTCTAATTAGTCGTGATGTTGTGTTTTTCGAGAATGTTTTTCCTTTTCCTACAACTACTGATTCTGTTTCATTTAATTCTTCTGGTCATACACAATCTGTCCTTCCACATGTGAGTCTCGCTGATGAGTCATGTTTGGATCTTTCTCTTATTTCTACTGATAATTTGATGGATTCTACTTCGTCTGTTCCTTTACGATGTTCTAGTCGTGTTTCATGTCAACCTACTTAGCTTCGTGACTTTGTACATGCAGTTCATTCAAGTTCTTCTATCACAACAGGTTCTTTTTCTTCTTCCTCACCTTATCATTTATTAACCTAGTCTCAATTTAGTCATTTTCCTAGTGACTATGTAGCTTCTTTAGCTAATGTTTTACTTACTCAAGAACCCTCTACTTATTCTCAAGCTGCTTAACATCAAGAGTAGATTGATGCAATGCAACAAGAACTTTTAGCTCTTGAAACTAATGACATATAGGAGCTCACTACTTTACCTAACGGCAAGAAAGCTATAAGCTCTAAATGGATGTTAAAATTGAAGTATAGGATTGATGGTAGTTTCGAAAGACACAAAGCAAGGTTAGTTTCTAAAGGTTTCACTCAAATTGAAGGAGTGGACTATCTTGATACATTCTCGCCCGTTGCCAAATTATGTACTGTTCATATACTTCTAGCTATAAGTACTAAACTCCATTGGCCAATTCATCAAATCGACATTAACAATGCTTTTCAACATGGTTATTTAGATGAAGAAATTTTCATGGTTCCACCTCAAGATTATTCTAAAGCTAATCAAGTATATCGTATTAGGAGTTCTTTAGATGGTTTGAAACAAGCATCACATCAATGGAATATTGAGATATCTTTTTTGTTGGTTAATCAAGGCTTCGTTCAATCACCTCATGACCATTCCTTGTTTACTAAATTTTCAGATGAAGGTTCTGTTATAGTGTTACTTTACATTGAAGACATGCTCTTGACAAGTTCAGATGTTTCTGCTATTTGTTCTTTGAAAGCATCCTTACATGCAAAATTCACTATCAAAGACTTGGGTTTGGCTCGGTTCTTTCTTGGTTTAGAGATTTATCCTGTTGATCGTGGTTTATTGGTTAACATAAATTTCTTGTTGATATTCTATTAGATGTAGGACTCACTACTACTCATCCTGCTCCTACACCTATTCTTAGTGGTTATGCTTTACAATCTGATGCGGGCGCCATCCTTGATAATCCAATTTTTTATCAAAGGATAGTGGGGAGACTTTTATATCTCACTTTGACCCGTCCAAACATTAGTTATGTTGTCCACTGTTTAAGTCAATTTTTAGCACAACTACGAGCTCTGCATTTGCATGCTTTGTTCCATGTTGTTCGGTATCTCAAAGGCACCTCTATGCTTGTTTATTTAATTCTTCTTCTCCTTCTTATCAGCTATAGGGTTTTTTTTTTTTTATGGTGATTAGGGAAGTAAGTTGTTGAATCGCAAGTCCCTTGCTGGATATTGTGTCATGATTAGGGATGCCTTAGTTTCTTGGAAGACCAAGAAACAAGCTACGGTTTCCACTTCTTCTTTCGAAGCCGAGTATAGGAGCATGGCTGCTGTGGTTAAGGAATTGCTATGGGCATTTTATATTCTTCGTGACTTGCATTTGCACGTTTCTTTGCCCTTTCCTCTTTCTTGTGATAACAAATCCACTTTGTTGATTGCCACTAATCCATGTTTGCATGGACAAACAAAACATATTGACATCGACATACATTTTGCTCATGATCATGTTCGTATAGGTTTTCTTTCTCCTTGTTATATTGCTTCCTCAGAACAACCAGCAGACCTATTCACTAAGTCTTTGTCTTAATCACAACTATTCTATTTGTGTTCCAAGTTGAATCTTACATGTGATCTAACTTGAGGGGGGATGTGAAGATTATAGTGTTGCTGTTTTTGTCTTGTTAGCTGTCTTGGTCTGGCATGTCTCGTTTATTATTTTTTACAGTTGGTTTTTCCTCAGCTTGACATGTGTTACATAATTATTGGATAATTCAATAGTTTCTATTAGTATTTGTCTTTGTATATATAACTTCTTTTGTTCTGTTTTTAAACTTCTTTTTAAGAAAAACAATTCATATCATAATTCCATTCCTTCTTCGATCATTTCTCAAATTGCTGCTTTGGATATCTTGGATTATGTACAAAATCATCATTCCATCCTTTATAAGGTCCTTTGAGTGCATCATCAATAACTGAAGGAACTCTCCATCGAAAGGACCTAACAACTTTATTTGTGGGTTTCTTCACAAATGTTTCTTCACTCTTTTTTATACTTTTGTGGGACCTATTTACTTTTATATAATATCTTATATTTATTCCAAAAAGACAAAAATGTATATTGTATATGACATACGTATATTATTAATATTGAATATATATTATATTATCATATTAATATTTAATATTAAAATACTAAATTTAATATTAATAAATTATAGGAAAATGGAAAAAGTTATTAACATTTTGGAACGTAATTAATAATATTAATTTAAGACAATAACCTAACTTAAAACCAACAATAATTTACTTTAATATAAATAAGGAATAATTTAATTCAAAATCGATGCGACAACAAAGGAACACAATCACATCTAAACGAAAGTACATAATAATTATTAAAAAAACATAATTTGAAAACATGAACAACCAATAGATGATAGAAAATCTCCAACTAGTAAACATTAAATAGACCAAATCGCTACCACAAATGCTCGATCAAGTCAACTTGTAGCTGACAGTGCTTTACCCTATCACGAAGTCAAATATTGTTTTCGATGTATGTTGCCTAATTTGCAATATAATTGTGAGAGATGTGAGGCGTTGAATCACTGATGTGTCCCAATTCATAATCCGGAACTTCATAAATAAAGTTGTAGCCATCTTGTTCGTCTTCAACTATCATATTATGTAAAATCATATGTGCTTTCATGATTTTCCCAATGACCTCCTGATCATAAAAACATGAAGGCCTACGAACTATATAAAAATGAGATTGTAACACTTCAAAAGCTCTTCAATATCTTTTCTACATCCTTCTTGGTACCTAGCAAATAATTGCTTCTTTGGACCACATGGGTATTAAATAGACTTTACAAATGTTGACTACTCTGAATATATATCATCAATAGAGGTGAACACTCTAATACATTAATATCATTGTTTGAACCTAGACACCAAAAAATGCATGCCATATCTAAGTTCCATATGAAGCAACAGCTTCAAGCATAATTGTTAGAGAATCGTGATCCCTCAAGTGTTCATGCCATGCCATGCAATCGGACAATTCTTCTACTCTCATTGCATATAATCAATGCTTCCCAACATGCTAGGGAATCCACGTTGCTCAGCAACAGTAAGTAAGCATTGAATATCGATGGGATTAGGCCTATGCAGATACTCATCATCAAAACAAGTAATGACACTTTCAATAAAATGTCTAACACATTTTATAATTATACTATCACCCATTTGCAAATAGTTATCTAAAGCATTGCCTGTTACCCCATATGCCAAAATTAGAATAGATGTTGTGCATTTTTGTAATGATGAAGTACTAAGTCTATCAATAGCTTCCCTCTTTTGCTGAAAATAGGAAGAGTAATCTTCTAGTGGTTGCACAATGCGAAGAAATACACCTTTCCCCATTAGAAATCTTCATCGAAATTACTCATCAGTATATATCTAGCTATCTAAGAAGTAGCTAGAATATAAATGGTTATGACCTTCAAGATGACCTCTGTCAATATACTTTCTTTTACGTCATATTGTGGATGAACTCGTGGCTAACTTTGGAAGCATTTGATATAAAGAACTTTTGAGCTTTATTTCATTATTGCTTAATTATGAAGGAAATAGTTATTCAGCTGCCTCATGAGCTACTCTTTCCAACTCGAAATTACAGCTACTTGTTGATATGATTATATAACAGATTGAATAGGTTTTGATTTGAATGGAGATGGGAAATTTGGTAATGTTTAGTGAGGATATGTTTGTTTATCCATATATATATATATATATGTATATATATATATATAAGATTAATGGACACTCCTATTGTTGGGTATTTAGGGATCAAAATACAGCGAAATATATTTTATTTTTCATAAAAATACGAATCCTAAATCCCCAATGGTGGATCCATGCAATTCAATCAAATTACAATGGATAGAATTAATTTTTTTTTATGCTTTCACTCATGGAAATTCGGATCTGAGATGTTGCAAACACAAACACCCTCTACTGTATCCACACAAATAAATTTCCAATTGGATCTTTGTATGTGTGCTAGCACATAAGAACAATTCCTAATTTTGGAATCTCTCTCAAAAAGATTTCTCTCTTTTTAGGTTACAACTTTCTCTGTAATTTCTAATATGACGGCAAGCTTCTGTAAACCTTAGAGGTGACCATCACCTCATATTTATAAGATAAAATCATCATGGATGATTTTACCCCTAATCATATTAGGGTTTCATGTTGACCTTATAAATGACAAATTTAATTCACCAATTAAATATTTATTAATATTAATCCAATTAAGATTAATAAATGCTCAATTAATTCCCAATATAGTTATCTATAATAATTCATGATCCAATTAATTCATTCTTTGTGTGTGACCATGTAGGTTCACTTAATGTTGGCAGTAGCCCCAAAACACCTTTTAGACCTACAAGACATAATTGGTCTCTAGCAAGACATTATACTTACCCGAATTAAGTGAAGAACGGTGATCTGACTTTACCTATTAACAGTCAGTTATTTAATCCTTTTGTTACATGATATCTTATAATTAAACATAAAGTGTGGATCAATACACTTATATTCCAGAGTATGATTGACTTAAACAAATGATATTGATAACTCCTTATCAATTCATTCGAGTATAGCCATGCATTTCTCAGTCTTACTCATCAAAAGGCCCAAAAGATATCTCTCTCAAATTAAGGAGAGGAACAAATCCCATCTTAACCACTCAACTTCCTCTACATGATTTATATTATGCCCAATCTCAATCTTTACAATTATCCAATTAAAGATAACGTTTGATTGAGTCAAAACACAATATTCCTCATGTTGAAATCTATGGTGATTTCAGATCTAAAGATTAAAACAACACTATTAATGAGAAATACTTATTGCCTTGATCCATATAGTATCTCATATTTTGATCAATCCAATACAAAGTACTCTTACATGTATTCATGTGTTGAATTGATATCTCATATCCATGATCAGTAAAACATGATCATCATCCAGCCAACATATTAGTCTAAATTCATTATTATTCCATATAACGAACGATTAGGGATAATTTAGAATAAAGTTATATCTCACCTTATGGTTTTACTATTAAAGTCACATGCTTTAATGACATAAGGACTAACCAATTTATTCAAGGAATAATACTTTATCAAAGCAAAAAGGCTAATAACAATTTTGATAAAGAAAATGGCATTTATTATAATGATAATAAACATTCAAATGACATAGAATACATATAGCCTAGGATACATCATATATGTAAACTACCTTAATAATTTATGTATTTGATTTTATATATACATATACATATATATTTTATTTTAAAAATAACCATAGATCAAAAGAAATAAAACAGATCAAATCTGTCTGATGTTTTTTTTGTCGTCAAAATAGAACATGTCAAAGCAGATATAATCTGCTGTTTTGGACGTCAAAATAGATCTAATAAATCTTATCTGGCAAGGCAGAACATGTCCATGCAATTCAGATGCAAACAGACGTGAGGATCGAATCCGCATCATAATTCGCATCGCAAGCTTTGTTTGTTTTTACTTTTTTTATTTACAGATCATACATATCAACATACATATAAAAAAGAATTTGATTGAAATCGCAAGCAACTCTGATGCCACTGCTGGGTATTTAGGGATCAAAATGCAGCGAAAATATATTTTATTTTTCATAAAAATACGAATCCTAAATCCCCAATGGCGGATCCATGGGATTCAATCAAATTACAATAGATAGAATTACCTTTTATTTTATGCTTTCACTTATGGAAATTTGGATTTGAGATGTTGCAAACACGAACACCCTTTACTGTATCCACACGAATGAATTTCTAATTGGATCTTTGTATGTGTGTTAGCACATAAGAACAATTCCTAATTTTGGAATCTCTCTCAAAAAGGTTTCTCTCTTTTTAGGTTATAGACTTTCTCTATAATTTCTAATGTGATGGCAAGTGACTGTAAATCCTAGAGGTAACCATCACCTCCTATTTATAAGATAAAATAATCATGGATGATTTTACCCCTAATCATATTAGGGTTTCATGTTGACCTTATAAATGACAAATTTAATTCACCAATTAATTATTTATTAATATTAATCCAATTAAGATAATAAATGCTTAGTTAATTCCTAATATAGTTATCTATAATAACTCATGATCCAATTAATTCATTCTTTGTGTGTGACCATGTAGGTTCACTTAATATTGGCAGTAGCCCTAAAACACCTGTTAGACCTACAAGACATAATTGACCTCTAACAAGACATTATGCCTACCCAAATTAAGTAAATATCGGTGTCCAACTTTATTTATTAATAGTCAGTTATTTAATCCTTTTTTACATGATATCTTATAATTAAACATAAGGTGTGATCAATACACTCTTATATTGTTTAATCACATATTTCTTGATTCCAGATTATGACTGACTTAAACAAATGATATTGACAACTCCTTATCAATTCATTCGAGCATGGCCATGCATTTCTCAGTCCTACTCATCAAAAGGCCCAAAAGATATCTCTCTCAAATTAATGAGAGGAACAAATCCCATCTTAATCATGCAACTTCCTCTACATGATTTATATTATGCCCAATCTCAACCTTTAATTATCCTGTTAAAGATAACGTTTGATTGAGTCAAAACACAATATTCCTCATGTTGGAATATATGGTGATTTCAGGTCTAAGGATTAAAACAACACTATTAATGAGAATACTTAACGCATTCATCTATATAGTATTCTCATATTTGATCAGTCCAACACAAAGTACTCTTACATGATCATCATCCAGCCAACATACTAGTCTAAATTCATTATTATTCCATATAACAAACGACTAAGGATAATTTAGAATAAAGTTATATCTCATCTTATGGTTTCACTATTAAAGTCACATACTTTAATGACATAAGGACTAACCAATTTATTCAAGGAATAATACTTTATCAAACCAAAAAGGCTAATAACAATTTTGATAAAAAAAAATAACATATATATTATAATGATAATAAACATTTAAATGACATAGAATCCATATGGCCTAGGGCACATCACTAGCACCTATAACGATTAATTTCTTTCAAATTGATTTTAAGGACAGTTACCTTTATAATGATTACTTTTAGAAATTGATCCATCTGACATATGCTTTTACAATAGCTAGTTTTTTAACTTGGTTTGAGTGGTTAATGACTAGTATTACAGTAGCTGATTACTTTTACAATGGCTACATTTTTTTTAATGAGTAAGAAGACTATACTTTCACAAATAAATTTCATTCATAAATACTCTTACGATAACTAATGACATAATTAATAGACACATACACATATTAAAACCTACCATGATATAATTAATGGATATGTACATGAATAAATTTCATTCATAAATACTCTTACAATAACTAATGAGATAATTAATGGACACTGGCTACTTGAAAATAGAACTAATTGTTACTTTTCCTTTACATTATATCTTTATGCATCTCTTCAATCCATTACGTTTACACTTCATCCATTGATGATGTATCGGCACATATTATTGATTTTTCCCATTCAAGTTGCTTCGAATGTTCCTTTTGTTCTTTAAGCTAGGTATATTTACACAACACATCAATTTTCTCACAAGCTGTACCACTTAAGCTATCTAACTTCTCAACCACTTCTTCTACTTGGTTAATACAATCATATTTTACTTTTCCTTTCCTCTCACTTGCTGCTTTACCAAGTAGTCAAATGACAACTTTGGTGACTTCATCATCTTTTGGTGCATCATTATTTAAGAATGAACTTATATACATTCTAGATGCTCTCACCAAGTTTGCTTGCTTTGGCCTTCTTTTTTTGTTTTTTTTAGTTCGAGACCTCCATTAGATTCATTTCGCAATATAACCTTCTCATTTTGTTTGAACAAATCATGAGCATCTTTTATATAATCTTGGTCATTTTTCTACTTTCAGCTCGTCGTTTTATTTGGTCATAATAAGCCCCAAACTTCATGACATCCTTTAAGATTTTCGTCCAACATGATTTGCATTGTTGCCATGTTCGTTTTCATGGTTTTTTTTCTGCTTTAAAGGCTTATCCTTCCTCGAAGCTTTCATGAGCTCAATGCCATAATGTCTGGAGTGGTTGACTATTTCCAATAATTGGGTCTTTGATAATCCTTAACTATGCATAAATAAGAAGCTTGTCATCAATATGCTCTTACTTTTTCTGACGTCCATCATCTTCCTCATCTTGCAAATTTACTTGTTGGGAATTTTTGTGGAACTTGAGAAGCTTTGCTACTATGTGCTTGTGGCGATTGATCTATTTTATGTTGAAAAAGAGTTGCTCCAATTGGAGTGAATTATTATATATTTTCGGTCTAAAGTTAGGAGCATATTGAATATATGAAGGCATCATCCCACTTAGACTTGGAATAAAATTAAATGATGAACTCAAATTGAGAAAACTTTGCTTCATCAATGAAAATTTTGAGGATTTTGAAAATTTGTAACATTTTGGAAATATGCACTAAACAAAAAATAAGCATTACTTTATGAATTAGTGAGAATTTGAAAATTTTCTATGTTTTGCGAGTTACCGATAGGGGAAAATTTTGTGAATTATTGGACTCCATATATAACTTAACTTCTAACAAGACAAAATTTTGTAGGATAGTAAATGATATTGAAAAATTTGAGTAAATGATAAATGAGAGATATTATATATTTACACTTGAAAAGGAAAAGAACCAAATTTACTATTGCAAATCATAATGGAGGCCTGCAATCCATATCTCAAATGGAAACATGCAAATATTCCAAACGAAACGTCTTTCTTTGTTTTCTTCTTTTTTTTTTTTAAGCCAGAAATTGCCAAACATGGAAGAAATTAATATATATATATATATATATATATATAAATATATATATAAGCTATGTGCTGGGCGTTGCTTTCCAATATATTCAAATGCCCATGGTCAAGAAAAGTTACAGGACAAGGATATTGAAGTCGCCGAACGCAAAGTCCGAGTGTCAGGTGTGAATAATAATAATAATAATTAATATTATTTTATTATTATTGTGGAGGAACCCCAACATAAACTAAAAGATCCACTAAAGCTTGAGCTGTTTATTTTACTTAATTATTTTTTTTTGTTATATATGATTTGTATCTATATATATTTTTATTTTGATTTATTTATAAATGAAAATATTTACTTTTGATATGAATATATTTTTTAACAAATAAATTGTATGAAATCGAATCAGAGCCGAAATACTGGTTCGCATTCCTATCGCCCATATTTATAAAATCATCCCGTAAAGATTATTAGACATAAAATAATGTCACACTCACACGGTCACACCGCCCGAATAGCCAAATACCAACGATTCCCCCTAATTCAAAGATCCATGTATTTATTCTCCTCAACACGTACATTTCAGCACCATAAACCTCCATGGATGAAAGCTCGCTATACTCCGTCCTTTCTCTCTCTTCATTTATCTTTCTGATGCTCGCCGTGAAGCTCCTGAAACGAACAAAACCGAACCTCCCACCGAGCCCTCCTTCACTTCCCATAATCGGCCATCTCCACCTTCTTAAACAACCCATCCACAGAACACTCCAGAGTCTCTCCGACCGATACGGCCCAGTGGTATTCCTCTCTTTCGGTTCCAAGCCAGTTGTGCTTGTGTCCTCCCCATCTGGAGTCGAAGAATGCTTCGTCAAAAATGACATCATATTCGCGAACCGCCAACCTTCTCTAGCTGGCAAACACTTGGGATACAACAACACAGTCATTGGGATATCATCCTATGGCCCACACTGGCGCAACCTCCGCCGCCTCATATCCCTAGAGCTCCTGTCGGCTCATCGGCTCAACTCTTTCTTTAATATCCGTAAGGAAGAGATCGTTTCACTGGCCAAGAATCTCCAACATGATTGCCGGGATCGTGAGAATGGTTCTGTGAGAGTGGATATGAGGTCGAGATTGCAGGAGCTGACGTTTAATGTAATAATGAGGATGGTGTCGGGGAAGAGGTACTTTGGGGGACAGGTGGGCGGTGGTGATGAGGAGGAAGCTAGGAGATTTAGGGAGATTATAGCGGAGATACTTGGACTGAGTGGTACGTCGGAGCCAGGGGATTTTTTACCAGTTTTGCGCTTGATTGATTTCACTGGGAACGTGAAGAAAATGATTAGGGTTAACAAAGTATCTGATGAAATACTGCAAGGTTTGATAGATGAGAGAAGGAGAATTAAAGATGAAGGTGAAGTTGAGACCAAGACTATGATTGATACGGTGTTGTTGTTACAAGATTCTGAGCCTGAATACTATACCGATGATATCATCAAAGGCCTCGTTCTGGTGAGTACATATGTTTGTGTTTTACTGCTTTTACATGAAGATACACATACTTATATATCACTTACGTCAGAAACTTACTCGTATTGGTGTGATTGGAAAATGTCAGATTTGCATCTAAACATTGTAACCAAAAATTCGATTTGGTATTAAATTTTGAAGAATTTAATCCGATATTTAATCAAATTTTTTATCACTAATTTTAGTAAAATTATTCAAACCGGATCGGACCAGACAGTTCAATCCGATTTGACTGAAACTGGCATCAAAGGCGAGCCGATTCGCACAAACGAACCGTTTTTGCATTGAGCCAAATGAACCTGGATAACCTAATGGCCAAAAAAAAAAAACTTGGATAACCTGGCTGGTCCAACCAGGATCCTGGTGACTCCGCCGGGTCAATCGGGTCTGAATGCAGCATATTTAAAAAAACAAAAATGCTAAATGCCTCTCAGTCTCACACGGTAAAATAGTAAGCATTCACTTCGAGTAGCGATGGTTGACGATTGCATTTGGTTCAGTGGAGATTGAGGTATGATGTGAAGGAGACGACCAACGGCGTAAAAATTGTTTGATCTGGTGGGTTTTGGGTTAGGGAGTCTCGGTTGGTTGGTTTAGGAACTCTGCAAAGATGGTTATTTGGTCTCATGATGTTGTTCAATGATGATGAGGAACATGGGTTTAGAGAGAGAAGTGGGTTAGATTTCAAAAGTGAGTTTTCTTCAATAAAAGCAGTGTTTTTTAGTATATATTGTCTTCGTTACATGAAGTAGAACTTTAATGCAAGAGAAAAAGACCCAATTTTTGTAGAGTATATCCATAATCCATTGGAGTCGTACCTGTATATTTGTTCGCATCCGAATTGAGGTGAGATGCTGCAAGAAAAAAATCGTCACCTTTTAATCAGATCCATCGATACGATGTTAGGTCAGCAGAATTCAATTATATTATAAACACGATAATTAAGTAAAGGAACTTTGAAATTACTTAGATTTGTTTTTAGTTTTCACTGGTTCATAAGGTGATTTGGTTTTAGTACATGTTTGATATTGGTTTCATTAATTTATTTTTCAATAGTATAAGAAAATTAAATTTACTTTTTTCTTTTTAATTTTTGTCACCAATACACATTTAAGGTAAAGAAAATAAAAAGTATTATTATTAAAAAAACTAAAAATAAGGTATAGAAAGAAAAATTTAAATATAAAACATTTAAAATATAACAATTTCTAATTTTTAGTAGGATATAACTTATATTTTTAATTTTCATTGATCCGATTCGACCTCCGATTGAACTCAATTCGACCCTGATTACCTAGCATGTCTGGGTCAATTTCTGATTCGATTATGACACCATCGAATTTTATTGCTTAGCTAAGACTGTTTACTTTGTTTTTAGACAAGAAAAAAAAATGTATTAATGTTAAATAATGTTAGAAGAAGTAATACATATTTAATAATTGGTGCAAACGGTAGAAAAAAATATTTGTTGTCCCAAGAATGGTGTCCCTATCTTGCCCTAGCAAATAGACACTTAACATGTGCTAAATAAATTTTAAAAATAAAAATATCGCTATAATAAAACAAACAGTTACTATCACTATATATACACGTAACAATTGTTTATTCATCATAATAAGGTAGAGACAGCAAATTTTCATCCTAGTGGGAAAAATACTTACTATCCCAAGAATGGTCTTCTCATTCTATTCCGGCAAATAAAAATATTCCTAATATAAAGCAAACAGTTACCATCACTCTATATATATGTAGAAATTATTTATTCATCAGGGTAAGATGGAGATAATATTCTTAAGACAACAAATTTTTATCCCAATGAGAATAATATTTGTTGTCCCAAGATTAGTGTACCAATTCTGTTCCAGCAAATAGACACTTAATATGTGTTAAATACATTTAAAAAATAAAAATATATCTAAAATAAAGCAAATAGTTACTATCACTTTATATACACATGACAATTATTTATTCATCGGGACACCATAAAGACAACATTCTTAAGACAGCAAATTTTCATCTCAATAGGAAAAATATTTGCTATCGTGAGAATAATATCTTCATCCTACCTCAGCAAATACACACTTAGCATATGTTAAATAAATTTAAAATGAAAATATCCTTAAAATAAAGTAATCAGTTACTATCATTCTATATACACATGGCAATTACTTATTTACCGCGACAGGATGAGGACATCATTTCTGAAACAGTAAATTTTCATCTCAACCAATTAGTATTAAAAATATAGTAAAACTAGTTACAAAAGATTTGTTTAAATATTAAATTAACTACTCCAAAATTAAAACAGTAAATTAAATTTTAATGTATAATTCAAATACTGGTAATTTTGAATTCAGAATACTTTATGCCATCCACCAATTATTAAAGTGATGCGATTTAGTCAATTTTTCAAATCTTTGTAGATATAAGACCATCGGGAGCATTAAATTATTTGCAGATTATATCAAGCTTCATGCTAATAAATTTTATCATGTATGCAGACGTTATTGACCGCTGGTACAGATACATCTGCGGTGACGATAGAGTGGGCCATGTCACTCCTACTCAACAATCCTTCTGTCCTGAAGAAAGCTGGAGACGAGCTAGACAACGTTGTTGGTCAAGAGCGCCTGGCCGATGAATCCGATTTCCAAAAGTTACCTTATCTTCAAAACATTGTAAACGAAGCTCTTCGGTTGTTTCCTCCGGCACCGCTTCTCATCCCCCACAAGTCATCGGAGGACACCACCATAGGCGGTTACCACATACCTGCAGGAACGATGTTGTTGGTTAACGTATGGGCAATTCATAGGGATCCAAAGGTACGGGATGATCCAACAAGTTTTAGACCAGAGAGGCACGAAGGCTTGGGAGGTGATCATAGTAATGCTTATAAATTCTTACCGTTTGGGTTGGGTCGAAGGGGTTGTCCAGGTATTGGTCTTGCCCACAAGGTGGTTGGGTCGGCATTGGCGGTTTTAATTCAATGCTTTGAGTGGGAAAGGATTAGTGACTAAGCTATCGATTTGTCTGAAGGGTTTGGGCTAACAATGCCCAAAATCCATCCATTGGAGGCTCTATATAAGGTCCGGAAGCCCATGCTTAATGTCTTAGCACAACATTAATTTGGATGGATCTTTTCAGCTTTGAAAGTAATTTTTCTTTCTAAACGTTGATAGCTCTAGCTGGGGCTAAAATTATAGTTTAAGCTTTAAACTTTGTACTTGAGTTTAGTTTATTATAGAAAACGTAGATGTTTGAAAATGGGAAATCCTAAAGGCTCTAAAACCAATTAACTATTTTTTTTTTTCTTTTTAACCCCTTCGCTTGCAATACCCAACGTCCACAGATGATAAGTGCTCTTCTTAAAATTAAAACCACTTCGAATTTTTAATGTATAGATTATGTTGATCACCTTAGAAAACTATATTTCAGTATTTTCAAAAATCTAACTCTTATCCCCCAAAATGTCAAAATAGTTGTATATGCGTAAATATATAGGTGATAAAAGCATTATATGGCAATTTGATTTATTTTCTTTAAGTATATTTAAACAAGTAACGTAACAAATATAATGAAAAATGCGAAAGAAAAAATATCAACCAATAAACCTATCGATGTTTCAATTATAGATGAAAAGAATAAATTCTATATAGGTATTTGTATGTATAAATTTTCAAAATTTAAAATTAAACCATATCTTGTGACACCTTGGAACTAGTCTAAAACATGTACCTTTTAAAATCTACACCGTATAGGATATCTTGCAAGACTTATAAATTTTTTATTCATTTTAGTAGCATTGAAATTCCAAGGTAATTTTTTTTATAATATCAATACTTTTCAATAGTTCAAAGAGAAATTGTGTGTAACATTTAATAAGCACGTGCAAACTTTTATTTAAACGAAGGATGAATTATACCACTGGTTTAACAAATAGAAATATTTATTTTCATTTTGAACTTTTAATATGTTAATTTCTTTTCACTATTGATAGAATATAAATTTATAAATATAATATCATTTTACATTTATTGTTATTATCTAATAACTTTTACTAAGTAGTTATAAGATATTTTAAAACCAATGTGATTATAAGTTTCACTTTAGAATCATGTAGTAAAGTGGGAAAAAATTATGAAGACATTATAGGGTACCATACCATATGAAAACAGGTTTCAAAAAATAATATGAATGGTACCTGAACTTTGTCAAAATGAAAAATTAACTACTTATATTTAAAAAAATCAAAATATCTAAGAAAACTTTTTGGAGACACAATCACTGCCTTGGCTAGCACTGTTAGCTCCATCCACCTAGGGGTAAAACCCTCAAATGAATGAATGACAAGTGACAATCGGATTAAAAAAAATGTTATGACCTTTTTTCCCCTATTTCTTGTGTGAAATGTAAAATAAAAGATAAAATAAAAGAAAAAATAACCCCAATTTAACCCTTGTAAATTTACAAATTTCATGTGGCTTGATCAAATGCAGTATGGAAACTCTAAACAAGAAGAAAAACTCAAATGCATTGAAGCACATATCAGATGGGAAATAAAGAAAAATGCACATGGATAAATTGGGTTTGACAAAGATAAAAAGAATCAAACATTTAGCCCATATTTTGGTTCTAATTTACATATATTCAAGTGGGTAATATAACTAAAATGATAATTTGATATAATGGTTGATGAGTTTGTATGCCTTAGAAAAGTTAGTTGTAGGGATGCAACTGGGGCAAGGTTGGAATGGGTTATATAATACCTAGACCTGTCCCAGTTTCCTATAGGATCATCCCAAACCCAATCCGTGACCTTACAAGATATTTTTCTGGCAAACCCTTATAGGGTTTTACTTTTAGCTCGCCTCACCTTATTGACCTTACTACGTTTTTTTCTCTTTCTTTTCCTTTTTTTAGTCTTTTTTCTTTTATTGTTTTTTAGTAACGATAGCTGATGAATTGGGTGATTCCAAAGATGTATTACAATTGCAAATTAAAGAAATTTTAATATATGTAATTTGCATTACAATTGGTAATGGAAAAGTCATAGTCCCCTAACGGATAACAACTTATGAAGCTAGCTATCAATGTAAACCTTTTGCTATTATAGCTAGCAAGCAATTAAAATAATAAAAAAAGTTAAAAAGCCAATTAGTGATAACAAAGAATGTCTATAGAGCGTGAATCTTATAATTTCTTTAAACCCCAAGATAATGTAGCAAAATAGCAAAATATTCTATCCACTTACAATTTAAGGTTTCACCCAATCCTATAACTATCGAAGACAACACCGCCACCAACATAAATACACACAACTAGAAAACTAGCCTTAGAGATAGAAAATTTGCAAAGAAAATTTCTGCCTCTAAAAAAATGAATTAGCGACAGATGTGTGATAGATTTTTTATGACATAAATTAGGACTAATCTTATAATTTTTACATGCTTTTGCGACGGAATTTGCTACGGATTACTAATTGATTTGCAATGGAACTTTTTTTGTTGCAAATTTGTCTCTAATTTTAGCAGGAGATAAATTATTTTAGCGCCAATTTTTTTTTCAAATTTTATTGCAAATATGTCTCTAAACTAAATTATATATATATATATAAATAATTATGTTTAAAATATAGTTTTAATTATACATCTAAATATATATATATATATATATATAAATGAGTAATACATAATATAGACTTATATTAAATTTGTAAATTAATTTTATTATATAATAAATATAATATGTATAATCACATGTCACTTACAACTAATATTATATATTTTATTTATAATATATTTTTATTAATATGTTACATATTTATATATTATAAAGTATAAACAATAAAGAGTACTTAAAATAAGTTTCTTATAAACATTTAGATATTTCAAAAGTTAATATTTACATCTACTATATATTCTTTTACATAATAACTTCTTATATAAAAAAAAATTTAAATATACAACTTGATAAAATAATGTGAAACAATAATATAATTGTTATATATAAGTAATATCATAAAATAATATTTACAAATAAAGTATATTTTAATAATAAAATATGTAAAATAAAATAACTATTATAAAATGTAAACTTAGTATATATAAACATATATAAATATTATATTTCATTTTAATAATATATTAATAAAAATATATGTTCATATTATTTATAACGTTTTTATTATATATATTTATTATAAGTACTCGAGGAAACTTGACATAAATCTAAGACTCCCATATTTTATTTATTTATGCTTGTTTTATTTTATATGGTGATTGGAATTATTTCAAGTCTTGGAGAACCTTGATAATAAGTTAAGACTCTTATATTTTTATTTTGATACCTTTATTTTCTTGTTTATTTATTTCTAAATTTTCATGTTCTTGATATAATTCTGTGCTATTAATCTTATTTTTAATTCATGCACATATATGATCATAGATTATGTTGTTACTGTGTTAAAATAGATTTTCCCATAAACATGAATGGTGATAATTTTTTGTAACGTAAAACATCTTCCAAAAATCTTATCTCCAACACTTGAGAGAACCTTTCATTAGGAATGAAGGATTAGAAAGAAACACTCAACTATATCTTTCAAAATGCCAAAATGAATTTTTCAAAAATATAAATGCTAATAATTCTTTGTTATGTAAACTTTTCTAAAAATCTTATTTACTATACATGTATAAATCTTTTATTTAAAAATAAAAATTTAGAATAGGTCATCCACTCAATTTTTCTTAATTTAAAACATTTTGAAGATAGTACAACTTAGAATAATTTTTCTCTACAAATATATAAAGATCCATGTTTTGAAAAATTATTGGTTAAAGAAAGTTTATTATGAAAATGAAATATTCATGGATTCAAAATAAATATAAAACAATAATTTTTAGTTAAGCTTCACATTAAAGAAAATCTAAAAATTAAAATTTTATTTGAAAACCCAAAGGTAAATTTCCATAAACTTAACTTTTCAACCTTCCATAAAAAGATTGTTTTATAAAATTTCTATTTTGGGCAATCTCTTTCGAACTTGAAAATAGACAAGTCTAAGACTAGAAATTGACTAGTCTTATATAAGAGCATGAATAAATAACGTGCATGCCATAAAAGCATTAAATAAAGGAGTTAGATTAGTGAGTATTTTTGGCCCTCAAAATATACATATTAACTTATAGAAAGTTAAGTTAGTAAGATGAACAAAATAACATAATATGAACATGAATATAACATGACCATGTGGTACGGATTTATGTGTTGCGTTGTATTTCCATTCCTAGCATTAAGCATGGGAATTCATTTTGGAAATTTCTAAGATCAACACATACTTATGCTACACATTATAATTTATGAAGAGTTAATGGACTAGTTACCTAAATGGTTTGATGAAAGAAAAAAAAAAAAGGGCAAAGGAGTAGGGGAAGTAGCAGCATAAAAGGAGAATGAAAGAGGGGAAATTTGTGAGGGAGAAATTTTAGAGAATTTTGATAGTGTCTGATGATGTAAGTGTGAAAAAGTGAAAGAGGGAGGATGTATTTTATAGAGAAAAATTGGAAGGGGATAAAGGAATGAAAGAAAAAGATAAGTATGGTAAAAAAGTGTGTTGGTAATATAAATATAAAAAATAGGTGTGTAGTAAGTTGTGAGAGATAGGTGTAAGAGTAGTTGTAAGAAAAAATAGAAATGGATAAATAGTAAAAAGTAAAATGAAGTGACAAATTAATTACCGATAAAGATAAAATACACGTATAAATGTTGTATTTGACGTTTTTTATGAGTCATAAAAATTGTATTTGATATTTTATGAATTTCTTATCATATTACTAGTCTAGATTGTTTGTTAAAATTTTTGCCTCGTTATGCCTGTGTTTTGATTTAGAAACCGATCCCATATAGGTTTGAAACAATAGAAATTTTATCGAATCTAATCATTTTAGGATTTATACTATATATTTGGTTCATAATTTAGGTTACCCTATTTTCTAATTTATTTAATATTTTAGGGCTCGTAGAACTAGGAGTGTTCATGGCTCAATTCAAGGGTTGAACAGAACTGAATGCTTTTAACGGTTCGAGGTTATGAACCAAACCGCTTCACATACAGTTTGGTTTGGTTTGAACTGTTTTTGAAAGATTTAGTTCTAATAAATAATATTAATAGTCAATTAAGCTTGCAAGAAAAAAAAAAGATGTTTAGATTGAAAAATGTCGCACAAAAATTAAAGTCACTTATCATTATATCAAGTCATATATTTAAAATTTTCAAAGACATATATTATCCCATTTAAAAAATATTTTTCAATGTGAATTTAAAATAACATATATTTTTAATAAATCTATAACACTAACGAAGAAAATTATTCTTTTGTATTAATTCCACATTTACTTATAATATTTTTCTTTTATAATGTATTTAAATTTTTATTGTACTAATTAGTTTATGGTCCTAAATTATCTCAGTGTTGTAGGTTATAGTTGTTGCAACCTAATATAAAACTTGCTCTTGTAAATGTATTCCATGATAAGAATTTTCTATTTTGTTGAATTAATCTTAGAGTAATACAAGTCCTAATATGTAATGCTCAAGAGTTGTAAATAAATAAAATAGTTCTTATTTATTTTTTATTTCTTTTAATGTGAAGCGGTTCCATTCAGGTTCAAATGGTTTGGTTCCGTTCGATCCTCCGAATCGAACCGTAACCGTTTAGGCTCTTCCTGAATAGAACCGCAAACCAAACCAAAATATAAAGGAACCACATTTTGTAGTTCAATTTAGTTTGGTTTGATTTTATGAACAACCTTACTTAGAACTGTCTAGTCGGTTCTAGAATTTCCAAAACTTGATGTTGACCAAGGTTGACTATTGGGTTCTGGTTTCTATTCTAGCTCTGAGAACCACTTATAAAATTTATTGTAAAATCTAGGGGTTTACAATGGGATCACTAGTAGTTAAGGTAAAGTTATAACTGTCCTCTTAAATGATTCTTTGCTTGTTTGTCCTATTCTATATTGAGCACTATTGTTTCACTTTTGGCATAATGTCTTTATAATTATACATATATGAATATATTGCTTGTGATATTATATTCACACCTATTATTTTATATGTTTTGAAATACCCATGAATTTCCCAATTTATATTTTATAAATGTGTTATTGAAATTATATATCATTTTTGAAATAATCTAAATTATTCAATAATTAAAATTGCATTTGAATACAATATTAGTTCTAGATATTAAGTTTGAAGTAATTTTGATTTATAAAAATGATGTAGAAATAGGTTTGATATATTATATTTATTAATGTAAATTATCGATGTATGTGAGTATGTGTAATGAAATTAATGTTATTGTTTTATGTATATTAATGTGTGTATAGTGTAATTAATGTTTGTATCTTTTATGAATTAATATGTATGTGTTATGTTTAAATTTATCACAACAACTTTTGTTATGCTAAAGAATTTGTTGACAGATTTTTTTTCAAAAGTTAAACATATTTTTCAAGCCTAAATTAAACCCAAATGAGCTTCAAATTAAGCCAAATTTAAACCTAATTTTTATATGCCTCAAAAGTCAAACTTAAGATAATAATGAGTCACAAATTTGATCAAATATTGTCTCTTTTGGCAGCCCTCATTTCCCATACGAATTTCCCTCTTTTCTTTTCTTTCTCTTTTCCTTTTCTTCAAACCATAAGCCATAAACCAAAAATCAATATCAAGCTCTTAGATTCAAAAATCTCTCCAAGCCAAGGCCTCTACATGTAAGTTAATGCAAGTATAATCTCTTTCTTTTATTTTCTTTCTTGTATTTTTAGATGTAAAATCTATGGTAGGATAAGTTAATGTCATTTGAGTTGATTGGTTTTATGCATTGATATATGTTATGTTGTGTTTTGTTATTGTGTGAACTTGGTTATGTGTTAGGAAAGTTGTGAGAAGTGTTGGTGAGTAGTAAAGTTAAGTTGAGTAATTGAAGTTGAAGTGAAGTGTAGGAGAGGATTTGATGTGAATGAAGTAGTTTGATGTGTTGTTATGAAGTTTAAAGTTGCTAGGATTGGTTAATGAGGATAAAAGATAGTGTATGAAGTTAAATATGTGTTTGAAGAAGAATTGAAAGTGTTATATGTTATATTTTTCAAAGTATAAAATAAGGGAAGTAAAACACTTTTCGAATAGGCCTGTTTTTTAGTGTATACTAGCATCTGGTACTTCAATGCCGCCGGCGTAGAGGCGGTGTTGAATGTGATCATAACCGATTTTTTTAAAACCGCTTAAAACGCCGCCGGCTTTTGTAAGGAAAATTGGCTGGTGTCGATTTTTCAAATTGTACGCCGGCCATTAGGGCTCCAACGTCGACAGCATAGAGGCAGTGTTGAATGCGAACAGAATTAAAATTTTTAACGCCAGGCTTAACGCCACCGGCATATAATTCCAACACTGCTGGCGTTCGGTTTAATTTTGCCTGTGTAGAAAGGCCTCGTATCCCCTGAGTTTTACAAATTCAAACTTCTTCAATTGTCATCCTCTACTTCATATATGATCTTCTAATGAATCTATAAGCTATATAAGCATGTTTTATGCATGAATTAGATGTTAAAACTATATGTTAGGTTTATTGAATCTCCTTATATAGTTAACCTAGGATTGTAATATATATATATATATATATAAATTCTACGTTCTATTATTAATTTGTTTGATATTCTTATTTTAGTTAAAGATTCTTCGGTTATTTCCCCTCCGAGCGAATATAGTAATACACTGTTGGGTACAGGTACGCAGTAACTTGCTTGATTCTTTGTTTAGGATAGACAATCTTCAAAATTTCATTAAAGTAAGGAAACTTAATAATTGTTTGTATGAGTGTCTTTTATATCGTTGAATCTGGTTAGGAGAGCGGTACCTTGCTTAGATTGGGGACATGGTAGTTTTAGGCACTTAGACCACCCTTATCATTTTGATATGACTTTCATAAGTGGTTCAGTAGGTAATCGATGGGAAATTCGGTATCGGCATAACATTTGCTTATTCTTGAAAGGATGTAATATGATTTAATTCAATGTTTATGGGAACACTTGAATTAGGTGATATTATGGATTGAGTTAAGTAAAGTCGAGAAATGGCTAGAAACCTCAAATGAGATTACTTAATCGTTATGGATAAATTTATCTAGGATGGTATGAGTATCCGAGCTACTTATATCAACTCCCTGAGCATCGTGATTGTTACTCAGGTTCCCCCAGAAATCCCTATTGCCCGGAGTTTGAATACTCCCATAATGTATGACTAACTAAAGATTGAATAATAAATAATCGGTTGTTATATTTTACATTTAGCTTAAGCATGTGTGAATCACTTTGCATTTGTATTCGTTACTTGTGTACTGGGCCTTTAGCTCATATTTTAACCATTTCAGGTGATGAGTCTGATGAATATGGGGTATGGAACCGATTTCGAGGATTTTTTTGATGGTTTGGAGGACTAGAGATGACCTTAGACTTGATAGAATCCATATTTTGTAATAGATTAGTTATGATAGCTTTTGTGATTGTATTTAAAGTTCTAGTTGGATTATATTTGTAATTTTGTTAAAGCTTGTAAGAAGCCTTTGGTTGTAATATATATACGTACTTAGCTATGTATGACTTGGGTTTATTTCTCTTGTAAAATATGAAATGGTGTAGTTATGTTTTGCTAAAAGTTTTGAAAAACTATGGTTTCAATTATGTTAATTATGTGAAATTAGACAAACAATTCTTCAAACACTTCTTTTTAGACAATCTTACATATAATTCTATAGGTTATAGGTGGTTGGGGAACTATTATCGCCTATTTTAATTATAGGGATGATAGCGGGTCCTGACATGTTTATACTAAATCTTTGTTTTCTTTTCACTTTAGTTGTCACTCTTTAAACATTCAAAAGAGAAATTATTCAAACCTTGAAATTGAATCATATACCAAAAGTTACACCTTATATATATTGAAATTTATAGACATTTATTACATAATAGGTGAACTTATATATACACATACAACTCAATAGAGTTTAATCAATATTGATGACAAAGTAAAAATGATTAAAAAAAGTTAGTATAGTAAATAAATAAATCATTGAATCACATAAAATAGTTTAAAAGGAAATTTAAATTTAACAGTTAGAGGAGCTAATGTAACCTCCAAAAGTTAAAAAGAATAGGATAGTGATCAAAACATCTCATAAATTGACTAAGGCCAAATGTGTTAGTCAATATACCTCTATACGATTATTAAACAAAATTTATGAATGAATACCATAGAAATAGAAAAGTTGCTTGAATAATAATGTGGACTTCTACTACTTCTCAAAACGTAAAGTGAAAACAATCCTACCATGATATTTTACAATAGATAGGAATGCAATTATTAGCCACAAAACCAAAATATGGAAACTTTAAGTGATATACCAAAAAGGACTGAAAATGCGAAACTACCACACTAAACTTCCATATTAGTAGTCACAACTCAACAACAACGACTCATAAGTTTTAAATATTAAGAAAAGTGATTACTAATTAAATCTCAAAAGGTTGAAATATAATTATGAAATAGCTTTGGAATTAATGCAAGAACATGTGGGGTAGGACTGATGAGTTCATGGTTCGATTTTTTTGTTAAATGTCATGTTAAGAGTAGTAAGTATTGTTTGTAGTTCTATCACGTTGTGTCCAGTTTTGTTATATCCAATCTTATCATGTGAAGTTATCATGTCTATTCCTCTATATTAAGTCAAGTCGTTTTGAGTTTGTCTTGAGAATCAAGTTGTATGTCAGTCTAGTACTGATTGGTCTAACTATTCTTGATACTTGTCAACTGCCTCGCACATGTACTTATGCTAGAATAAAAAGATAAAATTTCTTAAATTCAATAGAAACAATAGAGACATGGATATGAATATGCACATAACTTGACAAATGAGTGAAGGTTAATAAACTAAAGATAGAATAAAATTGTAATTACTATAGAGATATGGGAAACAATTATAAAGCAAAAATAAAAAATCACAACTAGAAATCACATAACCATAACATTAACGGTAGCACAAAAAATAATGAAAGTCTCCAAATATGGTAAAGGCCAAAACTAGTGAGAAACAACAAATTTATAAAATTAATTGATAGAAAATAAAAAAAAATGCAAAATAAGTCTTAATAGACTCTAAAATCAATACAACAAATGTAAATGATAATACCATAAGCAAGTACAATAACTCACCCAATGTAACATGTAATAACTGTTATAGTTATTAAAATATTAACTTGGGAGCATGACAATCATCTCTTCTATTTATATATGTAATTATGGTATTTTCTTTCCTTTCCTTCAGTAAAGTGGAGTAAACATAGTATGAAGTAGGGAAATAATCGTGGCGAAAAAAAAAAAAGTAGGAAAATAATCATAATTGCCTAATTGAAAGTTGCTAGCAAGTGTGAGGATGGAGATAATGCTAATACTATAGTTGGAAAGTATTTAACACGATTTACAGTGAAATTTGACATGACAAGTATTAGTATGATGAGGAGAAGTTAGAACTATAATGAAATGAATGGCAATACGAGAGAAGAGCAAAGAATGCTATTAAGATGAGATGAGAGTATTAAAGACGTTAAGTAGACAGAAGTTGGAGGCAAAAAAAGGATGATTGAAGTTGATTAGAAGGAAATGGACGTACAACGAAAATCCTAATAAGTGGTTAGCAATATGAAATGTGGTTATTGGCTTAATAAGAGTAAAACTATATACATGAAATGATGTGCCTAAATTCACTAGATGCTGTGAATCACAAATTAGAACAAACTTGTATTTTGGGTGTTTTATTTTATTGTTTTATGATGAAAGAAAATGATATGAACGACATTGACAGCGGATATTATGCACCAAAATCAACTCGAACTACATTAACCCTATATCGATATGATCCATGAAATGGAGATAATAGTTTGTTTGCCACAATCCAGTTAATAATTTATAAGAACGATGACTCACCACAATCATAATATGACTGATAAGAGTAATTTTGAGAGAACTTTCAAAGAAGAAATTTCAATATGCCAAAAAATGTCTTCAAAACAAGAATAAAGATCCATATATTCTAACACAAAAGAAACCTAAAAGACATAAAGAAATTAAAACTAGCGGCCAATCAAAGTTGGCAGCCTGAATCACTAAGCTGGTGGCCTTTTAAAACACAAAATTGTGCATGTTGTAAGCCGACAAAAGGCTGGCGGCGTAACTCAATAAGCTTGCAGCGTACATCTCTACACCAGCGGCATACAGTCGATGTTGTTCTCCAAATGCAAGATTAGCTAAAGTTCCTACTAATATCCTTAATGCAAGATTGTGTAATCCTTTAGTTTGAGCATGAGTAACTGGTTTTGTAACTGAAATAACTTGATTCCCATCATTAGCCAACTTCCTTCGCCACTTGCGCTTGCTCATTACATCCTCTTGAGTTTTCAAAGCCTAATTCCCATCATGAAGGCAAGTAAGATGAATCATTGTTGAAAAGTAGATGGTAATAATTTGGAGATAACTAGTATAAATAAGAGAATAGTTAAATCTTATAAAAGATATGAAGGTATATGTGGAACAACAATTATAAGAAGGAGATGTAATGTTATTGAGTTGCAAAGTATGAGAAATCTAAGGATGGTGGGCAATAATGACAACTAATATAAATAGGAGAATAATTAGATATTATAATGGATGTAGAGGTATATGTAGGAGAGTAATTCGAAGAATGAATTGTGATCTTAGTTAATTGTAGGGTAAGACAAATCCAAAAATGATAGGTAGTAATGACGATTAGACTTGGTTATGGCTATGAGCTCTTGAGGAGGTTCCTAGAAGAACCTATATGAAACCATGAATACCTATTATTATAAAATGTATCATTATAAGCATAGGAGACTCAACCGAAGGATGATAATGAAAGATTTATATTTAAGGAGTGGAAATAACAAAAGAATTGTGTGGATTGGATTTTAAAAAACAAAACAAAGGTAACATGAATCATTTGAAAGGAACTAAGAATAATGTAGAAAGTATAGAAATTGTAATAATGTGAATGTAGGAAGTGAAGAAGTATGAATGTTACCTTAGTGAATAGGAAATGTAGGAATGCAGCCAAAAGAAGAGTTGTTAAAGGAATTAAAATCACCCTTAGGGAATTGGAGATATTTGATAGAGGAAAAAACTATAAATGGAGAAAAAAAACGTAAATGTTTGGAGTAATAAATATATATATATATATCAATAGTATAGAATTTTGGAAGATATGAGGAAAAATTTTAGAGTAGAGAATTATAACAAATGAAATCGATATTTGAAAGGTTAAAACATTAAATAGCAATGAAGTGGGATGATTAAGAAGGATTGATAGTGAGATTAAAGGAGTATAAAGATCACAATGTTGTAAATTCGAATCAAAAAGTATGATGGTTGGTTTAGTAGCTAAAGTAATATGAGCTTACAATCAAAAGGAGATCTTTTGCTTGGAAACAGATTAAATAAGAGCAGGATGATACCCAATCCAAGTGGAGGATAATCATTTAATCTAAGAACATCATGGACAAATTTATAGAGCAATGATTGTGGAGGCAATGTGCAATTGGGAAGTTGATTGTCAAGAGAGTATTGGAATGCTAGAAGTAATAATGTTAAAAGAAGGGTTAGAAGTCATCTATGGATTTTAAAAGATTTACCAAATGTTATAAGTGTCAATCTTTATTCCTCATATATAGAATGGGGGCAAATATAAAGGAAGGATATTAGGAATTGAGAAAACGTGTTGGAAGTGGTATGGTAGGTTAATAAATGTTTTAGGATTAGGTAAGTGATACATGAATGTCATAAATTAACTTTGACATAGGACTATAGTGGCTTTAAAAAAAAGTTAAATTAATAGAAGTGCATAAGAGTAATATTTGAAACTTTGGGTCAATATAAGGTTAGAACCTCTAGAATTTAAGGTTGAAATATAGTTGTAAGATTTTCAACTTCCTAAATGTCACTTAAGGAATTGATTTACACATTTAGCACAAGGGAGGTTTTTAGCAAAAGAGGTAATTAATAAAGGCAAGATTTCATGATAGGCATTACTAATGAGTTTACCTAATATTCTTGAGTTATATCATGTATTTGTGAAGGAATTAAACCAAAATTGAGTAGTGAAGGTTAGGAGTTATAGAGACATCAACCGAATTATATTCTAATTGGAAGACATACTCATGTGAATAATAGAGGAAAGAGTTTTAGAAGTAAGTGGATATGGTGTAAGGAATCAATAATTAAGTAGAAAACAACTTAAATATCGAAGATTAGATGGAAGCACTGATTAAAATAGTTACAATGATCAGGTAACTTTCAAGGACAAAAGTTTCTTTTACGAGGGAAGAGATGTACTATAAAATAAAATAATTTATAAAGAAGGGTAAGAATTTTTCATATGTTTTTTAGGAGAGGGCAAAATTGTAAGGACCCGCTATCACCCCATGATTAAAATAGGCAATAATAATTACCCAACCATATATAACCTGTATGATTATATGTAAGGTTGGCTAAAAGAATTGTTTGATGAATTGTTTGATGAATTCCACATAGTTAATATAATAGAAACCATAATTTTTCAAAACTTTTAACAAAACACACTACACCATTATCATATTTCACAAAGGAAATAAACTTAAGTCATACATAGCTAAGTACATATATATATACATATATTACATCCAAAGGCTTCTTACAAGCCTTAACAAAATTACATATAAAATCTAACTAAAACTTTAGATACTATCACAAGACTAATATAACTAGTCTATTACAAAATTTGGATTCCATCAAGTCCAAGGTCATCTCTAGCCCTCCAAATCATCAAGGAAATCCTCGAAATCGGTTCCATACCCCATACTCGTGTAAAACTCGTCGGATTCATCACCTGAAATGGTTAAAATATGAGCCAAAGGCTCAGTACGCAAATAACAAATACAAATACAAAGTGATTCACGCATGCTTAAGCTAAATGCAAAATGCAACAACCAATAATTTATTATCTAATCTTTAGTTATACATCATGGGAGTATTCAAACTCTGGACAACAAGGATCTAGTATCATGTCTGCCTTCCTGAGTGGTCCCTACTGTTTATACAGACTAGGCAGCTCCACCTTCCAGCGTAGCCCATAATACTAGGGGATCCTGAATAACACATCACGACGCTCAGGAGGTTGATATAAGTAGCTCGGATACTTATGTCTCTTAGATAAATCTATACAGTAATGAGAAAGTACCATGCCCCCAATCTAAGTAAGGTGATGCTCTTCAAACCAGATTCAATGGCATAAAAGGACAATCAACACTCATCAATTATTAAAATTTTCTTAATTTAGAGTAACTTGGTTTAATGCTTATCCTAACAAAGAAACAAGTAAGTTACCATGTACCTGAGATAGCTCGGGAACTAATGGCATTGGCCGAGTGAGAATCTATCACTGTTCAAGACAATATTAAATTTCCCACTTAGTTTAAGCACTAATTAACTAGTTCCAAATATAATAAATCAAAAAAATTCAAATAAATTATTACAAGGTCATAACAGAGCATTTAAACATCCTATTACATCATTAAATACTCAACATATATTCAATTGATCATATATCAAGCTTTGGAAAAATTTGAAGAAAGTTTTTAAAAATGAAAACTACAGGGGATATGCCGGCCTTCAACGCCGGCGGCATTGAACTGGTGCATATTGCACTAAAGCTTAACACTTGCCAACACTAGTAACGTTCAAGGATACGCCAACAGCCTTTAGTCTACGCCGGCGGCGTTGAGCCAGTATAGACTACAACTCCAAATTTCCAAAAATTTTTTGGAAAGTTACACGGGGTTGGTCCATGCCTGTGAATACCCTTAACATCGACAGCGTATCCATGTACGCCGACAGCTTTGGATCCTACGCCGATGACCTTAAGCCCGGTGTTAAAAATTATGATTCTATTCTCATTCCACAATGCCTCTAAGTCGGCAACGTTGGAACCTTAATAGCCGGCGTACGTTTTGAAAAATAAACACTGGCAAACTTTTCTTGTGAAAGCCAGCAGTGTTTCAAGCGGCTTTAAGAAAATTGGTTCTTATTACCTTCAATACCGCCTCTACACCGATGGCGTTGAAGTACCAGATGCCGACATACGCTCAAAATTAAACCTATACGAAAATGTTTTGCTTCCCCTGTTTTCTTTACAAAAATTATTCATTTCAAAAATTCTCCAAACTTATTCTAAGCTTCCCAAAACTTGTTATATGTTCTAAACACCATCCAAACAACATAAACTCTACTTCTAATCATCAAACACCCAACTACAACATTCAAACACCAATCACACTTCAATTCCACACTTCAACTGCTCAATTTAGTTCCACCACTTATCAACACTCCTTACAACTTCCTAACACTTAACTAAGCTTACACAATAACAAGGCACAATCTACATTAATCAATACATAAATAAATCAACTCAATTGGCATTTACTAATCCTACCATAAGCTTGACATCCAAATACAAGAAAGAAAATAAAACAAAGAGATTAGGCTTGCATTTAACTTACATGATTAAGCTTTAGCTTGAAGTGATTTTTGAATCCAAAGGCTTGTGGTTGATTTTGGTTTAGGGCTTAGGGTTTTGAGATGGAAGGAAGAAAGAAAGAAAAGAAATAAGAAAAATTCGGATGGAAAAATGGGTTGCCCAAAAAGAGACTCTAATTATTCCAAATTAAGGTCAATACTAATCCAAAGTTTGACTTTAGGGGTATATTTGACTTAGGGTTAATTTGACTAAATTTAAAATGCATTTGAGTTTAATTTGGGCTTAAAAAGTATGCTTAAACTTTGTAAAAATTCTGTCATCAATTCTTAAACAATTCACAAATTATTTTATTAATTCTAAACATAACACATACATGTTAATTTACAAAAGACGCACACATTCATTATACTATGCACACATTAATATATATAATACAATAATATTAATTTCATTGCACTATACACATACAAAATGACACATATTCAACACATGCACTAATTATATTGTTCATGCGCATATATCTCATTTCAAAATCACATATTATTTCAATAACACATTAAAATATAAATTAGGAAATTCATGGCTATTTCAAAAATAGTCTTTCATGATAAAAATATATTAATACTTGCCCACACCTTATATACAAGCCTTTTATTCTCAGTAATCACACCCACAATCTTAAGACCCTAAAGCACTCTATTGAGAGAACCTCCATTGAAGAACCACTAAGAGACTAAAGATTAACGTAAAGTACTCTCTTTTATTGTCTTTTAGTAGTCTTGAGAGTTTTTTTTCCTCACCTGCACCTTTGAAATCAAGCTGTTCACATTTGGGGGAAAGATTAGAGAAAACCCCAATCTGTTGGTGGTGGCAGTCATTTTTTATGGAAAAAAAGGAGAACATTGTTTGTTTGCAGCATGTTTGCATTTGAGGTCGAAAGCGAAAAACCCTAATCCTTTTGTTGCTTGTGTCAATTGTTGATTGTGAAATAAGAGAAGAAGAATTATTTTGAATTCAAGTATTATGTTTATAAAGGTATTTACATGTTGACAGGATTTTAATTGGAGTTTTTATCTATTTAGAGATCAAAGAAGGGATGTTTTGGAGTCTTTTTCATGTTTAGAGTGAAGAGGGGTGCGAATAGGGGTCACGACTATGACATTGGTCATGATCTCCTCAAGAGGGGCGAGTTTTAGCTAATCACAATCGTGACAAAGGCTGTAAGGCCTATCACCACCCCGATTATGGCCATAATGGAGGCTATGATGGCCGTCATGCCCCATATCGCAGGCATAATCAATAGAGGTGATGTTATAACTTTGTTTTTATCTTTTTAATGATCTTCTTAAACATCTAAACCCTTAGCTTAGCCTCAAGTACACCTAAACCTAAATACGACGTTATATATAGACATCAGAATGTAGTAGTTCTTAATAATATAGGAATCTAGACAACCTTAGTTATATGTTTTGTTCCATGGCAAAAATATTGAGATTTGTATTGTTAAATATGATCAAGTGTTCCTAGTAGAATTAAGTTATCTATTTCAAATGCTAAACTAGGTACATCATTACCTTGTTCAATGATTATACTTATTAAATAGAGCATATAATCGAACTAATTGATATTTGGCTATAATTTGTTTTCTGCTTATGCTTGGCTAGATTTTGTAGATCGGGAGTACTGGTGTTACTAGGACGATACCTTGAAGATCTATGTGTGGCATAGTCCGACGTGGAGTTATACATAGAGATGATTCCGGTAGTCTAGAAGTGGTACAAGCACAGTGCCTAAGATGAATAGGGAGTATCCAACACCGATATGTATACATGTTCCCGATATATATAAAATTATCTATATATGTTTGTTATAGAGTCATGAGTTACTCTGATTTTAAGGTTAGACGTAGATAACCCTAGGCCGCGTTGGTTGTTGGCCTAAAGTTTCAGATAACGAAAACATATTTTATGCATTAATCATCATGTTGCATGTAAAATGTGTATGATGTTTGCTCATGCGTGTGTGCTTGTGGTTTTGACATGCTGGGCTCTAACTTAACTCTTTTTAATGTTTTTCAAGAATAGGTGAAGCACTCGTAGTATTTGACCTAAATGGCTTTGGCGTCTATGTTGATTATGGGAAGGAGGCCAGTGGTGATGATTATCTAACATACTACTAGATGGTTAGGATCAGGTGTTAGATTGAAATTTGTTGAATTTGAAAAACTCAAATTAATTGTTATGGTTTAGATTATGTTGTAAAATTGATTTCATTGGTTTTACTAGGTTAGAAATATATTGGTATATGGTTTTATGTCAATTGGTTTTATGGAGTATTTTAGTTGGATTTTTTTTTTTAAAATAAGACGTTGTTATTTGTAGAGTTTCCTAATTTTGAGAGCTTGGATTAAATACTATATTTAATTATGGATTAACAGAGCCTTTGGTATCTATATCTAATATAGACACGTGGTGGGTTGTTAATGATCATAAATTTAGGGTGTTATATATAAAATGAACAAAATAAAACAAGGTTGGTGGTAAAAAATTTTAAGGCTAATACACTACACATCTCAAAGAGAAATACTGTAAAACATAGTATTTTTTTTTCGTTAAGTTTGAAAAGATAATTTTCCTCTTCATAAAATATCTTCATATTGATTCTTATACAAAGTTATAAAATTGTCTTACGTAGAAAAGATGAAATTCAATAAGTCGTAAATTATAAATTTGACCGTGAAAATCATTAAAAATTGTAGGATTTGATATTATTAGACTATCAATACAAACAGAAATTTTTTTATACACTCTCATACACAAAAGGCTCGTTAGAGTGCCTCTAATTTATTTGGTTCAAATCACACACTATTGCAAATATATATATATATATATATATATATAAGCTACTACAAAATAAAGGACAATGAGTCCTTTTTTATACATGTACATGGCATTGAAATTAAGCAAAATCCAGGCGGTTAAAATTGAGCAAGCTCCAGGCGGTGAAAGAAGGAAAAACCAAGAAGTAATTGACCTTTGAAAAGTAAAAAAAAAAAAAAAAAAAATTGACAACACATTTCTTGATGAAATTGATAAAGTGTAGCTGTCCAAAACTTCATCCAATAGCAACTCCAGCTGGGAAATTTTCAGCCGCCATTTATGCTCCAAAAATTACAATATTCAACTTGTTATTGTCTTTCACCAAGTCAAAGAACATCCTAGAAACAGCACCATAAAGCTTGGTTTATTTTCCTAACAAAAATGTATATAATAAAAGTGGGTGAGGGAAAATGGAGAGGAGATGTGTATAGTAAAACTCTTATTGGATATAAGCATAGAAAGGAGAGAAAGAGAGGGGGGGCGGCTTGCGGCGGGGTTGTTGAGGAGATAATAAAATGGCTAAATACATGAGGAAAAAATTAAAACTTTTTGCTAGAATAATATCTATTCAAACATTCAAACCATTATGTCCCAAAAAAAAATAAATAAATAAACATTCAAACCATACAGGTAAACGGAAAGATGAGAGAGGGAGCAGTTATCTTGGAAAAAAGAGGAGTAGAAGTTGGTAATACTAAGAGAAAATTAAGGAAGTGAATGGGAGGAAACTGCTGTCGGCTATTGGAAAATAAAAACTGTAAGTTGAGGAATTTATTGAATGTTCAAATTTATCCTTATAATATTAATGGGAAAATAATATAGAGGTTGGGAAATATTGAAAAAAAACACTTGAATGAAAGGACCTATTTGTATTTTCCAATGATAAGAGAAATACAGACACCAAAACCCCAACTCTGACTTAAATAATACAGATAACCACTATTGTATTGCAATCCCTCAGCCACAAGCTACAAGCCACAAGCCAAACCTTCAATGGATGGAACTTTGCTCTGCATCACTTTTCTCTCCATTTTTTTCCTCTTTCTGCTAAGCAAGATTCTCTCAACGCGCAAGACACAAAACCTCCCACCAAGCCCTCCTTCACTTCCCATAATCGGCCATCTTCATCTCCTTAAAGAACCTGTTCATCGAACACTCCAAAAATTCTCCGAACAATACGGCCCCATAATCTCTCTATCTTTAGGATCTCGGCCGGTGACTGTCATATCATCCCCATCTGCCTTTGAAGAATGCTTTACCAAGAACGACATCGTTTTCGCCAACCGGCCACGCAATATATCCGGGGAGCACTTTGGATATTCTTTCATGAGCATCGGTTCTGCCTCCTACGGCTCACTCTGGCGCAACCTCCGCCGCTTAACGACAGTGGAAATCCTCTCTGTTAATCGTGTCAACGCTTTCTTGAATATCCGCAAAGAAGAGGTTCTGCTCTTGGTGAAGAATCTCCAACATGAGATAACACGACATGGGAATGAGAAAGGCTTGCCAGAGTGAAGATGAGCGCAAGACTGCAAGAGATGTCTTTTAACGTAATATTGAGGATGGTGTCCGGGAAGAGGTACTTCGGGGGAGGACACATGGAGGGTGGTGATGAAGGAGAGGAAAGCAAATTTAGAGAGATAATAAGGGAGATATTTGAGCTTAGTGGTACGTCGGAACCAGGAGATTTTTTGCCATTTTTGCGTTGGGTTGATTTCAATGGAACAGAGAAGAGAATGATTGGGGTAAAGAAGAAAGCTGATGAAATCATGCAGCGTATGATAGACGAGCGTCGAAAGATGAGAGAGAGAGGTGTCGTCCTTGAAACCAAGACGATGATTGATACGATGTTGTCGTTGCAAGACACCGATCCCACCTATTCCGATCATATCATTAGAGGCCTTATCATGGTTAGTATTCATGTTGTTATGGCAAGCCCAATTTTGTTGTCTCAATATTGTCCCCGTCAATCCTAATTAAACATACGTAATTTGCTTATATATCATATTATAATTGGTGAGGGCACAATTAAGATATCAATTTTGGGATAGCCAACTTTAATCTGCCAATGCAATCCTATTTTATTTATATTTAATTGAGAAGTATTTGTGAAACATGGAAATAGGACTAAACAAATTTTAATTTTAGCTTAAACTCAAATCGGACCGAACTTTTTATCGAGCCTATAAACTTTTATAGAGCCTAAAATTTAAGTTCAGGCTCGACTCATTTAGATAGACCATGTTCCATTTTTTTCAAACCTAGAAGTAATACCTAAGTAATGCTATAAATATAAATACATAAATATTAAATAGGAATTAGTTTTTGTTATTTTAATTATATAGTTTTATATCATATATTATAAATATAAAATTCACAAATCTAATAACAAAGTTGTTAACAAGCTTACTTGCAAGCCTATTCACGAGTCGGCTCGCAAGTCTGAATCAAAGTTCGAGTTCAACTTGTTTAGATAAACGAGGTTTACTTTTAAGTTCAAATATGGCTCGTTTACTAGCTCAGCGAAGCATGAAGTAGCTAAGCTTGAGTAGTTCACAAGCGACTCGGCTCGTTTGCAATCTATGTGGAAAGATATTTGTTTTAAAAAAAAAAAAAAAAAAAACCTCTTATCACTATCATATGTTAAAATATAGGGTAAATTACAATAACATGATTTGTGTTTTTGTACTTTTACAAATAAGTTACTTGAGTTTCTAATTTTTGGCAAATACATTATCTATATTTTTGTTATTTTTATAAATAAGTGACTCGAGTTTTATTTTTAACAATTATATGGTAATTGGTATGTATTTTGGTATTTTGCAAACAAATGACTTGAGTTTTGCTTTTCAACAAATACATGAGCTATGTCCCTGTTATATTATTAACATAAAGTAAAAAAATACAAGTCATATTTTGGTCAAAAAATCAAAACTCAGGTGATTTGTTTGTAAAAATACTAAAACATAGGTCATGTATTTGTTAAAAATTAAAACTCAAGTCGCTTATTTATAAAAGTATCAAAGCACATGTTATATTTTTGTATTTTACCCTATAAATTGAAAACTACCAATTCCGTGTATATATAAAGTGTGTATCATCAGAAAAGTTTTTATACTATTAAAATTCCTTAAGAATTGGTTATTGTTGTATAAATATCGATAAAATTATGATTTTAAATAATATTAATAAAAATTATGAAATTAATTATATTTGGCTGCAACTTACTAGGACACATAATATATTGATACTGTTGAATCCTTTTACGTGTATAATCTAATGAATCTTTTTCAAACACTAGATATAGCATTATAGTGTTATGAAAGTTTACCTCTCTCTCTCTCTTTGTTTTTTTCTTTTTTTTTTTTTTTTTTTTGCCTTTTTAATCAAATCTACACTTTGCCATTACATAATAAATACACAGAATGGTATTAAGAGCAGATAATTTTGTTGCATGCCCTGAAATTTCAGTTTGGAATTAGAAAAAAAAAAAAAAAGAAAAGGAAAAAAGACAATAATTTGTTTAATACAAGTAAGCATTATTAGAGTAAAAAAGATGTATAATTGAAGAATATATACGGTTAAGGGTATAGACGAAATGAGACACTTCGCAAACCATTTGACTTGCTTATCAATTTTACTCGAGCTTGACTTGAAAATATTCGAATCAAGTTCAGTTCGAATTATTCGACTAGTTTACAGAATCAAACTCAAAGTTTTATATATTTAGTTTGTTTAACTCGTGATCTTAATTGATTTCAAGCTAAACATAAATATTAGATGATTTTAAGTTGAGTTTAAATATTGATATTATCTAATTAAAATTAAAATATTTTTATAGTAAATTAAATTTAAACAAACTTCATCCAGTTGTGAGTCGGATTTATATTTTAAGCTCGATTAACTGAAGCAAAGTTTAAATATTTTAAGTTCAACTAGGGTTGAAGGTTACAATCATGTTTTCGAGCGTGTGAGACTTTTATTTTTGTGAACATTCCACTCACCCAAATAAACCAGCCAGGTGCAAAATATTAACAGACATGACTAAATCAATCCAAACATGATATAATAATTTTCTTACGATCTAAAATAAAGCCATTGAATATTCCCTGATAAGTCGGTAGATATTCTGCTCCGTGACTTTATCTACACCATACATAAAGCAGTCTAATTTATTAGATATAAGAAAATACGATAGGAAACCTTTCATTATATATAACTATCTTGATTAGCTGAGATAATTATGAAAATACCAATCTGCAGGAAAAATAATTACATAAATAGCAATTATATAAAAAATTACTAAAATACCATCAAAATATCACATAGAAAAAGATTAATACTTGATTTTTTCGTGTATTATATGTTATACATATAATACTGCATGGGTATAAAAAGTGATGAGATAATGATATAGAAAAAAAGTACCCCTTATTATATATGTAATATTATGATAATAATTTGGTTTCTATTTTTTCATGATTTGACTTAATTTTCTTTTGTAGAGTATGCGTAAGGTCCACCTTTTAACTTTTTTTTTTTCCTATACACCTTTTAATGGTCTCTTATTAGATTAAGATACGGTCTGAAGAACTGTTAATTCTCATGAAGGTTGATGTGACGAAGTCATGTTTTTCTACGTAATTATAATTTATAAAACACATTAATGATTGATTGTGATTTGCTAATTAAGCCGCCGGCGGCATTCTTCTCACGCGTTACTCCTACGGAAAATCGTATGTTTTCTGATGTGACTTTTGACAATTATATGACAAAATTGAACTTACGTGGAGTTCACGAATCCCATCATATTGTCTTTAACTGCGGCCATATACATTTCTCCTGTCTTTTCTTAAAAAATATTTATTAGGAAATGTGCCATTAGCAACACTAATCTTCGTTAATAAGTCGAAATATTTCAAAGAGACACCGCTTGCCTCTTGAAGGTTAAATTGTTTGTAGAAACTTTTCGATATAGGAACGACCCAACTTATCTTGGTTTAGGCAAAACTTGATTATATAATTGAACCATAACTGAACAACACTAAGGTTAAAATGGAAACCATTGTAATATTTAGTGCAAGTTAGTAAGAAAACTCTCATAGACCTCCTATTTACTTGATCTATTAGAAAATCTTTATCCAGACACACAGGAATAGGCAGAAAATAGGAGCTTGATTTAGCTTATTAATTAATGTCTATAATAGTATTACTCATAGAAAAACATCTACTCGATATTGTAGTTATTGAACATTGTACACATTCAAAAGGATTTTGTTAACAATTGCTCCTACATCACCTCATAATTCTATTAAAAGAAATGTAAACTTTTTTCACAGAATGATTGTGTTTAGTGGACTTCCTAAAAAGCTAAAAGAATAAACTAATCAGCTTTGCATTGGGATATATATTATTATTATTATTATTAAAAAATAAAAGGGTGCATAAAACTAGTCTAACTTTTGTTATGAGCAAAAATCAATAACAAAAAGAAAATGTAACAAAAAAAATGCATGTACACAAAAAGAAAAAAATATATATAATATTAGGAAAAATCCATAAATTATTTTATAATGACTTTAACAAATTGTTTGTAAGATATGTAGAAAATTTTGTTCCCAAATAATTGATTAAATAATTTGTTATCCAATAACACATGTTCATTTTGATAATATCAATTTTGAAAAAAAAAAAAAAAAACGTTAAGTAATATGACTATTACTATTTACAAGCTCTTTACGTGATAAGACTGAAATGTTTGTTGGGTGCTTTAGCAAATTGTAATTGGTATAGGGATATAGCTACTGATAAATAAATTATCGAGAATCTTCATTTCTCCATCAACATCAATTCAAGCTTTATTTTAAGATATCTTTGGTGAGAACTCGACCTTTTTGAAGTTGTTCCTTTTGTTTTTCAACTCATGTGCATATGCAAATTTATATTCACAAACATTTATTATTGTGAGTGCAGGCACTGCTAAGTGCAGGTACGGATACATCTGCCGTATCAGTAGAGTGGGCAATGTCACTTTTACTCAACAATCCGTGGGTGCTGGAAAAAGCTAGGAATGAGCTAGATAACGTTGTTGGTCATGGTCGTTTCGTTGATGAACCAGACCTCCAAAAATTACCTTATCTTCAAAACATAGTCAATGAAACTCTTCGATTATTCCCTCCAGCACCACTCCTTGTCCCACATGAGTCATCGGAGGACACTACCATTAGTGGGTATCACATACCGGCAAAACAATGTTACTGGTCAATGCATGGGCAATTCATAGGGATCCCAGCTATGGGACGATCCTACTAGTTTTAGACCAGAGAGATTTGAGGAATTGAGAGGTGATCATCTGACGTATAAATTTTTACCATTCGGGCTGGGCCGAAGGGGTTGCCCAGGTGCTGGGCTTGCAAATCGGGTTGTGGGCCTTACCTTGGCAGTGTTGATTCAGTGCTTTGAATGGGAAAGGATTAGCGAAGAGCTTGTTGATTTGTCTGAAGGGACTGGGCTTACGATACCTAAAGCTCAGCCATTGGAGGCACAATGCAAGCTCCAAAAGCCCATGCTTAATGTCCTTGAGCAACTTTGATTCAAGAAATCTAAGCGTACGGATTCCTGTAGCAGAATAAATGTATGGTAAAACTGTGGCTTTCTAGTCTATAAATTTGATAATATCGTTTAAATAAGATAAGCCCATGCTTAATGTCCTTGAACAACTTTGATTCAAGAAATTTAAGTGTACGGATTCTTGTAGCAGAATAAATGTATGGTAAAACTGTGGCTTTCAAGTCTATAAATTTGATAATATAGTTTAAATAAGATATTATGAGAAAATTTGGTTTTAGTAAAGAATTTATTCTTTTAAAATGAATTGCTATCTCGAAAATCAACTTTGCTTATTGTTTTTATAAAAATATTACTTTTTTTACTAGTTTTTTATCGCAAAATTTCACTCTTAAAGTTAATTTTCTTAGAGTAAAAATTAAATCAAATTTATTAAGAGAGTACATGCAACTTCTCCTTTAAAACACACAAATTTAGATTATCTTTTGGACTTTGAAATTGCCCATAGATAGAGCATTTCTCCAATGTAAATCATCTTAGATTCGAAAGAAGCCATTGATGGGATTACAAAAACAAACATTACAGGTGAATTTTTTCCCTTATTTTTCTTGTGAATGCAAGGACTTATGTCAGATGAATCAAATGGTGCAATTGAAATGAATGAATACGGAGATGACTAGTGTTGCTCACCATTTGTCTTCCGCAATCTGGAAGTTCCACCTAGAACAAGTGTTTGTAAATAATCCGAGTCCTATGTTATCTTCTTTTATGCATTATGGTTTGCTAAAACTTGTGCGAGCATTCGAGCAAGATGTTCTATTTCTGATTTTCAAGCGTTTATTGTTGATGAACTTGAATCGTTTAGGTTTGATGTAATGGCCAGTGCCATCAATAGCACCAGAACTAATGGATTGTGCTACACACCTCTGTACCATATTACAACTTTATTAGTAATATTATATATATTCAAAAAAGTAAAAAAAAAAAATAGTAAAAAAGGTCCTAATGGATAGTTTTTTATGACATCCTATATATATAATATGGTTCATCAAACACATTCATCTTAGGTACTTTCAACTAATATTGTCAGAACCAAACCAGGATTTGATCCGGACATGCTAAAGAGTCAAGGGTAGAGGAGTCGAACCAGGGTTGATTAAAAAATTAAAAACATAATTTATATTTTGATTATAGAAGACAATATTTTTTAGTTGAATATTATCATGTTTTTAGGATATAGATCAATGTATGAGAAATTTTAGTGAGTGTTTGGGATTTTTTTACAAGTTAGTGCATTATTTGACGCATTTCGTTTTCACACAAGTTCCTTATCATATGTTTTGGGGTTTTTCATAAGCACCGGCTAATTAAGCTTCAAATATAGGACAATGAACTAATTGATCAACCGTAAAAGAATGTCACTGATTGCAAATTACAGTATAACTATTCCTGATGGTACCTAACGACGGTGAATTCAATGAAAATTGCAGGTGGTTATAAACTCCATTTACAAGGACACAAAACCATTGATGACCTCTTATCCTTCTAAATTAGGAAAAAAAAAAGAAGCTTAAAAACTCGAAGCTATTGATGATTACTTTTCCAAAAAGGGAAAAAAAATTGCAGTAGAGCATAGCATTTTGATTCTAAATGGTAATTGGTATCTAGATTAATGAATAGGAGCAACAATCATTCTAAGACCAAAAACTTCCGTAGCAGGATGATTTCATCATTAAAGAGATGGAATTGTGTGCGACTAGTCCATCGAAGACTGTATCAAGACATTGCCCCTTCTCACAAATAGATTGATGGCAACTCTTGGAATCAAAGATTAAGTCAAATTATAATTTTAAATTTTAACACAATATATGTGTGTGTGTGTGTGTATGCGTCATGATGTGGTGTCAATTGAAGTGAAGATGAGTTTTTTCTTTTCGCTTTTGGCCGAAGAAGAGAAGATGAGTTGAAATTTGATATTTGACCTGTTATGGAATCACTGCCTAAACCAGCTATAATGCTCCTCAATTCCTCAGGAAGGACCGGGAGAGCTATTTGTTGAAGTCCCACATAGCTTTCGTGAAAACAATTCTTCCACTATAAATTTAGCGCGTCTAGGCCGGCGTAACCCTGTTGGGTTGGGCCCTGATTCAAGCACGCCCTCGCTCTTACTAAAAGGATTTCCAGTCCAACCAATATTGCTTTCAACTTTGATTCTTCTCTTGGCAATAGCTTGAATCACTTTATAAATGTTGGCACATGGAAAGAGAATGGGGTCTTCAGTCTTCACTCATGGTAATATAAGCTTGGATCAATTTGTGAATGTTGGTACATGGAAAGACAAAAGGAAGCCCCCCATTGCCATTTGCACAAATTGAATGTTTTTTTCATTCCTTTTTAACTTGTATAAGGTCATTGGGTGATAAAGAAGGCTTATTCATCAATAAAGTTTGATAAAGTAATTATTTTATATAAGATTTAAAATGCATAAATCAACCCAAGAAATCTTATTTGTTGCAATGAAAAAATTGTGATGAATATACATTTTGCAAGCAATTTAGTATTTTTTTTTTAACTTTTATATAATACAACGAGAATCTTGCAACAAGCAAGTTCATCGATTATAAGAATTAAATGGGTGAGATATATTCAAAATAAAAGGGACATTTTTGTATCAACATACTCTGTTGTAATACAAAATAAGTTGCTCACCCAAAGAAATTGTAAAGAATTAAAATACAACTTAATTCTTTGCTATAGACCAAATAAAAAGAGAAGTAACCAACACGTCATTGTTAAAGGGCCATAACTGCTCCAATGTATTTTCCCTTAACTTAAACCCCATTCCTTCTCTCTCTCTCCTCTTATTCCCTTCCATGTAGGTTATGGAAAAAAAAAATGTCAAACCACAAATCGTATATGATTTAACTAAATTAAAATTTTGGTTTGGTTCACGACCTAAACCAAACTTGTATGTATTTAATAAAAAAATAAAATGTTTGTACGAGTCATGACACATGTGTGCAATTGTGGATTGTACAATACTTCTTTTGTTTTTGGCCATAGTCACTAAGAAACCCTAACACTCAGTCACTCTCAAAGTCTCAACTCACATCATAGTCCCCCTCTTACAACCTTCTCTCCATCTATCTTATTAGAACTCCTAATTTGGTTTTAATGATAACAAAATATTTCAATTTGTTACTAATATGTTTTTTTTAGATGTATAGGTATTCAGAGTTTCATAGAAATGGTTAAGAAAAAATTGAGGATATGTGTTTGTGGGAAAGATACTATATGATAAATTTATCATATGGCATGCTTAATACATACAAAATTAGAGAAATTTATTTGGTGGATTAAGTTGGACAAATGATCATATGAAGACCCAGCTCCACATGTCAAATATATTTTGGTAATACCTAATGTTTTCCACTAAAGTTGGTTTTATATCCATGGGGATTTATTTATATTCAAGTATGTTATAATTTTGAAGAATCATTTGGATATATTTTTTTTAAACTGGAGAATAAATGTTGAATGTATATATCAACATGTTGGATGAAAAGGAGTCTTTGAATTTTAGAATCAAGCCTAACTTATGTAGTAAATCAAAATTATATTCACGAGGCAGCTAATATATTTTTAAATCATATGACCCACTTCCTCATCATGATCCTAGCAAACGGGAATGAAGGAAAGATAATCAACTTCATCTTTGATACTTATATCCACATAAAGTAAGGATTTTAATATGAGGGAACATCTTGTGTCCATATTATTCATCAATTTATTTATGCTTGCATGCATGAATTCAATAAAAGGGGCAATTTGAAAATCTTTGTATATGAAGATATTGTATGTCAAGATACATTTTCACTTTTAGTTGTATTTGGGAAACATAATTAATTATATTATCATAAAGTTTTGCAAAGAAATATGGACGAATTTTGGTAAAGTTATATGCTTTAGAAGATATGTTGAAGATAAGCTCTAGGTATTTTAAATTCAAATTTTGGATAAATCAATACACATTTGTTAGAGATATTTTGGAGATTTTAATTTTAAAACTAGTGGAAGATATAGACTATCATTTAGGATAAAGTTTGTACATATTTATTGGAGATATATGTGGAAATATCATGAGAAAAATTTGCAGATTGAATTTGGATGAATTTCAACTATTAACAAAGTTACAAGACAAATATCTACTCTAGATTTTGTGGAAGCTTCAAGATATCAAGGTTGTTGAATTTGAAGATTCAAATTATAGCTTTGAAGCATACAAAAGCAAGAAAGTTCAAAATATATCAGAGGAATATTAACAAAATATCAAAGAAATTTGTGGAGGATATCTCTCAAGGTTATTCTTCTCCAATAGAAAAAAGATTCAAACTTTGAATTAATTCACAAGACTTGAATGTTGGTAAAACACCACATAAAAGGATATCAATTTGTCCAGATAAGAAATAATAGAAAAAGAGAGAGAAATCGAAATTCTTCTATTACCTAGAAAAACTCGTTCTTACTTTAATTCGTCACACATTTTTTAACATTACTCCGAAGGAAACTCAGAGCGTCTGATCAGAATTTATAATTTCTTATATAAACTTCCTTTGTTACTTTAGGCAAAATTACTTGAGAGAAACTTCTATATTCTTGTATTCATTAACTTGATTTCGACTTCGATGAGATTTATTGTAAGAGAGAGGGACAAATAGCTCATATATCAATAATTAGCTTGGTGAGCTAGATAGGCTGAGCAGAGAAATTAAGTCCATTGTATTTATCAACTATTTGTACTCTTGTTATTTTATTAGATATAGTGGAACAAAACATTGTAAAATATTGTATCCTTAACGTGGAGCTAGAAGAAATGATTGACTTACAAGGAGAAACTTCTATAAATACTTAAGCCTACTTTTCTCTTTCCTACTTTTTTATCTATCATAATTTATTATTTTTAATATTTTGTTCGATTGTTTTAAGCCATTAAACTTGTTTAACTAAGAAGTGGTTTCAATTGAAAGAAAAAATTTAAATTTTGAATAACCAATTCAAACCCCACCTCTTAGCGATTGAATTAGGCTAACATATCTCAAACTCTATGTCTCTCCTTGTTTCTCACTTTTTCCTCTTTAGCACCAATTGGCGGCATGTCATAGTTTAGGGCACTTACTAGCACTCTACAACCATGCAACACTTACTATGCCCCTAAAGTAATAAACAAGCCTGAACACATTCAATGGGTGCCTCCACAAGGGCTTGTAGAATTGTAACAAAGACAAATGCAATAAGAAAGGATAGATAGTAAAAAGTCCATACATGAGCAGACATTGAAAGGAAATGGACGAACTTAAAAGAACTACCAATCAATTTTGAAAAAATAATTCAAAAAATAGTAAATATGCTCTAAAAATTCTCAAATAAAATTAACGTAATAAATCACCAAGCAAAACTTTGACAGATAAAAAAAATATATAAATGACTATATATCTAGATTCATCAAACACATAGAATCAAATAATGTCTAATGAGTAAAATTTCCAAAACAATCACAAATAAATATTTTCTTATGAACTTATAATTAAAGTGATTATAACCTTTTTAAAGAAGCCATTCATAAAAGAAGTAACTTCTTAAAAAAAATCTTTTAAAAAAGCTAATAACATCACCTCCTTTAGTAAGTAAAACCCCTTGGAAGTCACTGAAATCATGTAAATAATTTATTGCATACATAAATATTTAAAATATAGAAGAAGTAATTGTAATAAAATATAAAAGTTCTAAAATTGATATCCATAGAATATTCTATATTACTAATTTAATCATGTGGTTATCTTGGAAGAATGATACATAATATGTATATGATAAACTATTATTACAATTTATAGTAGTAGTATTGATAATAGCAAATGTATATTGCAACTAACAAAATATATTGTAGCAAAAGTAAACAAGATTATTTTCCATATGATAAATAATAGTACCATACTTAATCCACATATTAAAACAATTTTGATAAGTTAGCCATATTAATTATTATATTACTAATATTACATTAATCATGATAACTTATCAGCTTGTAATAATGCTATATGATTCTTATCAAATATTGTAATTGTGATAAGTACCTTTATAAATTAATAATTATATTAATAGTTTATACATAATCATAATATCAATATAACCTATAACACAACAAAACCCTAGGGCTAATTACTTAGAAAGCTTACAATTATCGGCACAAACCACACATCTGACAAATCATTTGACACGACAAATCCGTATCAAGATAACTATATTAAAGAAGTAAAAACGCAAATTAAGAAAATAGTATGATATTAATTAAATAATTTAGACTAAGATCATAACAGAAGATTAATTAGACTTTTAATAAAATAAATAAAACACATCATGAATCCTAAAATTTGCATTAGAACCAAGATCCTAAACGGTATCTAATTAGACCAAAATCTTAGAAATCTTAGATCGAATCAAATAAATCTTATAACCCTATAATGTCATATAAATTAAATTAAACTTGGATTTCCAAAAGTTCGTAACCCTAGGAACCATAAATGAGATCAGATAAAGCTTCAATAATCTTAAGATATCGGATTAATTAAATAAAACCTGGAAACCGTAAAAGTAAATAGTATAGCAAAAATATATCACCAACAAAATGATCCAAAAGCTTAATCAATCTGAAAACCTTATGCTAAATAATTCTTTTATTTGAGCTATAACATGTAAATCAATGCACTTCCAAATAATATCTATTAATAAAATAATAAGAAATAATTTCCTATAATTGTAAACTCTAGAATTTTATAGTGATTTTATAAGTAAAATCTTAAACTCAAAAACCTAACCGAAATCTTACAGTCAAACCGAATCAACCATAAATCTTAGAACATCCAGACTCGATCGGACAACTTCTAAAACCATAAAATAATAAATTAATTATGAAAAGATTATGAATTCAAATTATGAATCATATATATAGTATAAATCCTAAAAAGATCATATTGTCCAAAAATTCAATCGTTTTGGACCTTTACGGGGTCAGTTTTTATATCCAATCATGAACACATAAATCAAGGAAATAAAATTTAATTAATATTTATTAATAAAATAATGAAAATTTATTTTCTATAATATTGTATCTAAATTTTCATATAAAATTTCATCAATCAAATAGTTTTCGCAATCGATCGCTAGTATACAAACCGAGATAACAAAGCTGGATAATAATTAATGATAAAATAATATCAATTCAACTTTCAAATATCATTTAATAATTTATCGTTTCATAATTATATCAGTTACAAACTTTTCGGATTATAAAATATATGAATATTTTTATCTCTATCGATAATTTATTAATCTTATCTAATATTCATTTACTATTTATCACTATTCCCCTATCTCTACTTTTTCTTACACTCTTTTTCACTCATCTCTTATAACTTACACACCTATTTCTTACATTTACATTACCAACGCTATTTTTTACTTAACTTTTCTTATACTTCACTTTACTACTTAAATTAATTTTTTTTTTCCACTCTCTCTTCCCCTTGCAGCAGCTACCTCCTCTCTTTTTCTCTCATATTTTATTTACTTTTACATCTTAAACCCTTCCTTTTTCCCTTATAAATATAACCTCCCTCCTTCACTTCCTACACACCTTTTCCTCATCTTAACAAAACTCACAAATTTTTTTTCTTGAACTCTCTCCTCCCTCTCCTCTTCCACGCCACACATACATACACCAACACACATTCATTTGTTCCCTCAAAATTTTCCCACCTCCATCTCCATCTTAATTAAAACACTAATCTCCCTTCTTAGATTATGTTAACATAACATGAAAAATATGTATTTTATTTTTCTAAAATCCCTATATGCATATGCTAGGGAATAGAAATATAGAAACAACATATAATTCATGTTATGTTTAACTTTATGTCCATATTCATGTTTATGTTATATTATTGTTTCTAACATTAACTTTCTATAAGTAAATATGTATATGTAATACATATATTTTCTTGAGCCTAAATGCTCACTAGTCTAACTCTTTTTATTTCATGCCAGTAAATCAAGACTAGCCATAATTCTAGTATTATATTTGTCATTAATCAAGTCAAAACAAAAAGGGGATTTATCCATAATCTAAGTCTTAGGAATGCCTTGTCCGAAAATTCTAAGGCTTCCATTATATTTGTTTTACTCTTAATTATTTTGCTATCTATGAGGACTTATCCATTTCTAAGTCCCGGGGAACCTTGACATAAATCTAAGACTCTTATGCTTTTATTTTATTTATGAGTCTGGAATTTAATACAAGTCTTGGGAAGCCTTGAAAAAGATCTAAGACTTCCGCAATTTTCTTTCTTTATATTTTTCATATTATTATGGAGACTAGAGATTATTCAGGTCCTTTGGAAGTCTTGAAAAAGCTAAGACTCCCATAATTTTGGTTTAATTTTTTTCATATTTCGATTTTCTATATCATATTTACTATTATGAGTTCCTACTAATAATTTTGTTCTCGATATAGTAGTGATATTTTTTGTTACTCATGCATGTATATGGTCATAAGTGATATTGTCATAAAAATTTCAATGATGTGAACATGGGTAATTCCATATTTTATAAATTAACTATCAAGACTTTGTTTTCAACACTTATAATTTTTCTTTCACTAGGAATAAATGAATTAAAATAGGCCACCAACTAAATTTTTGAAACCTCAAATAACTTTTTCCTAAAATACACAAGTTGATAATTCTTTGTTAAAAAAAAAAAAGAAAAAAAAACATTGTCTAAAAAAAACTTACCCATAAGATGTGTGTAAGTTTTTCTTTTCAAGAGAATAAAAACCTAGAGCAAGCCTTTTTCATAATTCTTTTTAAGTAATAAAAACTAAAATAATCTCAAGAAAGTTTTCACTTGGAAAAAGATTTTATCCACAAACATAAAGAAGCTCATATTGTGTAAACTAAATTAGTTAGGAAAAAGTAATGTGAACATAAAATATTTATAGGTTCAAAATAAATATAATACCATGAATTTTTTTAGTTAATTTTCTTACCTACAACATCTAAGAATTTAAAAATTTATTAAGAACCAAACTTGAGAAAAATACAAAGTGAATGCAGTTAGAATAATATGACTGAAAACAAGTAAAACCATGTCTCACAAAATAAATGTTGAATAAATTTTAGGAATAAACATAAGAACCCTTAGAGATTCAAAATAAATATTGAATCATAATCTCTTTTTTTTTTTTTTTTGTTAAGTCACATGCTTACAAATTTAAGACAATGAATTATGCCATAAATCAAAAGATAATTTTTCATAAAACATTACATCTCTACTTTTCACCAAGATTGTTTTACAAAAATTATTATTTTTAAACAACAGCACTAGGATCATATATATAATATGAGTTAATGCCCATATCAAATACTTTTCAAAGGTAGTAATATTTCATGTTCACTGGAAAGTGTTCAAGTGAAGTAGAACTTTGAAAAACAAGAAAAACAAGGGTTGGACCATGTGTGATACTGTAAGGACCCGTTATCACCCCTATTATTAAAACAGGTGATAACAGTTCCCCAATCACATATAACCTATAAGATTATATGTAAAGTTGTCTAAAAGAATTATTTGAGGAATTGTTTATCTAATTCCACATAGATAATATAATAGAAACCATAATTTTTTCTAAGCTTTAAACAAAATACACTACTTCATTACCAACATATTTTGCAAAGGAAGCAACTTAAGTCCTACATAGCTAAGTACATGTGTGTGTGTATATATATATATATATATATATATTACATCCAAAGGCTTCTTACAAGCCTTAACAAATCTTCAAAACACAACCCAAATTAAAACTTTAGTTACATCACCAACAAAAGAAGTCACATCTAGTCTATTACAATTATAGGGCTCCATTGAGTCCATAGTTAACTCTAATCCTCCGGTTCCGTACCCCATACTCGCATAGAACTCATCGGAGTCATCACCTGAAATGGATAAAATATGAGCCAAAGGCCGAGGACACAAGTAACGAATACAAATGCAAAGTAAGTCACACATTCTTAAACTAAATGCATTATGCAACAATCAATTGTTTATTGTTCAATCTTTAGTTAGTAAAACAACACGGAGTATTCAAACTCCGGACAACAGGGATCTAGTATTATGTCCACCTCCCTGAGTGGTTCTTACTGTTCATACAGACTAGGCAGCCCCACCTTCTGGCGTAACTCATAATACTAGGGGATCTTGAGTAACGCAGCACGACGCTGAGGGGGTTGATATGAGTAGCTCAGATACTCATATCTCCTAAATAACTTTATCCAATAACGAAAAAGTACCCTGTCCCCAATCTGAGCAAGAAACTCTCCAAACCAGATTCAACGGCAAACAAAGACAATCAACACTCATCAATTAATAAGATTTTCTTAATTTAAAGTAATTTAGTTTGATGCCTGCCCTAGTAAAGAAATAAGCAAGTTACGGCGTACCTGAGATAGCTCGGGAACTAATAGGGTTGGCCGATTGAGGATCTATCACTGTTTAAAATAATATTAAATTTCCCACTTAGTTTAAGCACTAATTAACTAATTGAAATTATAACTAATCAAAGAAATTCAAATAAAATAGTATAATGTCGTAATAAAGCATTTAAACATCCTATTATATCATAGAACACTTAACAAATATTTAATTGATCATATGCCAAGTTTTGGAAAATTTTGAAGAAGGGTTTTTTGTTTTTAAATGAAAAGTGCAAGGGATACGCCGGCCTTCAAAGCCGGCGGCTTTGAACCGATGCACAATACACCAAAGTTCAACACTTGCCAACACGGGTAGCATTCAAGGATATGCCGACAGCCTTCATTCTACGCTAGCGGCTTTAAGCCGGTGTAGAATACAACTTCAAATTTCCAAAAATTTCCGAGAGGTACACGGGGTTGTTCCATGCCCGTGAATACCCCCAACACCGGCAGCGTATCCGTATACGCCGACAGCTTTGGATCCTACGCCGGTGGCCTTAAGCCCATCGTTAAAAATTATGATTCTATTCTCATTCCACACCGCCCCTAAGCCGGCGGCGTTGGAACCCTAATAGCCAGCGTACGTTTTGAAAAATAAACACTGGAAGACTTTTCCAGTGAAAGTCGGCGTTCAAGTGGCTTTAAAAAAATTGATTCTGTTCACTTCCAACACTGCCTCTACGCCGGCGGCGTTGAAGTGCCAGATGCCGACGTACGCTCAAAATTAAGCCTATACGAAAATGTTTTGTTTCCCCTGTTTTATTACAAAATTTATTCACTTAAAATTCTCCAAACTTAGTTTAAACTTTCCAAAGCTTGTTATATGTTTTATACACTATCCAATCAACATAAATTCTATTTCTATTCATCAAAACACCAATCACACTTCAATTCTACACTTCAACTACTCAATCCTTTAATCTTCCCAATACACTCATCCTCACATGTCAACATTCATATAAGATATACACTACAACTCCTCTAGCCATGTAATCCTATTTAAATTACCATCAATGCACAAAATCATTTCAACACTAATTAGTACATAAACTTCATTCTAACCTAAGCTTTACAACCAAATACAAGATAAAACATAAAATAAAAAAAAATTAAGCTTGCATTTAACTTACATGATTAAGTCTTGGCTTGGAATGATGTTTAAATCCAAAAGCTTGTAATTAATTTTGACTTAGGGTTTAGGGTCGTGAGATGGAAGGAAGAAAGAAAGAAAGAAAAGAAAAGAAAAATTCGTAAGGGAGGATTAAGGCTGCCAAAAGGGTCCAAAATTTGTCCAAAATGAAGTCAATACTAATCCAAAGTTTGACTTAGGGGTATATTTGACCCAAGGTTAATTTGGTTTAATTTGAAATGCATTTGAGTTTGATTTAAGCTAAAAAGTAGACTTTAAATTTTGTCAAAAAATTCTGTCATTATTCTTAAACAATCCACAAGAAATTTTATTAAATTCTAAACATAACACATACATATTAATTTACAAAAGACACACTTATTCATTACACTATACACACATTAATACATATAATATAATAATATTAATTTCATTATACTACACACATACAAAATAACACATATCTAACACATATACTAATTATATTATCCATGCACACATATACATACATATATATATATATATATCTCTCATTTCATTAACACATTAGAATATAAATTAAGTTCATAGCTATTTTCAAATACAATCTGTACCCATCTATTTTGACTCCTAAATAACCTTAAAATTAAAAGTAACCTTAGAAATATATAGATCTTTTTGAGCAGGTAGAAAACGACTACTCATATGTAAAATTCTAAGTTAAAATAGCAAGTCTGGCCATTTTAAGTTGAAACTTCCATAATTGGAAAAAATGGTGCGAATAGAATAAATAGAGTTAGAAATTTAAGTATAATCAACGTGAAATACTCATTTAAGGTATTCTTTTGTTTAAGTAACGAGGAATTTGACGCACATTTCCCTAAGGATCACTCCAATTAAGGATTGCACTAAGGACGAGTGAGTTTTATCTCCTTGTTTTAACGTACCTATGTTTGTACTTGTAGATTGGATGTATAAAAAATAGGAAAAGATAAAAATAGAATGTGCATGTGATTTATAATACTTGTTGAAATTATAATAAGCATATCAGGGCTTGCATTGTTGTTAACTAAATGTTTTATTTAAGTATCATGTTGGAGTTTCTGCTAATTCTATGATCGCCTTTAACATATCTTAATGATATGTCAAGAAATTAATTAATTGATTCATATATATCACGTAGTGAATCACATTGCATTCACTATTATACACTTGGTGGGACAAGGGCATAATAGTGGTGGTTGGCATAACTCGTAGTATCTACATGGGGAATGTAGTAGCTGGTAACACCTTTAGCGAGTAATGGCCTATAAGATCTACATTTGGTGAGTAGAAGCCAATATCACCTACATAAAATTTTTGGCGAGTAGTAGTCGGTAAGACCTATAACACTTAACCCTGAATGATGGGCGTAAATTCATTCAACATATAATTGGATATCTGATTTGTCTTATGGATTAGCTTATGCTCTATCTTTTGAGACTCTATTTAGATTTTATATTCAAGGTAAGCAGTAATTTGGGTGTTGGATATTAGGATAAATATCTAAAATGGATTAAGAACTTAAACTTGACTTAATAATTGATGAGTGTTGATTGGCTTTTATGCCGTTGAATCTAGTTCGGAGAGCAGCGCCTGCTCAGATTGGGGGCATAGTAGATTAGGTGCTTATGTCACTCCTGTCTTTGATAAGACTTTCCTAAGTGGTACGGCGGGTAACTAATGGAGAAGATGGTATCGGTGTAATGTTTTCTTATGCTTAGAATGAAGTGGTATGATTTAGTTCAAATGTTTATGGGAACAGTTGGACTGGGTGATGTTATGGACTAAGATAAGTGAAATCGTGTAACGGCTGTCAACCTTAGATGAAGTTATTTTCTCTTTATCGGATATATCATCTAGGAAATATAAGTATCCAAGCTGCTTATATCAACCCTCTAAGCATCATGATGCGTTACTCAAGATCCTCTAGTATTACGGGCTACATCAGAAGGTGGAGCTGCCTAGTTGTATGAACAGTATGGACCACTCAGGGAGGCGGACATGATACTAGATCCTTGATGTTCGGAGTTTGAATACTCCCATGTTGATTTGTTTATTTTTTAAAGAAAAATAATAACTTGTATTGCATTGCATTTAGTTAAGCTCGTGTGTCACTTATGTGTGATTGTGATATTGTGTACTGAGCTTCGACTCATTCTTGTTGTTAATGTTCTTTTTACAGGTATTGTTGTTATGAAGATGGTGACGATGAGATGAATGATGATGATAATGTTGGTGATGATGATGATGATGTTGATGGAGTTGTTGTTGATGATGATTGATGTGATGATGCATGACTCAGTTTTAGGCATTGTGATGATTCGGAGAGATTTGTGGATGGTGAAGTGAGTAAGAGCGTGGATGTAGTTTAGTTATTTTATTTCTTTTTGTTTTGTATTAGTTAAAGCTGGATTTATGATTTAAACTTGTTACATTATTTAAAGGGCATAGTGGAGCCCATGTTTTGTAATTAAACTTATGCAAAGCTATGTTTAATCGAATAATTTTCCACTTGAGAGAGTGGAAGTTTTGAAATATCTTTATTTTGAAATTGTTTTACAAAATTTATTTCCACTGCTAAATCCAGTTGTTGCCAGAATCTAACTAAATGATTTTATAATCTAAAAATGAGTAACAATGTCCAACATAAACAAAATCTTTTAAAGAAAGCCTTAACATATAATACTTTAGAGTATTATACGTAGCAGTAGTAGCACCTTAAGTTATTTAATTAATCGAATTAAATTCTTGGGACATTACAGAATGGTATCGAGCAGTAGTTCTAGACTTGTGTAACGAAACTAACGAGGACGTCAGTTCTATAAGTGGAAGGGTGTGTAACACCCCTCAAATATAGATGGTGGAACTCTAATCACAGAGGCCCCTTTTCTATGCAATGACTAAAGTTTGTCAGAACTCAAAGTTAAGCGTGCTCTAGGTAGACAATCCCAGGATGGTGACCCCCTGGGAAGCCCTGGCACTAAAAAGGACAAAACCATGTGACGTGTGGCCAAAGCGGACAATACCTCAGTGGGTAGATTTCCAAATCGTTACACAGTACTCTGGTGTCCTTGTTGTACCTGAGGGTGTGGTGGGGGACCAGTGTACCTGGTATCACGATCCCTGCCCAGGGTGGCCTAAGGGCCTAGGGGCGCCCCTCCACTGCGGTGGAGTCTGGAGTAGCAGGTTGTGACAAATAAGCAATCATACATAGTAGGTAGATAAAACATTTAAACAGATAATTCAAAGTTGTGATATTCTTAATTCGAAGTTACATCACATAAGCATAGAATCACATACATACATACATATATTTTCCTGAATTTCCCATACATATCCATTTTTATCTTTTCTTAGTATACTAATGCCACTACTCTACAAGCACAAGTAGGGTAACGAAATTAAGAGTAACAACATACTCGTCTATTTCACAATCTTCTTAATTGTAGTAATCATCAGGAAGGGAAATCTCGTATTCTTTATCATCTGACAAAAGAAATACCCGATATGAGTATTTTATAGAAGTTCTACTTGAACTTTCTAATTCTATTTCACTATATTCGTGAAAAATCACATAGAATAAAATTCAAATTAAAATGGCCATAATTTGCTCATTTTAACTCGAAATTTCACATATTATATATCATTTTCTACCTACTTGAAAAGATCTATCTATTTCTTAGGATATTTTTATCATTAAAAGCCATTTGGGTTTGGAAAAGGTGGGATACAAAATCATTACGAAATTCCAAGTCTTAAAAACTCAACTTTTCAAATTTTTCTTCATCCAAAGATCCTTAATTTAAAAATATAGATATTTATATAATTAAAAAATCCCTTGAATATGTATATATATATATATATATACTCATATTATATGCATGATTTTAGTGATGTTGCTCAAAATAAAGTTTGTAAACAATTTTTGTGAAGATAGAGTTTTGTGAAGGATCATTATTTGACTTGTAATTAATTGTTATTTTATAAATTTGTGACTTAGCAACAAGAAAGTCATAATTTAAAAATCCTTAAAGGTTTTATATTGTTCACAAATTCTTATTCAACAATTCATTTTTATAAAACATGATTTTTCCTATTTATGACATAAAAACTAAAATGTATTTCTTTTTAAAGAATTTTCTAAGTTTGACTCTTTAAACCAAAATTCTAATTTTTTAGATTTTGTAGGTGTGGGGTTTAATTAAAGAAAATCATGATTTCATACTTATTTTGAGCCAATGAGTGTTTTGTTTTCATGTTAAACTCTTTTAACCAATTATTTTCCAAAATATGAACCTTTACGTGGTTATGAGAAAAAAATCATTCCAGGTTGTATAAAAGATGTTTCTAGTTTTAGCGTATGACAAAAATTTAGTAAGTGACTTATCCTAAACCTTCATGCTTACAATATTTCCTTATTAATTCATAATTTTTTTTCATACATGGATCTTCATTTGAAAATCTTTAGTTTGTTTCAAGTGAGTGTCTAGTCACTATAAATATTATTTGTATTTCCTAAAAAAAAAAAAAAAAAAGTGGATTTTGCTTCTTAAAACTTAGTTCCTTAAGTTATATAACGATTTTACTTCTAAGTGGATTTTAACATAGTGAGTAGATCTTAAACTCGACTTGGAAAAATTGTTTGGTTCTTAGTTTTAATTATGAAATTGGTAAAAATCATATAATTAATTTTTTATGAAAATTTACATAACAAGAAATTGTCACATTAAAGTTTTGATAAATCTTATGTTACTTATTTTTTGAGAAGAAAAAGTTTATTTACTTAATTATTTCTTGAAGAAATCCTCTTTGTTGATACGTTCAAAAATCCATGGTAAGCTTGTCTAAGTTTTTGAAAAGAATTTATGATTAAAAATAATTTCGAATTTTTTTATGGAAAAATATTTATTAAGTGAAAAAAATTATTTTAAAGAGAGCTTAGTCTCGTTTTTTTTCTTATTTAAGAAAATCTTCTTTTCATTTATGTTGAGACAAGAGAATCAACATGATCATGCATGAGTATGAATATGTACTAGTAACACAACAAAAATAATAATAGTAAGAAAAATGGAAATATAAGGATGAGCAATAAATAAATATCAAGTATTGGAAGTCTTAGCTTGATTTTAAGACTTCTGGACTTAGTTATGACCAAGTCCAAAAAAAAACAAAAGAAATAAGAAAATCGTTTTGACTTGATAAGGACAAGTCTAAGACTAAAAAGACTAGTCTTAATGAAATTGCATGAAATAAACAAATAAATTGCAAGAAATAAAGGTTATGTTAGTAAGCTTATATGCTCTAAGAAATATATATATATATATATACACATAAATATATTTAATAACATATAGAAGTTAGATTAGAAGCATGAATAATATAACATAACAATATAATAAAATATTACATGAACAAGAACAAAGCATGAACAAGAATAAAACATGAATATATTGTTGCTTCTTTACTACCCATGAGTTCAAGAAACACACACTATGGTCATGTTAAATTACATGACATGAAGAATGTTTAAAAACATTTACCTAAGATTATGTGAAGATGGAGGAAAAAGAAAGCTTTGGTAGTTGTATGGAGATGGTAATGGTGTAGGAAGAAGAGAGAGTTGAGAAGAAATTTTTGGAAGAGAAAAATTAAAGAGAGAAGTTGAGAAATGATTTTGGAAGAGTTTTGTTATGGTAAAAGAAAAGTTTGTAAGAAGTGAAGGAAGGAAGGGGTATTTATAGATAAATGTGGAGGGAATTTAGAGAAATAAAAAATAAATGAAAAAGAAAATAAAATATGGGGGAGAGAGATGGTCGGCCATATGAAGGAGAGGAGAGAGAGAGCTCTATATAAAAAATTAATTTTAGTAAAGAAAAGCAAGTAAAGTGTAGGAGAAGTTAAGTAAAAAATAATATTAGTAACATAAATGAAAGGATATAAATTTAATTCTATTTAATTTCCATGTATATGTTTATTTATCTTAATTATTGAATTAAATGAGCATGATGATTTATGAGAGTTGTGTTTGGTAATAGTCTAAATGTGTTTAAGTTAGTATAATTTGAACATTTCATATGTGTTATTTAGCATATGTAATGAAATTAATGTCATTATTTTATATATATTAATGTGTGTATAGTATAGTTAATATTATGTCTTTTGTACATTAATATGTAAAGTTATGTTTGAATCTATAAAATCAACTTTGGGTTTTCTTAAGAATAGTTGGCAGAAATTTCTCTTAGTTAAGCCAATATTCATGCCTAAATAAACCCAAATGAACCTTAAATTAACTCAAATGCAACATAAAGTCATATAAGCCTTAAAAGTCAAAGTTGAGATAAGTTTAAGACCAAAATTTGCTTAATTAGGCTCTCTTTTGGCAGCCTTTTCATTTAGTCCGAATTTTCATTTTCTTTCTTTTCTTTTCTTTTCTCTTCTTCTTTCACTCCAAATTCCAAGCCCCAAACCAAAGATAACATCAAGCTTTGTGAATCAAAATTCTCTCCAAGATAAGGCATATTCATGTGAGTTAATATAAGTATAGCTTTTGTTTTATTTTCATGTCTTATAGTATATATGAGAGATCTTGGATAAAATGAGCTTAATGACATATAAGTTGCTTGTTCATGCATTGAAATTAGGTTGGATTGTGTTTTGTTATTGTGTAAGTTAGTTTATGTGTTGTGGTAATTATATGGAGTGTTGGGAAGGAAAAGATAATTTGGAGTTGAAGTGTGGATTTGGGGTTTGAAGTATGATTAGTGAATGATGTGGATGGTGGAGTGTTTGATGTTTAGAGTTAAAGTTAATATTGTTTGAATGTTACATTGATCATATAACAAGATTTGGGAAACTTGGAATGAGTTTAAGGGAATTTTGGAAGTATAAATTTAACATGAAAAACAGAGGAGTTCAAAAGAATTTTTGTAACTCGTTATAGAGTCTACGTCGGCAAAGTACGCTGCCGGTGTTGAAGTTTACGCTGCCAGCGTACATGTGGAATTTGGCGGTGTTGAGGAGTCACTCAGCGATTAGAATGCTTGACCTCTAATGTTGGCAAATTTGAATAAGTACGCTGCCGGCGTTGAACACCGGTGTTGGTTTTGTAATTTTTTCCCAATTTCGTAGCCTTTTTGTATTTTACCCGTGACTTTTTCATCCGATCTCTGTTTAAGGTGATTCAAGTTGCGTTGGAAAGATTAAAAAGAGATCTACAACTTTTATGTTTTGAGTTTTTCCAAATTATAAAATTATCAGTGCTTAAATTTTACTTCTTTACAGCTGATACATTTTCCAAACAAAGTTAAAAACTTGTTTTTGTTTGTTTTATGTGTATTTGCTTTAACAAATGGATTTTTGGACTAAAATAAGATAGATATATGATAATTGATGTGTTATGATGATTTAGTGATATAAGTAAGCATGATTTAAGTCTATTTGTAGATTTAACAAATTATTGGTTGTCTATGAGTGTTAAGCTAAAACTAGTTATATTGTATATATGATTTCCTTTGCTTGTTTTAAGATCTTGTGATAACTTATTTGAATTTACTTGAATGGTTAAGTATGAGATTAGTTGATATTAAGCTTGAACTAAGTGTGAGTTTATAATTACTTCTTTTTACAGTGATTGATCCCCTTTAGGTTATTTTCATTGATTCTCGAGCTAGTACAGGTACGCAGTAACTTGCTTGTATGCTTATTAGGATAGACATACTTAAATTTGATATAAGTTCTAAATGACTTAAGTATTGCTTGAATTGCTTATGTTTTCACCGTTGAATCCGGTCCGAGGAGCGGTAACTTGTCATGATGCAATGATATGTAGTGTAAGCACTTAAGCCAATAGTCATGATGCAATGACTAGGCTCAGCGGATAATCGATAGGAAATGTAGTATCTGAGTAACATTTACTTATTCTTGAAAAGAAGTAATATAATTTAATTCAATATTTATGGGAGCATATGAATTAATTTATATTATGGATTGAGTTAAGTGAAGTTGAGTAACGGCTATATAACCTATATGAGATTATTCTTTTCAGTGTAATGTTATATAGGAGATATAGGTATTTGGGCTATCTATGTCAACCCCTTGAGCGTCGTGAGCGTTACTCAGGATCCCCAGAATCCCATGGCTTGTCCCGGAGTTTGAATACTCCAATGATGATTTGATCAATGAATACTAAAGAAAGATAAATGAAACATTAGTGTTGCATTGCATTAGTCTAGGTATGATTATCACTACGCTTTTGAGTGTTGTTGCTATGTACTGGGCCTTTGGCTCACTGTTGCTATTTTTCAGGTGATGATGACTGTTATGATGATATGGGCTATGGGTCGGATTGGGAAAAATTTATGGATGAGTGAGGCGACTAAGAACCAAATACAAGATAGCAAGGAAGAAAGTTTTTGAACAAGTTGTTTGGTTTAAATATGTATTTTGTATTCTGAATAGAGGCTTGTTAGTTAAGCCTTGTTTGTATATAAAGGCTTGAAGTCTAATTTTCCTATTTTGTAAAAACTTATGTAAGTTTTGTTGTGTCATGGGCTTGACACCAAGTTGTAAATTATTTCCTTAAATGTTCTATATGAATAGATTACTCGGGTGAGTAATCCTTTTGTAAAAAGTCTTGTATCAAGTTGTAGTGGTTTTAAACAAACAATTCACATAAATTGTTAGATTTAGGACAACTTTACGTATGATATGAAAATATTATACGTGGTTGGGGACTTGACTTACTTAATCATAGGATTAGTAGATCGGGTCTTTACAATAAATGTAAGAAATAAGTTTATAGGTTGTATATATGATATTTTTAGATATTGAAAAATTATAAAACTGATATTTTTAAAATTCTTGTATTATTACGAATCTAATGATGTCATTGGAATATTTTTACTATTCCAAGCCCCAAGACACCTTTTTTGAGAACTGATCCCTTCGTGTTCGAAACATAGTAAAAATTAATGAATCTGATATTTTTAAGTTTCCCTATATTATTATGAATTATTATCTATAATTATTTCAATTCCATTGGTTACGATTTAAGAGCACGGGATTGCCGAATCTAAACACAAGGGTTTGTTGTGGACTTTTTTGACTTCTAGGGTTTCGATTTAACTTCCGGCTTTTTGATTTATTCATAAAATCATAAAATTTTGGGGTTTTTGACCGTATTATATTTTTGGATCAACATTTATGTTTTATTTTATTTTATTTGTGATTTATTTAATATTTTTCAATTCTCGAGATTGTTTTACCGAGTCTAATGTTAAGGGTTGCATCTGTTTGACTTTTGGTGGCAATTGAAAATTTTTATTCTAAAATTCACCAAAGGATTTAAGGTTTTAGTATTTTGTCGTCAAGTGCTATTTAGATATATCATCTTGATTTGCATGTTAGGGGTCAAATAGATTATTTGGTTGGTGTACAAATGTTGAATCAAACGATTGTTAGATTTTCCATTTTGTTTTGAAAGTCCTCTTTTTCTAGAGGTTAAGAATTATCGTATTTGATCTTATTTAGAATTCGATTTTAACTTGGGTCAATTTTCAGGGTTTTGGTTTTGGTATTTAACTCTAGGATTATTTTTTAAGAATTATGAAAAATTCTAGGATTTACAATACTAATGTTTTCTTAAGAACCAAGAACAAGTTCATTTTTCATAAGCTAGTTTAGAATCATCTAACTTAATATAAAGAGAATACTGAACATAGGAAAAAAAATCAAGTTTATGAAATATGAAATTATTTTATGAAGTCAAGAAAATATAGAAATACTAATCGTAGTAATTATATACTTACATTTATTATAAACAAAAAATTGTAACTATATTTCCTTGAGTAAAGAAGCTTTACTCACAAACTTAACTTTTCAAACTTCTAAATCAAATTGTTTTATCAAAAATCATTCTTGAGGCAATATTACTAAAATCATGCATATCATGTGAGCTAAAATAAGTATCAAATGATTTTTAAGTGAGTAAATGCTTTGTGCTTACTATAGGATTTTTGGATGATGTGAAACTTTAGAAAAATGCAAGTTTTTAGGCTGGAACCTTTAAATCCAAATCTATAAGGCCTAATTCCAAGACCCACATGACCTTAATTATTAAAAGTTACCTTAGAAATAGATAGATCTTTTCGAGTGAGTAGAAAACGACTACTTATATGCGAAATTCCAAGTAAAAATGAGCAAGTCATGGCTATTTTAAATAGGAATCTTTACAATCTGAATTTTTTTTCGCAAATTTGAAGATAGAATTAGAAAATTTGAGAGAAATTCTATGGAATACTCACTTTAGGTATTTCTCTTATTTAGGTAACCCGGAAGACATGGCCGAGTGAGTCTACTTCCTTAAATTTTCGTACTCATGAATGTGCTTATATGTTAGTAGCATTAGAGATAGGAAAAGATAAAATGTACATATATGATAATGTTGGTTGAAAGAATATTAAGAATATTGAAGCTTGAATTGATGATAATCATATGGATGAGTTATTACCATGTTAAAGTGTCTGCAAATTGTATGATCACCGTTAAAACATTCTAATTACATCCTAAGAACTTAACAAATTGATTCATGCATATCAAGTAGTGGGTTTCATTGCATTCGCTATTATGCATTTGGTGGGACAAGTGCATAATAAGTATGGTTGACATAACCAGTAGGATTTGCATGTGGTGAGTAGTAGCTAGTAAGACCTACAAAGTGGCGAGTAGTAGCCAGTAAGACCTACATGTTTTTAATGGTGAGTAGTAGCTGGTAAGATCTACAAAATTTATTTGCGAAACTTTAGTCGTAATTGGCCGGAAACACTTAACCTTGAATGAGGGTGTAAATTCATTCAACATATAGTTCTTGAAAAACTATATATCTTACTTGGTCATGTATTTGATGCATATTATATTTTTGTTTGATTATTGACAAGACACAAAATTGTTTATGTGTTTGGATCCCAAAACTATGAGCTCTCCTCTCGTTATATAGAATAATGTACATAATATCCTATTCCTTGATTATAGCTACAGCAATTGATATCCCTCAATACAATAGGAAATTCTAAGCTAAATATAGTATGCAAATTACAGTTATTATTATAATATCTTTGACTACTACCACTAACATATATGGTATGTATATTACAGCTATTATTAGAATATCTTTGACCACTACCATTGATACTTCCCCTCAAATTGATGTTGAAGAATCAAACAACATCAATTTGTTAACAAAAAACTGATGTCGAGCACGCGTAAGGGGTAAGTCAAAATATCGACAATCTGACAATCCATAGAGATATGGAGAAGAGCAATAAAACCATGGTCAGAAGCTTCACGAATAGAGTCACAGTCCATCTCTACGTGCTTGGTACACTCATGAAATACAAGATTTGCCACGATCTGAATGGCACTTATATTATTAGCATGTTGTGTTTAGCCTAATTCACAGAGTAGACATAGCACAATATTTAGCTTCGGTTGAGGATTTGGAAACTCTTTCTTGTTTTTTTACATTGCTAAGAAATTCATGCATCACCTAAGTACATACACCATCCTATAGTAGAACGATGCGTATCCAGGCAACCAGCCCAATCAGGATCACTGTGGGCAACAAGATAAAGAGGAGAGTCGGATTGAAAAAAGAGCCCATGGTTAAGAGTACCAAGCAATAACGAAGAATTCTTTTTACAACTACCATATGTAAATGTCATGGTGCAACCATAAATTGACTCACTAGATTGACCGAAAAGGATATATCGGGACGAGTAATGGTCAAGTGACTAGGTTCCTTACTAGTCGCCGATACAATGTTGAATCTAGAATGGGATCACCATCATCTTGTCGATATTTGACATTGATTTCCATAAGGTTATCAACAGGAGTAGAATCTTGTAAGCTGGCTAAGTGAAGGAGACCACTAAGATACTTTTGCTAGTTTACAAAGATAGCTTTGCTACTTTTGTGAATTTCAAGCCCCAAGAAGTACGCAAGAGACCCAAGATCTTTCATATGAAAAGAGGCATGAAGTGAGTCTTTAAGCTACTAAATCTCAATTAAGGTAGTGCCTATAATAATAATATCGTCTACATAGACAAGTAAAAGAACAATACCAAGGGAAGTCTTTCGTAAAAATAAAGAAGGATCATACTGACTTCGTACAAATGAGAGATGAAGAAGTGTTTGTTGGAATTTTTCAAACCAAGCACGGGGGGCTTGTTTGAGCCCATATAATGAGCGTTTCAATCAACAAACATTACGGGCATCACAAGTAATTAATCCCGATGGAGGACACATGTAAATTTCTCTTTGAAATCACCATGAAGGAATGCATTTTTTACATCCATTTGATGAATGGACCAATCTTGAGAAGCTGCTATAGCTAAAATTATATAGACAGTAGTAATTTTTGCAATCGGATCAAATGTTTCCTCGTAGTCTATCCCATATTCTTGACGATTACCAAGAGCCACTAGCTAAGCCTTGTACTGATCCAAGGACCCATTAGATTTAAGCTTGACAAAGAATACCCATTTACAGCCAATAGGAGTGTTCCTTTGTAGAACCAATACATGAATACATTATGTATTACAATGAGATTTAGTGTCAATGCTAATTAGTACACCAACCTCTCAATCCATCTCAAAACACTTAATAATTTGTAGACTCATTTCTCGTCACATGGTCTTTGACATTTAATTCATGCTCTCTTCTTTTCATATCTATCCAACTCTATGTCAATCCTATGCTTCCTTTATCTTTTGCCTAATTATTGCCACTTGTTAATTGTCTCTTGTACCAATTCGAGTCCAATGGTCATTTCCTCTAGATTATCCTAAAATAATGATGATATATTGATAAACCAAAATTATTCCTATTTTATGAATGTCAAAATGGGCTTCTATTGGTCATTTATTGATAAATATTATGAATTTGGCACTAAATATATTAATTTATACTTTCAGGTCTTTAAAGGAGATATTTTACAAAAAGAAAGCAAAACAAGTCAAAAATGCAAAGTTTGGAGACAAAAAGTGATCAACATAGCAAAAACAAGGCCATGTCTATCAACCATGTCAAGTAAAAGCACGGAAACAGAAGAAAATTTGAGTTTCAAAATGACATGACCATGACATGACCTATCCTTAATTGTGTCGTTTCTAGGGGAGTTCACAGCTTATGACACGGTTCTGGGACAAGCCATGTCCCAGTCGTGTCAATTCTCACATAAAGGAAAAATGCCAAACATGCTCTATGACACGACCTATCCCAACCATGTTGATTGACAATGCATTATTTTAAAGAAACAGCTTTTTAATGGAAAAGTAACCTCTTATTTATTAAAGAAACATCTATTGGGCATTAAAGGAGATTTATTTTGGAAAGCCAAGAGACCCATAACTTCCCATTTTCCATAATGAACATTCAATTCCATTTACTTGAAGATTATTATAAAAGAAAGATGGAGGGAAGAATCAAGAATAAGTAAAAAAAGAGAGAAAGAAGAAGATCTGAGAGAGTACTTGAAAATTCGTAGATACTCTTGCAAGTCTATTTAAGATAGTTTATGATTGTAATTTCGGGTTGTAATTGATGAAGCTTCTCTTATGGAGGAGTAAACTCTTTTGTTTAGATTTTGATTAACCACTAGTTTGTTCTATGTGATAGTTCTTAATCTGATTTTGATATTATTGCTTGAACTCTTGAATTCAATTATGTTATTGTTCTATGTGATAGTTCTTATTGATTTTGATATTATTGCTTGAATTCTTGAATTCAATTATGTTATGCTTTATTGTTTGAATTAATAGTCCGAAATATTAGTTCATGTTGATTTTCATGTGAATTAATAGAGATATTGTTTGTAAGTTTAGACTGCATAATTAAAGGAGTTAAATGAGATTATAGAGATAGATTAGCATGATTCTTCAAGATTAGGGTGAAACTTAATAAGGGAATTCTAGAATGAATAAAACTATCAAGGGGTTTTAATTAGGAAGAAATTCCAATTAATCAACAAGATAAGATTCCAATAATATTGAAAGAGATATTGGAATACTTTAGGAGTTCTCACCATTCAAGAAAGTTAAGCAGTAATATTGAAATTATCCTTTCCAAATTCACATATCAACTAGGCGGGATTCAAGGTCTAAACAAATTCCATAGTCAGATTTTCTCTCGACTTATAGATTTTCTCTTTTCTTCTTGTGTTCTTGTGTTATTTTATTAAATCACTATCATTTGCAGGTTGAACAATAGAAGAATGGTAAGTATTAGTACTCATTAGTCTCGTGGGATCGACACTTGTGCTCTAAATCTATACTATTATCAACGATAGGTATACTTGTTTTAAAAAAATCATAGTAGATTTTGAGTATAAGTTTTAATTTGATCGGCTATTTTTCATAATCTATGCTTATGCCCATACATGGCTTCATATGGTGGCATTCTTATATTTGCATGATAACTATTATTTAGGCAAATTTGCCAATGGCAGGTTTTGATCCTAACTTCTTTTAAATTCTAACATATATACTTATAACATATCTTCCTAGTTTATATTGTTTTTTCTGTTTCCCCATATGTCTAAGAGTCATATGTGGTACTAACTACGATCAAATTCCCAAGGCTTTTCGTAATTCACCTCAGGATCTAGATATATACCTAAGATTTTGATTTGATGCTTTTCCTACTAACACATCATGTAGCACAATGATTTCTTTCAATTGAATTTGTGTTAACTTCCCTAACAAATAAGTCATATAAGTCTTATCGACATATTTAAGAATTCTTAATGATCATATCAAGTTTGAGATGCCATTTAGGAATATCTCCTATTATTTTGATGTTAATGATACCCATGTTCCAAATTAATGGTAAAAATATATTAGCTCCACTAGTAAAAATGGAAGCTTGTGAGGCGAATTTTTTTTCCTCAGCAGAGGTAAATTTCGACTCAGTAAATCTATTAAGACAAAATTTTTGCCTCAAAAATTCACATTAGGAGGGTGGCCATTTTAGGGAAAAGAAGGTGAACTTCGCCATACTATTTTGTATTGAGGCGAAATTGGCCTGAGAAAAAATTGGGGCAAAATTCGCCTCATTGCGAAGAATGTGAGGCGAATTTCGCCTCATACATGTATATTTAAAAAAAAATGCCAAATTTTGGCAAAATTAAAATCATTAATATTGAATTTTTATTAATATTCATATTTAGTTAAAAATTTTGTAATTTATATTACAAATTTATTAATATTAATATTTTATTAAAAATATTATGCTAATAATCATAATTAATCATATTTTTTTACCTTAAAGGTTATAAACAGTGAAAATATCATGATATTATATATATGTTTATATTCGTATAAAGATTATATATTTGAAATTACAATATACCTGAAAAATTGAATAAATTTTATAAGTAAATACAAAAAAAATAAATTTAAAAGAGAAAATTATACCGTATATTATCTTAATTTTGATATTGTTGAACTTATAATAAAAAATGGATGAAATAATCAAAACCTGTAAAATTGATACAAACAAATAATTAGATAAAAAGGATCATATATGAAAATTAAATGGTTAGAAATGGTAATAAACACAATACATAATCAAAGAGGAGAATCGAAGCTGGAGAAGAAATGAAGAAGAATCTAATGCATCTCTAAGAAATTTACAAAGTGAAAAATAAGAAAGAGCTCGGAGGTTGGTGGTATATATAGTGGAATAATTAAGGTGAAATTTACCTCTTGACTACGATACTAAGATAGATTTCGCCTCACATGTGGGAAATGAGGCGAAATTTGCCTCATTACTGGGAAAATTGACTTACCCGCACCCACCTTCATTCTGGCGCTAATGTTTTAAAAAATTTGTCATCCTGTGCACTCATTTCTTCATGATTCAATTTTTTAATTTAATTTAATTTTTTAAAAATAAATTATACATAATATTTATATAGGATAACTATTAAATTTTAAATAATATTTATTTAATTTTTAATTTAATTAATTAAAAATAAATTATACGTAATATTTATGCAGGATAACTATTAAATTATAAATAATATTTATTCAATTTTTTAATTTAATTATTAAAAATAAATTATACGTAATATTTATGTAGGATAACTATTAAGTTTAAATAATATATTCAATTTTTTTAATTTAATTTATTAAAATAAGTTACACATAATATTTAAGTAGAATAATTATTTAAATTTTAAATAATATCTATAAATATAAAAATATTTTATCCATCAATGGCTTGTTAGTGAATAACATTGAAGAGTTACAATTAAAAATCTTAAGAAAAAAATTCATAAAATGAACTCTTTACATTGATAGAGCATTTTAAAAATGAAGTGATCATAATATGATAATTTTTGTATTATTATATAGTTTCGTTTGGCTTTTTTTTTTTTTTTTTTGTAAGACCTTTTAATAAAATTGAACACATCAAAGTAATCTTGCACGTTTTATAAAAATTTGTTGTTAAATTTGTTACTTATAATATCATAAATTAATTAATATGTAATGTGTAAATTATATATTGATTGTAGTTATTATAAATTTTAACATACGAACGTAAAAATCTTATTATTAAAATGTGATTTATAATATTATAGATTAATTGATATGTAATATGCAAATTACATGTTGATAGTAGTTTTTCATTTTAATTTATTAAAGATAAAAGTAGATAATATTTATTTACTTTGATTAGTAAAATTTTATAAATCATATATAAATGTTACTCAGAGAAATTAATGACATATGATGTGTAAATTATATATTGATAATTTTTTAATTGAACATATAAACGTAAAATTTTGCACATTTAATAAAAATCTTACAATTTAAATACGTTATTTATAGTAAATAATATTAAAGAGTTACATTTAAAAAACTTAAGAAAAAATTTGTAAAATGAATTCTTTACGTGGATAGAGAATTTTAAAAATAAATTGATCTTAATATGATAATTTTTTATTATTATATGGTTTTGATTTTGCCATTTTTTTTTCATAAAACATTTTAATAAATTTGAAGACATCAAAGCACCTTATGCACTTTATATAAAAACCTTGTTGTTAAAATCTGTTATTTATAATATCATAAATTAATTAATATATAATGGGTAAATTATATATTGATTGTAGTTATTATGAAATTGAGCATACGAACGTAAAAATATTATTATTAAAATCCATAATTTATAATATTATAGATTAATTGATATGTAATATGTAAATTCCATATTGATAGTAGTTTTAATTTTTATTTATCAAAGTTAAAAGTAGATATTATTTATTTAGTTTGATTAGTAATTTTTTTAAATCATATATAAATATTACTCGTAGAAATTAATTAATATATGATGTGTAAAATATATATTGATAATTTTTTTTTTCAAATTGATCATATTAACATAAATTTTGCACATTTAACAAAAGTTTTACAATTTAAATCCATTGTTTATAATATTATAAATTAATTAACAAGCGGTATGTCAATGATTTATTAATAGTAGTTTAGTTTATAGTTTTTTTATAAAACAAGCTTCCTACATGGCCTTTCGTGAAGCTTTTTCATCCTTCTCCTTATTGCTGTCAATCTCCTTCTTTTCCCTTTTTTATCATTACAGAATCCGGCTTTGGAGTTATCGTCTGCTAGTTATCCACATGCCTTGCAAATGTCTAGTGTCTATTTTTTTCATTTTTTTATTTTTTAATTCTTCTATTGTAGATGTTCAACTGTGGGGTGATGTGATGATAATTATATCCCATTTCTTTGCCACGTATATCTTAACCAAGAAAATTTGAGTTTTCTTTTTTTTTTTTGTTATATATATATGTATAGATTAAACACACAACCATAAATTTTGCATATTTTGTAAAAATATTACAAATGAAATATGTTATTTATAATATTATAAATTAGTTGATATAAAGTGTGTAAATTATATATTGGTTGTGGTTTTTTTTTTTTTAATTAAACACACCAACCTAAATTTTGCATGTTTTCTATAAATTATATTATTATAATCCGTTTGTTATAATATTATTTGAAAATTAATGAACTTTATATTTTCAATCTATAACGCAACGAAGAAGTCCAAAGAAAGTAGAAATAACATAGTCTAAACATCGAACAATGACAATTAATCTACCTATACATACTAACATAATAGAAATAACATGCATGCTAATTATCATGGAATATGTCCATACAAATCAACAATACATAACAGTAATAATGATGACTAACATGATGTACAATGCGATAGAGAAGTCAGCAAAATCACATAAACGACATGGAATGAACATAAAAAATGATGGAAAAATGGAACAAAACAACACCTACTACCTCTGCTGTTTGCGTAGGGGAGCACATCCCAATCCTCTAACGGATGTTCTCTAAGACATTGTAGACGAGGAAGTTGAAGCTAGTGTCGTCTGAAAAGTAAAAGGCTGTGTGGGGGGTTATGTGGAGGCTGTTGAGAGGAGAAAGGATGTGCAGATGGAGTGGCACCTGGGAATCCGTACGATCCAAATGCGGGTTTTTGAGATAAGATCTAAAGAAATCCTAGCCTCAGCGCATGGGACGAAACCTGAAGGAGATTGGCCTCTTGTTGTTTGAGCTGCTTGGTGTCTCATGTGATGGATCATGCAAGGATATGGAGGAGGTGCCATTGGTGTGAATGGTATGAAGCCGGTTAGCTGGGATCTAATCCGCTACCAAGAATACCCATGTGAGGTGCAGCCTGCTGGTATGGAGGGACTGCCTGAAGAAAGACATGGAAGGAGGATGGACATGGTTCATCAACTACTACTGCATCTTCTCCATTTTCCCTCATGTCTGGTCCTATCATACTTAGAGTGGACTAAATCCTCATCACGTGGTTGCTCATAGCAGTCAGCTTGTGTGATCAATGACATACCATATCCAAAGCCACGATGGTAGCCACATCTGTGGCCCAAAACCTCCTCCAGAATTTCCTTGTTTGGCTTAGGTCGCTCACTTGATGCAATAGCAATATCATCCACCTCCTTCCTTCTTTCCACCATGTGTGCCTAATTAAAACAAAGTGAGTACAATGAACATAATCATATAAACTGATGGATATGGTATACTACATTCGAATTTAAAAATAAAAAATACTTACATAATTCTGCATGGACACCTCCGACTCCCATCGATCTATCAATTGCCCTTTCTTTCTCCTCAAGTGGGTGCGTCTGTAGTTCTGTATTGGTGTGAGCTCTTGTAATACATGATTAGTGAAAGCAGCAAAAGAACATAGCACATAAACTCACACACAATGTAGTTATAATACTTACATTTGTAAGTGCATGTTAAAACATCGACTTTGTACCACCCATATGTACCAGCACTTACTTCTTTCTATTTTCTATATTGTCCATGGATCGTAGCTACGCGTTTGAAAAAAAGTAAACAAATGGAGTAGATCTTTTGATTATATATTTTACCACATGTAGGATTATACCTTATAATAGGGATCAGTCTCCACGAAGTGGATTACTGCCATCCACTCATCCGTTCTGTGCTCGAAACCTGGTGGTGGCTTACTAGTAGCTACCTCACCTCCACATTTACCTATGATGTAAACCTTAAGCCTGCAGCGGAGCTGACTATAGGATTTGCTAGCTAAGTAGTTCAGCATCACCCATTTGTGCACTTTCAGCCAATTTTCCGATAGTTTCGAATTTGTTTTGCACATTAAAAACAAGTTCAATGTGTTAGTGAATGGTAGAGGCAAAAAAATTGACTTTCCAAATATGTTTCTAGCTGAAAATAAACTTACCATAACATTGTAGATAATGCCATGTCGATAAGCCTCTGGAAACGTTGACCACGCCTTCCCTTGAGCTCTAGGAACAAACAACTTCATCAACGTTCTATGATGGAGTAAGAACTCCAACCTAACCATCCCCGGACGTCAGCATACGAGACCCATATACCCATTCGGCATAGTAATGGTCGATCTACGGCCTGTCCTCGTATACTCCTCTTCTGTTCGATTCCCTTTGTACAAACTCTTACACCTCTTAAGCACCATGATGTTGGCATCCTCATGCTCAGCCACCACAACGGCTTCCTGATACTCCACTACTGTAGCCTGCAGGTCATCAAGGTCAACCCAAGTAGGTAGATCATCTGGAAGGTCATATATCACTTCTTCCCCTATGCCAGCTCATTTACCCACCCCGGCTGAGGCTGAGCAGCCTGACCCAACTATTCATCGGTCTGTCTTACCTGCTGATCGGTTAGTAATGCAGTAAACGATCCTCCTATATAATCAAATAAGAATATAAACTCATGAGTCTAAAATGGATATGGAAGAGAAAAGATTGACCATTCAAGGTGGAAACCCACCAGTATAGTGCTCGAAGTGTGCCTAGGAGTCCTCCATAAGCTGATCCATGAAATATAAGCTACTCATCTTGTAAGTTATAAAAATAACCATTGTTAGTGATTCATTACTTTGAGTTCATTACGATCAAACATATGTGACAAAGAAAAACAAATGAATACAGGCATACAGTCTATTCATCCGAATCATCATCCCCTATGCCATTGCAACTCTTCCCCGGGTCAGGTAAGCATTCAAGGTTTACTAGATCAACAAATATGCGATAATTGGAATCATCCAAGGCCTTTGCACCGTCTGTTGCATTAGCTCCTTGGTTGGAGGTAGCTCAACCGATTCACCATTTTCTGTTAACTTCGATTGAAAGAGAGTATGAGTAAATATGTGACGATGTACAACTTTCTGTATAATTCTCCAGTTGCTAGATTGCTTGCTTAGGTCCTTTAGGTAAAATACCTATTGCACTTGGTCTGCAACAACGTACGGGTCATTATCGTACCATGTCCTTGCAGTGTTGATCGAGATGAGGTCTCCATCAATAATTTCTGGTTTATCCCACTCTGTATCAAACCACCTGCATCTGAATAAAAATACTCACTTCAACCCAACATAATTTAGTTAGATAACTTCTATGAGAATGCCATAAAAGGTCATTTGTTGTCCGCCATCTACACCAATGGCATATACACTGCTATTCTGCGATCTTAATCCCGCCTCCTTAGCTTCTATGTTGTATCAACACCGTTCATGATACAAGTGTTGTAGCTATATCGATGAATATCTAGGCCCCACCTAAGCTTCTAGATCTTCTAGCAACTGCTACCATGGACAAACGTATGTTCCATAATCTACAGAGGATAGGAATGAAAAAATTAACATGTAAAGATATGAATGAATTTCTATTTCTGAAGTTTTAAGTGAGTCATGACTATATTTCTAAACCACTCGAGAAAATGTTTACATGTTATTCCTCTCACATTGCATGCTCCACGTGCAGTTAGTTCATGCTGGAACTCCCTATAAGTAATTTCATTAAAAATCTACCTTAGAAATGGTGAAATTATCGTGTTGTCATGTCATAAATGAATGCAAATGACACGACATATCTTATAAATGGTTGCACATTCATGCAATTATTCAACACTATCCAATGTATTCTGTTGAGTTCTATGTCCGAACCTGATATAGTGCATGAATCTATTAAACGTACGGGCTATGTGAATACTAAAAAAGATGACGACGAAGCTTCCTCCAACGATTCATCCTACTATCAATGGGGCCCATTTATTTTGAGTCCATGTTCTTGAAATACAGTAAGCAAGATTGAATGCTCTCCCTCACAACAGATGACTCGATAATGGAACCCTCTCATCTTGCCCTATTTCGCAAATCTCCCTTGAGATCTCCCATATATCTTTCAATAGGATACACCCAACGATACTGGACCGGGCCACATAAGCCTGCTTCCTTCGGGAGATACGGCTAAATGGATCATGATGTCAAAAAATGCATGAGGAAATATCATCTTTAACTTGCAAAGAGTTGAGATTATTGTTTTTTCCAAGGACTCTAGTAAATTTGCATGGAGTTCCTTAGCAATCCGTTCCCTAAAGAAACGAGATATATCACATATAACGTCGTAAATTCATTTATCAAGGACCCCATGAATGACTACTGGGAGAATCCATTGCAGTAGAACATGACAATCGTAGCTCTTTAGACCCCTCAAACTTCTTCATTAGCCCCTAAGCAAGATGGTATATTAGAAGCATAACCATTTAGCATCTTCACATCCCTAATTGAGTTATAGACCTCTCTCATTTGTCGAGTCGACATTGTATATGCAGCTATGGCTTGAACATGCGTCCACTATGTTCCTGTAAGTATAGCTCAGAACGAATACCCATTTCCTAGAGGTGAGTTTCGCCTTATCTGTCTCTTTTGACTTACCGTTAAGACCGAAAATTGTCCCCACCTAGTTTTCACATATATTCATTTCAATTGCATCACATCAAGATTGTGTCATATGTGCAATTCACTCTATATGGCAATCAGAAGAGCAGATTCTTCTTACACCAATTTGTGCCATCTTCATTCCTTCAACGATAGAGTCACTGTTGCAATTTTCCTAATATGACATGCTCATACCAACTCAATTTATCCACAATGTTGCCTTAGTGAAATCCCTTGGTCGGGCTCTCGTTTCTACATTGCCGTCAAAACTTGTACTATCACAATGCCATCTATGTCTTAAAGGTAAGAACCGTCTCTAACTCATATAGTGAAACTATTTGAATGCCGACCCGTGTAGTCGACGTTACATATAGGACATGCCTTATAACCCTTGGTCGCCAGCCTAATATGTCACCTAAGTCGGGAAATCATTAAAAGTCTACAACAATGCTGATGCATTCGAAATGTTCATCTTTCCACCACATCTAGTGTTTTCACCCCACTTGCCTAAAGTTCTTCCAGCTCTTCTATAAGGAGTTGTAAGTACACATCAATGTCTTTACCTGGTAATTTCGGCCTCGGTATTAAAGGAGGCATCATCATATATGGCTCCTTCATGCATCTCTATGGTGGAACATTGTATATAAATATAATAACTGGCCACACGTTGTATATTGTACTCATGTTTGCATAAGGATTGAACCTATTGATGGCAAGTCCTAATCGCATACTTCGAGGGTCCGACACGAACCAAGGGTATTTGCCATCCAATCCCTTCTACTGTTCAGAATCTACGGGATGCCTTAACACATCCTCCACCGATACGTACTTTTCTTTGTGTCATTTCATATCTAGAGTGTTTTAACACATAAATAACCATTGTAATCTTGGAATTAATGGAAAATGTCGTAAAACCTTAACCAATACTATTTTCTATTTCTTTGAATGAAGCGTCCACCTTCCTTCCCCACACACTGAGCAGTTATCAAGATTTTCGAATTCTTTTCGAAACAACACACAATCATTTTTACGCGCATGGACCGTGTTTACATCCATGCATAATTGCTTTAAAAACTTTTGTGCTTCGCAGTATAATGACTATAACAAATTTTCGGCTAGTAACAAACTTGATATTAAAGCAAGCTAATTGTTGAATGACTTCACTGACTGCTTACCGTCAATCTTCAGATTTATCATTTAAAGTACTACTGATAATAAAGAGAACTTTATACAGCTCGGGTACAATGGACTCTTTACTTTTTCAAACATTCTAGTCCACCGCTCTCCATCAAAGGCACTACTTTTGTCTTCACTATCAACATCATCTCCATCAAAGATCACTCATGTTAACAGCAATGTCTTCCAAAAGTTTTTGATCTACTTCATCTTCAAAGTGCATGTATTTAAGTGGATTACTCCCTTCATCCATGACAATATTATCATTTACCCTATCTCCATCCATATCCTCACCATGGAAAATCCAAGGGAGTAGGTCCATGCCATTTCCCTCATGAGGAGATGATACTCCGTAATCTGAATAGACTGCCATGAACCATTAAGATAATCTCTACAAGAGCATCTATTCAATCCATCTGCCCTCTTATGGTTTATAGCAGCTTGTAAAAATTCTCTTATCCCGTTGTCGTATTGTGTGGTTGTCAAATCACGTGTCATATGCCAAGTTCGTGCAGACATCCTAAATTGGCATTTAAATAATTACCACATCTTATTCACATAATATAAATTCCCTTATTAGTATTCGAGCATCTAATATTGGAGATCATCTCCTCAATTGACATATTATTAAGCTCTATACGTGTCATGCAATTAAACACAATACGCATGTGTTAGATAATAATATATAATTGGTAGATCATAAATATATATGATTTTTTTTAATCACAACAAGAAATACATGAGTACAAATTAAATATACATTAATTAATAAATATACAAATATTAGCTTCTAAATAATTATATTTAATCACGTGTCATTAAGTTAAACATAATACGCATGTATTAGATAATAATATATAATTACTTAATCATAACTATATATATAATTTTTTCAATTACTAACAATAAATGCATAATTATAAATAAAATATACATTAATTAGTAAATATATAGGTACTAGTATTTAATAATTATACTTACTCTACATGTCATTAAGATAAACACAATAAACAAGTACTAAATAATATATAATTACTTAGTCCTAAATGTGTATATATATATATATATGATTATTTTCAATTACTAACAAGAAATGTATAACTATAAATTCAACATACATTAATTAGTAAATATATAAGTACTAATATTTTAATAATTATACTTACTCTACGTGTCATTAAGATAAACACAATAAACAAGTACTAAATAATATATAATTACTTAATCCTAAATGTGTATATATATATGTATAATTTTTTTTCAATTACTAACAAGAAATGCATAACTATAAAGTCAACATACATTATTAGTAAATATATAAGTCCTAGCATTTTAATAATTATACTTATTCTATATGTCATTAAGTTAAACACAATAAACAAGTACTAAATAATATATAATTACTTAATCCTAAATATACATTTAATTTTTTCAATTACTAACAAGAAATGCATAACTATAAATTCAACATACATCAATTAATAAATATATAATATTAACATTTAATAAATATATAATATTAACATTTAAATATTTATATTTAATCTATATGTTATGCTATTAAACACAAAAAACATATATTGAATAATAATATATAATTACTACATCTGAAATATATATAATTTTTTTAAGTGCTAACAACAACACATAACTATAAATTAAATACACATTAATTAATAAATATATAACTACTAACATTTAAATAGTTGAATTAAAATTATTATAAAAACTGAACTAACCTTTTAGTGATTGATGTAATCCAAATATCCGACCTAAGCAACACAATTTATCATATACTTGTATGAAAAATAAAATATAATTCAAAAAACAATTTCATTATAAAAATATATTTTATATAAAATATAATAGCATAAAAAATTAAAACAAAGCGAGAGAGAGAGAGAGAGAGAGAGAGAGAGAGAGAGAGATTTTCCGTTGAGTTTTTGGTGTGAGAGAGAGAGAACTGTAGGCGTAGATGTGTGTGTGGGCGTGGGTGTGTGTGTGTGTAGGCATGAGTATTTGTGAGCTACAAGGAGCAGGAAAAGGAGCTGTAGGGAGCAGGAAGGATCGACTAGAAAGCGAGCAATAATGTGAGAGAGTGGGAGTAGAGAGTGGGCGAGAGTGTGAGAGGAGAGCGGGCAACATGGGGTATATATTGGAGCAAACTTGAGGTAACTTTTGCCTTGTCCAATCAGCAGATGAGACAAAATCCATCTCAATTTACTTCTAGGAGACAAAATTCGCCCTTGATCTTTTAAGAGGCGAAGTTTGCCTCCATTTTTCGTACCTTATAACAATTTTTCCACCAATGCTCCACGCAATTAAATAAATCATCAATTCAAGGCATAGTGTACTTGTTCTTAATTATACGTTTATTCAATTGATTGTAGTCCCTTCAAAGGTTATTGAACCATTTTTTTTTTAAAGACGATATAAGTGCCCCTCGAGGTGATATACTCAAGTGTATAAATCCTTTATTCAATAATTCTTGTAATTGCAATTCTTTAAGTTCCATCAATACCATGTAATAAGACAGTTTTAATATTGATTCCATCGTCAGCCTAGCTCAACCCCACTAAACAGCTTCTTAAACCCACATCTACAAACACCACAACCCCATGACCTCTACGTACGCTCGAACCATAACCTCTAGTGAACCACAGCCAACTCACACACCAAAACGCCGCCTTCAACAGCCTAGGAAACACCACTACTCGAATTCGAACCTCAACCACCACCCCAATTCGTCAACCAAACACAACTAGAACAGCCTACGTATCGTTACCTTCCTTACCACGCTCCATCAAATTGTCACATACATACATAACATTCAAAGCCGATACCACGACTCAACACAACTCCATTTTTAATACCATCAACAACCAAACACCCATCACCTCCACATTAAAGCCCTCGACCGCCAACAATCACACCACCATAACATCGTGACCTTCTTCAATTCCCACCGACCATGCCTGAACCTTTATTAACCTCCAAACACGAACCTAACCACTCCCAATACAACACCATTTCGCCACCCCTCAAAACTTCGACTTGCGCCGAACTAGAGAGAGAGAGAGGCCATTAATTTTTGTTTCTGTTTTTGTCTTTAAAAGTCTAAAGACCCATGCTTGACCCATTTACCGACCCAAGTCCATGCCGTCCTCGACCCACTCTCAACCAAGGTCGACAATGCGCTTCAAATTAGTCCTATGTTTTCTGCTATTTGTGTGTTTTATTTTCTTATTTAAAATTGTCTTTCTCATCTAGTTAGTTAGTTTGTTTAGTTGTTTTGTGTACTTGTAAATTGTACCCAAAAGAAGGGAAAATAGTGAAAAAAAAGGAAAGAAAAAAGAAAAAATATATATATATATTAATGTGATATCATATGGCTTGTGATATCACGTGAACCATGTGATATACAGATAATAAGAAAATAAACATATAATATATCACGTTCATTCACGATGTTATTATATGTTTGTCAAGCATATTGTATTCCTGTGTGATATTGTCATATGTGGTGCTTGGATCAAGTTGCCTAGGAAATTGTAAATATTCAATTGGTTAGAATAGATAAATGAAAACATTAAATATATATAATTAAAACTATTAGAATTTTAAAGAATAAGAGTAGGAAGTTTTAGGGTATAAATACTAATAGAAATAAATAAATACATATATGTGTAATATATTGATTAGGACATAGGCTTTATGGTATATTAAATTAGTCTAAAGTTTAGATTTAGTGAATCGTTGCGTGAATGTGCTATTAGTCTCATTTCGATCTTTGCCGGTCGTTCTTGAATATCAAGGTCATTATAAGGCGTTTAAAAAGTGTGTATATAAATAATAAGTTGATATTTTAGGATATAACAATTATACGAATATTGTAAGTTTGTGACCTAAGGTGGAGGTTTAGGATTGTTAGCTTTGATACGAATAATATCACGCAATGTCACAATTGGTAACCATTAAAACTTAGAAAAATAGAAAAAGTACGAAAGTACGAAAATTCCATATTTATGTTGATAGGAACATTATAGCTGTTAGATAAATAGATTGCTAAATTTCGTCTAGCTTCAAAGGTCCCCTGTAAATACTCTTAATTTTACTTTATCAAATTGAAAAAATGGAAAAATTCATAAAATCAACAACAATTCCTTATCTCTTTTTTTCTTTTCCCATATATAGGATATATATATATATATATATATAAAGTGTTTTTATTGGCATATGTATATAATAATATCATTTTGCTATTTTCTAAATTACCCAAAGCAATAAATGGGGGGCTTTAAAAAATTAGGATCCTTTAGGAATTTTTAAAAAAGCAAGAAACAAAAATATTAGATTTTTAGGACTTTTTCAAAAACAAGAATCAAATTGACTAAATAACCTATACTTGGTGGCCTTTCACAATTAAAAAGAACAAACATACTAAAATTTAAAAAAAAATCAAAACCAACTACGAGGACCTAGTCTCGACTAGCGAATACTCAAGCACTTGCGGGGTGGTCATAGTAATAAAAAACTTTTAGGTTTTTTTAAAGAAATAATAATAAATCATTTTTTAGTTGTTTTTAAGACTTTTTATTAAAAAAAAAGAAAAAGAATATATTTCTCCTTAGGATCTTGTTTTCTAAAAAATAAAAATCCTTAAAAGTTCTCATAAAACTAAAAACCACAAAAATAGGAAAAAAAAACTTAAAATGTAAATTTCTTTCTCTTATCAATTTTTAGCCCAGATATTCAAGATTTTTAAGATCCATAATAAGTCTAGATGATTGTTTAGATTTTAAAATAGTTGCTCTCCGATTCACAATTTCTTATTTTTCATGCAGACTAGTGGCCGAACCAAAAATCAAACTATCCATTTGGTTTCTGGTTCACCCTTTATTTTTCCAACTTCGGCAGGTGCCGACTCCAAATCAAACTAATTTTCAAAAATTGGACTTTTCAAAACCTATGAGTTCCTTATTGAGTATTTGTATCAAATTAGCTTAGTTTGATATGGTTCAGAACCTTTAATTAAGAGGATGGAGTTAAATTTGGGTTAGACAATGTCCATGTTTATTTATCTATTTTTATGAGGGAATAGTTTTTACGTTATTAAGGAAATCTATTATTATTAAGGAAATAGTTTTATATTTGTTTTATATGCAACGGCCATTTCCTTTCACATTCTCCCTCACTTGTCTGTTAGGGTTCATAAATGTCTTTCACATTCTCCGTCATCTGTCTGTTTAGGTTTATATATGTCGCTCACATTCTCCCTCATCTGTCTGTTAAGGTTTATATATGTCTTTCGACTTATTTTTAAACGGCCATTAGAAATAATATAATTAATCGAAGCTTGCTTTTAGTATTTTATTTATGGGAGTTTTTACGGTCTCATTAACAGAACCGTTCAATTAATCATTTAACTATTAAAATAAATATAATAATTAAAATGTTATCTATTTTAGTGGTTTGATCACAATTAATTATAGCGTGAACCATTAAATAATAACAGGATCAATTCCATCAAAATTAATAATGATACCATATAATTTATTTTTATTTACTTATTAATCAGAAACAAGAATGCAATAAAAAGAAAAAGTTCACTAAGAAAAGACAGCCTAACATGCCGACATAAATAACCCCTATATAAATCATAAAAATAATCGAGGGGTAGTACAAATCAACCGCAACTGCTTCCATTTGCCACACAACATTTGAGTTATAGACCATACTACGGGATAAAATCATAAAACTTCCATGGAGGAAGGTTTGTTCTATATTGTTTTCCTCTCTTTTCTTGTTTTTCTTCTTCTCCACAAGATGCGCTCGACGCCCAAGACACAGATCCTCCCACCAAGCCCTCCTTCACTTCCCATCATCGGTCATCTCCATCTGCTCAAACAACCTGTCCACCGGACACTCCACAAACTCTCAGACCAATACGGCCCAATAATTTCTCTATCTCTTGGCTCTCGGCCAGTGACTCTCATATCATCCCCATCTGCCATTGAAGAATGCTTCACCAAGAACGACATCGTCTTCGCCAGCCGGCCACGCACTTTACCAGGGGAGCACTTCGGGTACGGCTACACCGGCATGGCCGCCGCCCCCTACGGCCCACTTTGGCGCAACCTTCGACGCTTAACAGCGGTGGAAATCCTCTCCATTAATCGTCTCAACTCTTTCATGAAAATTCGTAAGGAAGAGATTCTATTCTTGGTGAAGGAACTTCTGGACGAGATAACGCAACATGAGAATGAGAGTGAGAACAATGGCTTTGCCAGAATGAAGATGAATTCGAGACTGCAAGAGATGACTTTTAATGTGATAATGAGGATGATATCCGGGAAGAGGTACCTTGGGGGGGGACGCGTGGACGGTGGCGATAAAGACGAAACAAGGATATTCAGAGAAATAACAAGGGAGGTATTTGAGCTTAGTGGTATGGCGGATCCGGGGGCGTTTTTGCCATTTTTGCGATGGATTGATTTCAATGGGACCGAGAAGAGAATGATTAGGGTTAAGAAGACAGCTGATAGTATCATGCAGCGTATGATAGATGAGCGTCGAGAGATGAGAGTGAAGGGTGTTGTGACGAGACCAAGACGATGATCGACACGGTTTTGTCGTTGCAGGACACAGAACCTGAATCTTATTCCGATGTCATTATCAAAAGCCTTATCCAGGTCAGTATGTTCTTAAAAGGATTCGTTGTCCGTGTCTAATGCTTGCCACAAAGGTGAAACACTAAATAATTCAGATACCTGATTTTTATTTATATTTTATTTTTACATGATATGTATTTTTATTTTTTTGTATCTTATTAGTTTTTAATTTGTATATGATCTGTTTGAACTATTTTCAGTCTATCTAACAACCATAAAAATAAAATACTTAACAAATCAAACAAATATGTCAACCAATTAGTTCCTTAAATGCTTTTATGCATAGTAATATAAGTATTAAATTGAGAGAGAGATATAAGAAGCCAAATCTTAATATAGGAGATAATTTAGACAAATATATATATAGGATTAAAAAAAGCTATAAAAGATATAAAGATTCTGGTTTAGTCTTTGGTTGATTTTTCTTTTTCTTTTTTTTAAGTTACTTTTCCATAACAAAGTCTGTCATAGATTCAAAGAAGATTAAAGAAGCTGATTCTGATTTGTCAATTATGTTATCGTCGTCATTGTTATTTAAGCATACAAAAACCAATATTTGTTCACACGTTTTGGTTCTCCATTTTCTTTTTAATTTTTCTAAATGTGTAAATCAATGTTTTTGTCGAACTTAAATTCTTAAAATATCTAATAGCATCACTATTATTCTTATAATCTCGATTATTAATTACAGATGTTGGTATTTTAAGGAATAGTAGGGAACTTTAGAAAATATAATGTCAGAGAACTATTTTCTTATTAACATATTGAGGTTCTAAGACTATTTACTAAAAGGTGAAAACCTTTCAGATTATTCATAAAAGCAAATTAGATTGAACCAAGAATCAAATAAAAGAGATCAAACCTTAAAATGTCATTCTTTTATATTTTGAATTGATTCGCGATTAGATTCACAAATATCTAAATTTTATGTGGTTTAGTTTTGGAACCAAGCTACTTGTTACTAGAAATAAAAAAATAAGCAACATGGTTTTGTTTTAAACTTATCAACATGTTAATTTATTCCTATTTATTTTTTTCTTTCTTGTTGTCTCCTGACTTATTTTAAGCTTCACTATAGCTTATACTTAAAATGCAATGTCACCACTATAACGTAATATGACTTTTATTTTTGTATAATTTTCCTCAATCTGAATGTCAGTGTTTGGTTGAAAATTTTACTACTAATTAGCATAAATTATATTTAAAAGTAGTTTCCATCAAATCGAACCACATTTAAGGAGATTCGATTTTAGAAAGTCAGACTGTTAAAAGCTATTGGTTTATTAAGAATTTGAACCAAATCATATTTTAAATACAATTTGATCTCACGGGATCCACAATGCAAAATTCAAATAAAAATAATACTCAGTACTATAAAATAAATAAATATTTTGGAGGCCTATGTTTGCTTCTACTATTAGCTGGTATGTCGCATTTATTAAAAATAAACATAGGACTCATTAAACTAAGGAATATGAACAATTACGAAACCACATTTAAAAGACTAATTTAGCTTGAACTCGTTTTTCCATTTATTTTAAAGTAATAAATTCAAGCTCAAAATGATTTTTCCAGATTATGGGGATGATTTTATGGTGATAAGGAGAATCTTACTTCCTCAATATCGACATTTAGAAGCTTTTAATGCTATCTATGTGTTGAGAATTTGACCCTCTAATATTCCTAAATTTTTTCCGTTTGAGTGCAATGAAAATTTGTAATTCATTATTATACATGTTCGAGAGCAGACTTTGCTCAGTGCAGGTACAGATACATCTGCAGTATCAATAACGTGGGCAATGTCGCTTTTACTCAACCATCCATGGGAAATGGAAAAAGCTAGAAAACAGCTTGACAACATTGTAGGTCATGACCGTTTGGTTGGCGAACAAGACCTCCAAAATTTACCTCATCTTCAAAACATAGTCAACGAAGCTTTTCGATTATTCCCTCCAGCACCGCTCCTCGCACCACACGAGTCATCGAAGGATACCAACATTGGCGGTTACTACGTACCGGCAGGAACGATGTTGTTGGTGAATGCTTGGGCAGTTCATAGGGATCCCAAGGTATGGGATGATCCCACCAGTTTCAAACCTGAAAGATTCGAGGGATTGAATGATGATGATCATTTGGCATATAAATTTTTACCTTTCGGACTTGGTCGAAGGGGTTGCCCTGGTGCTGGCCTTGCTAACCGGGTAGTGGGGCTTGCCTTGGCATTGTTGATTCAATGCTTTGAATGGACAAGACTTAGTGAAGAGTTGGTTGATTTGTCTGAAGGAACTGGGCTTACAATTCATAAAGTCTTGCCGTTGGAGGTTCTATGCAAGGTTCGGAAGCCCATGCTTAATGTCCTTGAAGAAAATTTGATTAAACAAGTTTAAATGTACTGGTCCTTATGACAGACTATAGTGTTCCTAGTTCCTGTTTGAAAATTATTAGTAAGACACACAATCAGGATTCTAGATAATTTTATAATCTATTTAAGTATTTATTTAGTCCTTTTATACATTTTCTTTTAAATTATATAATTGATCGTCCTTGTTAGGACTTCACTCCAATCACTAGCCCTGCCTTCGACACCCCCCTCCTTGCAATTAAGGTAACGATTTCGAACATGGCCAGTTACCATAGTGTGATGAGCGGTGTGTATAAGGCCCAAGAATGAATTCACTGTTGTATGGCTAACCGGCGATTACTAGTGATTCTGGCTTCATGCAGGCAAGTTGCAACCTGCAATCCGAACAAAGGACGGGTTTTTGAAGTTAGCTCACCTTCGCGGGATCATGACCCTCTGTCCCTGCCATTGTAGCACGTGTGTCGCCCATGGCATAAGGAGCATGATGACTTGACATCATCCTCACCGTTAGATCATCGAGTAATCAAGAATGAGGCAACCTTGACTACTATTGCAGATGAATGCAAAATTGATATTTTTACTTACCAATAGAGTAAAATTAAGTAATTTGTCTTTTTTTTTTTTTTGTTGTCATCACAACCTAGAGAAAGAGGGAATTGAGCATGGTATCTTTCACTTGAGAAACAAAAAATGATGCCACTAGATTACATGATCATTAGTTAAGTAATTTGTTTGGTATGAAATCTAAAAGACATTATGTAACAAAGATGAAGAAAAATATATATATATCATGCAACAAACACAAATCATCAAGATTAAGATTCATAAAATTGTACACAGCAAGATGGCTTTATATCTTTTGGGTGTTGTATTTGTGTCATAGCGCCAAATACATAAAATTGTATAGAGATTAATATAATTAGTGTTATATTATAATAGTGTTTACTAATGTTATGATCATAACCTACATATTATAATCCATGTCAATTGTATTTTTACCTTTGTATCATGATAAAAATAAATAAGCCTTTTGACTAATCTAAGACAAGAAGCATGAACAGAGATTGCTATAAAAAAAACATCTCAATAAAAGTTTAAGATGGTATTTTTTTTGTGTTTTGAGTGCATTTAGGGGAAATTAGAATTGATATGAATGCAAAAAAATAATGTAACATTCTTGTAAATTAATAATGTTAAATGCAATCTAGTTTTTACCCATAGTTAATGTATAATAATCACACACAAACACTAAAGGGTTCCAGGTATTATGGATTAAGGAATTTAATAATAGTTCACCACTAGATAAGAATCTTAAATTAAAGAGAAATTCCTATAATCATCAATGACACAAGAGAGAGTTCATTCATTAGAGAGAGTAAAAGTGAGGGTTATGATAAAAAGCAAAAGAAAAAAAAGTCAATAAATAATCTTGAAATATGTCCACAACACTTATAAGAGCAAAAATGTAAATAGAGTAAATATTTGCTATTAAAAACTTAACAAAAAAGCAAAACATTAATTGTTGTAGTTTCTACTATCTGCCACTAAAGACATCTAACAAATCATCATGTTCGTTGCTAGATCAGAATATGATGGAAAAATATACAATAGATAATACACACTTTATCTATCTATTCATCATGAATAATTATCATTTATACCTTGATAAATTGAAGAGACATTGATAATTTTTATAATAACTACCATTCATGATTTAGGAATATGGAGCACTAAACCCATAATTAAAATAAAATGATTATAATAGTAAGGATTGTCTGAGGATATTTATTTAAGAATATAAATGATCCATTGCCTTTCATTTGATTGAATATTGACTGCACACTTAAGAATGGAAATGATTATGTAGTAACTTGAAAACTTTTCGTGCCTAACAAGTTTCCTCTCTTAGGACATCATTAGGGTTTTCCTTTATAAAATATAGGAAACCTACCATAAAAAAAATATAGCGTTGATAGGAGATTTTTTACTAAGCCCTTTTATGCCGAAACCTTAGGCAAATAAACTCCTACACCCCCTAACAGCTCCTAGGAAGCCCAGCCCATGGGTCTTAAGGTAGACGCAACATCCCGCCATCTCATTCATCGAAAAATAAAAATTAATACCTCTCCACTAAGCTCCACGACAACCTTGACTCCCCTATACAACGAAAACCCCGACCTAAGTCACAACTCCTCAGATAGAGGCCCATGGCAATAAGGTCGGGGTAGTTGCAACCCTCGACCTCAAGGGCGGCCTACAACAACCTAGCATTTGTATCTCCCTAACAATTTATGCCCTTCCACCCACCCTCTATACTTCATATATATGTACCGTAGTCCTGGTATGATTGCATTCCACTCCTGGCATTGTGGTACTCCAGATTAAACCTAGCTAACAGTCCTAGATGAATCCACCATGTAGAGGTTAAACCCATCGACCCAAGGCATACTTTGGACATGGAGAACTTGTTTCGACAGTTAGCACACAAAAACCTGGACTGTGATAACATCAACGCTCAACTCTACCAAAAACTCATTGTAATACCCCTTAAATATAGATGGTGGAACTCTAATCACAGAGGCGCCCTTTCAGTATAATGGATTGGAGTTCGTAGAACTCTAAGGTTAAGCATGCTCTGAGCAAAGCAATCTCAGGATGGGTGACCCCCTGGGCAGCACTGATACCAAAAGGACAAAATCGTGCGACGCATGGCCAAAGAGGACGATACTTCGATGGGTAAAGCTCCAAGTCGTTACACAGTATCTCTGGTATCCTGGTTGTGCCTGAGGGTGTGTTGGAAGGGCCAATGTACCTGGCATCACGATCCCTGCCCAAGGTGGCCTGAGGGCCTAGGGGCGTCCCCTTTGTTGCGGTAGAGCTTGAGATAGCAGGTCTTGACATAATGGTATTAGAGTAGTTCACCAGCTAGAAGTGGAGGAGTGTGTCCTCACTGCCTAGTGTGGTTCTAAACCTGTGTAACGAAACTGACGAGGACATCAGTTCTATAAGTAGAGGAGTATGTAATACCCTCAAATATAGATGGTGGAACTCTAATCAAAGAGGTGCCTTTTCGATGTAATGGCTTGGAATTCATCAGAACTCCAAAGTTAAGCGTGCTCTGGGCAAAGCAATCCCAGGATGGGTGACCCCAGGAAGCGCTAACAGCAAAAGGACAAAACCGTGCAGTATGTGGCCAAAGCGGACAATACTTCGATGGGTAGAATTCCGAGTCATTACACAATATCTTTTGTGTCTTGGTTGTGCCTGAGGGTGCGCTGGGAGGGTCAGTATACTTGGCATCACGATCCCTATCCAGGGTGGCCTGAGGGCCTAGGGGCGCCCCCTTCGTTGCGGTGGAGCCTAGGATGGCAGCTTGTGGCAATCATAGATCTCAAAGAAGCAAGGAATGCATGCACCAATGAACGAAATGGAAAATCCCCGACTTTACCACCATGAGGGTTACTAAGGAGATCACCGAGGCAAGCTTGTAGGCGATTCCTGACTCTAATTTAGACCGAGTCTCCTCCAGTGGCCATTTATAGCCTCTATGCACATCTCGCGCCACCGTCAAAAGGCCGTCGAATCACGAATCGGATTAAGGCCACCTTCAGCAATTCTGGAAGACCCCAGGCTTCTCAACACTTAGGTAGGGTCACACAAGTCATCCCTAGTCATTTCATGCATGCCTTAGCCCTATGAGAGTTCATGAGGGCGACATATAAAACTGCTAGCCATCTTGGCAAAGGTTAACCAAATGATGCAGAAACTCACACTTTGAAGGACAATTTGCAAAGCTCCCTTACACCGAAGGTAACAACAACCAAGTGACCTTTTACTGCAGCTGTACATCTACAATACTACTTATTAGGACCAGGATCTCACATTTGAAGACTTATGATGGGATGACTAACTCAAAGGACCATCTAGCCCAGTTCCAGTCCACCAAGATGTTGTATAGCATTTTAAATGCTATATAGTGCAAGACCTTTCCTACAACCTTTCAAGAAGCCATCAGGACTTAGTTTAACAAACTCCTTGAAGGGGCCATTGCATCCTTCATGCAATTTAGTAAACTATTCATGATTCACTTTATGTCTAACAAACCATCATTGAAGAACGCCTCGTACCTCTACACTATCAAGTGGAGGCCAAACGAACCCCTGCATGATTATCTCTCTCGATTCAACAAAGCATGCCTTGAGATCCCTAATCTCAACCAAATAGTGGCCTTAGAGGTGATAAAGTAAGGAGTGCACACTGAAAGCCTCTTTTTTTTTTTTTAATTTCATCTCCAAATGCTAGCTCACCACACTCGAGCATGTGAGAGAGAAAGCACAAAAATACATCAAATAGGAAGAAACTAAGAATGTTAGGAAGAAAACCGAGATCAAGTCCAAGCCTACCTTAGATGACCATAATCATAGGGATAAGGGGCAACTTAGGGACCAACGCAACACAAGCCGAAACTCTAACAACTGTGCCAAAGATTGGAGCCAAGAATAAAGGAAGCACTACCTAGTATAAAATGAATTTACCCCACTGACAAAGCCCCACCACAATGTTTTCCTTAAGGTCGGGCTAAGGGATCATCCCTCCACCACCACCCATGAGGCCGAACATGAGACTAAAGGACTCAAAAGAGTACTCTAGGTACCACCAAGACTGTGCACACAACATATACAATTGCTAGCAATTGAAAAACGCCATCGATGACGTAATTAGACATGGGTATCTTAAGCTACATCAATTACAACAGTGCACAATCAAACAGCCCACCCAAAAGAGGCAGACTAAAAATTCCGATGAAAGGGGGACGCAAACTAAAGACTAACAAGGCCAGCAACAAGCCAAAAGGGATAGGGAGTGCCTTAAAGAAATCAACACTATCGTAGGTGGACCAACCTCCCTAAGTTGATCAAGCACCACCTCGACCTTGAGCTCACAGGGGTAGAAGAGGTGATGAGCCTTGAACCAAAAAGAAAGAAGGTAGACAATCCCATATCCTTCTCTGACATTGACCACAAAGGTATGCAATCTCCACACCAGGACACATGGGTAATATTAGCTCGGATCTCAGGATAGAAGATTATGAGGGTAACGGTAAATACTAGCAGTAACGCCAACATTTTATTCAACCATGCATATGAAAAAATGAAGCACAAGTTGAAAGCTAAGTTGATGTCATAAGACCAAGAGTTATATGGTTTTGACAACAAACCAATCATGCCTCAAGGAATCATCACCCAACCTCTTAAGCTCAAGGATAAGGACCACTTCATGACTCATCAAGTCAATTTCCTCATGGTCGATTGTTGCTACTCATACAACACAACCCTCAAAAGGACAACTCAATCAATTTTTGGGATGGTATTGTTGCAACCACACCTAAAGGCAAAGTTCCTAACTCTAACTGAAGTAAAAGTGTGTAAAGGTGATCAGGAACAATCACCCAAGTTATACCTCGAGGCTCTAAAAAGAGATCGAGCATGTCTCATGGATTTAAAGCCTATGGACAAAATCAAAGGCAAGAATGGCCCATCTAAGCAGACAAAGGAGGTTGTATTGGATGACAATCCCATGCACACAACCCAGGTAGGGGCCTTGATGCCATCTGACCTCAAAGAAAAATTGATCACATTCTTGTAAGCAAACAATGTTGTCTTTGCATGGTACCCATCCAACATGCTAGGCATTAGCATGGATGTGATCACCTACCAATTGAGAGTAAACAAGACCCAAAAACTAATTTGTCAAAAGATCAAATAATTTGCAGCTAAGAGATAGGCGTACAATCGAGGAAGAATTTTAGAAGCTCCTTCAAGCTAGATTTATCAAAGAAGACAAGTGGCCTATGTGGCTACCCAACATGGTATTAGTTAAGAAGGCCGATGGGAAACGACACATGTGTTTTCATTACACCAACTTGAACAAAGCTTGCCTAAAGGACTATTTCTCCCTACCTTTGATAGACCAGCTCGTAGATAGCACCTCAAGACGAGAGACTAAGCTTTATGGATGCTTTCTCTAAGTTCAATCAGATCAAAATGAACCTTGATGATGAGGTACACACATCATTCATCACCACCTTTGAAACCTACTGCTACAAGTGATGTCATTTGAATTAAAGAATGCAAAGGTTATGTTTGAAAGGTTAATGACCGAAGTCTTTAAACCACAGATAGGGAGGAACATGGGGGTATACATCAATGACATGATTGTTAAAAGTAAGGAAGCCACCGACTACCTCTAGGACTTGCAAGAGACATGTGATAGAATCCGCTTAATATGAAGTTAAACCCACAAAAGAGTATCTCTGGGGCTACTTCAGGCAAATTTCTAGGTTACATAGTCTACTACCAGGGGATAGCGGCAAACCATGACAAGATCAGGACGATAATGGATATGTGACCACTAGCCATTGGGAAGGACGTTCAAAGGTTAACGGAATGAGTAGCTGCCCTAAGCAGATTCTCACCATGTAGTAATGAGAAGTGCTTGGAATTCTTCAAAATACTAAAAAAAAAATCTATCAAGTTTAAGTGAATTAGTGAATGATAACAAATGTTCGAGGATCTAAAGAAATTTCTAACAAATCCCCTTATGTTGTTTACCTTGATACTTGGGGAAGACCTCTTCCTATACCTAGTAGTAAGTGAACGCACCCTCTCTAATAACTATTATAGCACCCTTAATTCTAGGATAATTTGGACTCTTTTAGCTGATAATTTAAGTGAAAATCATCTAGAATTGGTATATAATTAATTAAATTGTTATTTTTAGACAAAATGAAGCTAAGTGTGATGAAATTAAGTGAATGTGACAAGGAAAAGAAAAAAGAGGCATAACTTTGGTTTCATACAACCCGTATGGAGGATGATGGTGCTCATTTCCAAGACCAGAGGCTACCATGCTCCTTGCCACATCCCATATTGAGGGCATATCGGATAGACATCAAGATCAATAGTTTCTATGCCCCTTGCCATGGGGCATATTGAGGAGCGTATCAACCTAGACTCCACAACTAGAGGCTACTATACCCCTTGCTATAAGGCATATTGAGGGGCATAGAGCGTCACATGCCCTTAATTTCCTTTGTTTTCTCTGACTTTGAGGCCTCATATATATACATATCATCCATAATTGAGAAAGGAGGAGTCCTTCGACATTCAGGAGGTTTTTTTTAGAGAAAACTTGATATCTTTCACTAAAGCAAATAAGTCAAGGAGATTCAAGATCCAAGACATTCAAGATTCAATTTTTTGGAGTTGTAATCATGAATTCTGTTTTCTCTTCTAGTTTTTATGTTTTCCTTGTTGACGCTATGGAGGAGTAAACTTTAGACTTAGATCTTATCTGAAAACTATTTTTTCATGTGATGATGGTTGGTTTTAAATGAATATTATTGATGTTCTTATGTTCAATTGCATGTTTTGTTATTGTTTCTTAGATTTGTATATTCGAAGTATGAATTTATGTATGATATCATCTAAGTTAATTGAAAAATTGCTTTTATGATTAAATCTATGCAATTGATGAGGTTTGCTTGTGATTCTAGAGATAGGATAACAAAAGCCTTATGTTTTATGCTTGAATTGTTGAAGAGTTCATGTTATTCATGCAATCCTAAGTTGCTATTGACTAAGAAGATATCCTAATTGATAAATCTAGGGTCATATAAGTTAATAGACTTGAGAAAGTTATTAGCTTGATGTGTAGAACTTCATAGCTTGAGAACTTAGTAATGATAATCTTTGGATTCTAATGATTTACATGATAAAATAGGAATAGAATGAGATCTAGGTTTCTTTGATAATTGAATTAACCCTTGCTTTTCGTTTTTAGTGATCCTCGTCTAGCCTTAATAGAATAATAAAAATTATTAGTTAATAGTTTAGGATACAACTCACTCTCAATTGACAGTTACATAATAGGGATAAAGCTAATATTGGTAATCGGTTTATCTCTATGAGACGACCCTCTACTTAAACATTATATTACACTCAGGATAGGTACACTTGCCTATTGCATCGTAGTTAAGATTAAGAGCAGGTACTTTAATTATTAAAACTATGATTCGACACACCTTAATGCTCACCTAAGTTGATGTGTGGTATGGTCAGGTTATCTCACTAAGCCCATGGTTTCGATCGCCCCTCCAATAGTTTTTGTGCAAGAATAATACTAGCCAGGATTGGACTAGGAATGTGTGAAGAGCACTTCTCTATCAGACTTTATTGAAATTAGAGATGTAAATTATAATGAACTTAGAATGCAAATTAGATAACCTGTATAAACAAGTAAGATCTTGTATTTTATTAGTTGATACCCAATTTTTATTATTTGGTAGGGGATACTGATTCTCTATAATTCTGACATACTATGAAAACTGGATACTATAATAAGTTTAAATAAAGATATTATATCTGAAATATCCTAAACCTTCACATATATTAGAAATTAATTTTAAATAGATTTGAATGAATTAAATTAATCATAGGATATAAATAGACAAGTTGACAAAGTTAGATTAGTAATTAATTAAATAAAATTTGAGATTTGAAATCTAAATTCTCTAAACAAGTCATTGAAATGTTTAGAGGATTTCTAAACCCTTAATTCTTAGCTCAAACTCTAATTCCTAAATCCCCATAAAATTTGAGTTCATTTGCTTCTATAAAAACATCAGTTCTTAAACCTGAACTCAAATTAAATATCTTTTATCCAAAATAAATTCATAAATTAAGTTCTTATTTTAAATCCTTAATTTCTAACCTATTGGTTTTAAAATTATCTTTTAAATGCTTCTAGAACTAAAGATATTGATATGAAAGTTCTAAATCCAATACCCTTATTTTAGAATATTCTAATTTTAACTTTATTTTTCCTTTTAGTTTTTCTCTTGCTGCCTCTTTATTATTTTTCCTCTTTTCCCTTGTAAATTCATTTCTCTCTCTGTCTCCTTTCTTTCTCTTTTCTTTCTCTCTTTTCTCTCTTCTTTCTCTCAAATTCATCTCCCTAAATCTCACTTTCAAAAGGAATAAGAGAGAAATCAAGTAGAAGATGAAGATAGGAGAAGATAAACCAAATTGGAACAAGAAGAAGGAATTGCATGAGTAGGCTTAAGAGCTAAGTTTTCTATTTCTATTTCTATTTCTCTTTGTTTTACTTGTTATTTACAATTGTAATTGATGAATTGATGTTGAATTGAATTGGAAGTGTTGTTTACATTTGTATTTGTTGGTTTAATGGTTGATAGAAGTTGGGGATTGGTTGGAGGAAGGAGATGATGAATAGTAGTTTGTGATGGGTTGGTTATTGTTTGAAGTTGTTCGAGGAAGATTGAAGTGTTATGAGTTGTTATTAGAGTTTATTTGATGTTAGAATCGATGTAGGAGATGTATAAGTTGATGAAAAAGTGTAAAAATGGATTTTAAAAACAGAACAAATTCGTAACATGTATCAGGGGATCAATCACGGGCAAGCAAAAGGGAGTGAAATGAACTGATTGTGTGTTTTTCAAACATCACGGGCGACCAAAGGGGCGTGATATGCTCTGGTCATGATTTTTTTTGAAATCACAGGCGACCACTTAGGCGTGATCCTTCCCCTGCAACTTGATATGTTTTCGTAATTTGATCATAACTTTTTCATATGATATCGGATTGAGATAATTCAAGTTGCATTAGAAAGATTAAAAAGAGATCTACAACTTTGATGTTTTGAGTTTTTGCAAATTATAAAGTTATCAGTGCTTAAATTTCATTTCTTTCCAACTAATACATTTTCCAAGCAAAGTTAAAAACTTGTTTTTGTTTGTTTTATGTGTTTTTGCTTAGGAAGTGGATCTTTTTGAGCTAAAATGAGATAGATAAGTGATGTTTGATGTGTTATGCTGATTGGTTGATATAATTAAACATGAGTTAAGTAGATTTATAGATTTAACAAATAATTAGATTAAATCTAGAAGTTAGTTATAAAATGAACTTAGTTAACAAACCTAGGTTCAACTTGACTAAATGAACTTGAATGAACTAAAATGGATTAGATTGTTTAACTTTGATGAATTTGGATGAGTTTAAGTTAATGTAAGCTTGAATTGACATAGATCTTAGGTATATGATGAATTAGTAATTAATCTAAGTCCAACTTGGCTTAATGAACTTCACTAAGCTAAAATGAATTAGATTGATATAGTTTAATCACCTTGGCTTAGTAAATGACTTAAATGAATAATTCTAATCAATTTGGCTAAGGTTAACCTGAAATGGGTTGATAGCTAATAATTAGCTTAGATGAATGAATTAGGATGATCTTTGAATAATATGGAAATATGTTGTTTCAAATGTTTATTTGCTTTGAATATGAATGCTTTTATGTATGAATGCTTTATATATGTTATGTTTTGTGATAAGAAACTATAATTAAAGTAAAAAGAATTATTTTGACAGACAAAGGAAAACTGTCCATATTTTGGTGGGGCGATATTCGCAGCCATAGTGGGGTTCCACATTAGTGTCTAATCAAATAAGGTTAATAAAAGTTTGAGAAAGTGGATGATTAGTTTAGTTTAGTTTAGTTTAGTTTAGTTTGTTTCTTATACGAGTTCTTTCCTTAACAGAAGTGGATATCTGATTTATCTTCTGGATTATCTTCTGAAATTCCTTCCGAGGCTATGTTTAGATTTCATATTCAAGGTACGTAGTAACTTGCGAGTTGAATGTTAAGATAGGCATCTAATATGGATTAAGAACTTAAACTCGGCTTAATAATTGATGAGTGTTGGTTGTGCTTTACGTCGTTGAATCCGGAATCAGGGAGCGACAACCTTGTCATGATGCAATGGCACGGTAGTTAGGCACTTAGCCCAATATTTGTCATGATGTAATGACTCAAATCCATGATGCAATGGTGATTTCTTTTATTGGCTAAGTGGGTAGCTAATAGCATTAAGTGTATCAATATATTCTTTACTTAGGCTCGGGAGGAAATAATATATTTTAGTTCACGGGCATGGAACCGTTGAACTAATTGATGTTATAAACTCAGATAAGTGGAGTGTATAAAGGAGTGTGAACCCTAGATGATGCTATTAATATTCTTTATCGGTTAGATATAGGAGATATAGATATCCGATCTATCTATATCAACCCCCTGAGCAGCTGCTCCCATTGGCTTGTTTCGGAGTGTGAGTGCTCCATTGTTGATTTGTTTATTTTAATAGAAAGATAATAACTTATGGATTGATGCATTGCATTTAGTTAAGCTCGCGTGCCACTCCGTGTGTGATTGTGTTACTGTGTACTGGGCTTCGGCTCATCTTTGTTGTTGTTATTCTTTTTACAGGTTTTGTTGTTGATAAGATGATGTTGATGATGATGAGTTCTTTTTGATGTTGTTGATGTTGGTAATGATGGATGATGAGATGATGTGGAGGCTGTTGATGTTGTTGTTCTTATTATTGTTATTATTGTTGATGTGATGATGTTTGTCTCGGGCATCAAGCGAATTTGAAGATTTGGGAGATGAGTGAAATGTAATAGGATCGAGATATATTTGTATTTTGTTTCTTCTTTGTTTTGTTCTATAAAGACTGGATTTAATTATAAATTTGTATTTTCATTTAAGGGCTTATCATGGCCATGTTTTGTAAATAAGCTTTTGTAAAGATTTGTTTAAGTGAAAGTTTTTCACTTGTAATAGTGGAAGTTTGAAATACTTTTATGTAGAAATGTTTTTAGTTAAGTTTATTTTTCCGTAGCTAAATCCAGTTGTTGCCAGAATTTAACTAAACGATTTCATAATCTAAAATCAGATAACAATGTTCAACATAAACACCTTCTTTTAAGACAACCTTACGTATAATTCGTAAGAGTTATACGTGGTTAGGGACTTAGTGTGCCTAAATTAAGAATTGAGCATGTCAGGTCTTTACAATATCCATGTAATTAAATTTTATAAAGTAAATAAATAAGATAGAGTCTTGTGATCTCTGGCTTACAAGACGGTTCTCATATTATAGGTGTACATATGGTATGATAACTTTAGGGCAATCCTACTAAGCTCTATTTTGAGGCATGACAGAGTTTGGTACCAGAGCTGTAGGTTACCAGATATAGGAATAACTTACTAAATGGTGAGAAGTGGGGTAGAATCTGGGTAGATAAATTGAAATAGCCATAAATTCCTAATTCACATTTCATATGTGTGTTGTTGAAATTATACATGCTTTTGATATGTGTTGAATGTGATTTATATTTATGACGAATTATATGTTGTGTAGTTATGCTAAAAATATTTAAATGTATTAGAATTAATTAAATATTGAGTTCATAATTTTTTTTAAGTGTATTAGAATGTATGAAATATGATTAGAATAAGTTAGATAAAGCATGTACATAATTATCAAAATTTCAGAAATTTTAGTCACAAATAAAGCCTATAAACCCATCTTTAATTAACCAAATCAAGCCCATTAATTAAAACAAGTTAAGCCCATTAAAGGCCTTATTAGTGGCAGCCATGAAAGTCAAACAAAAGGATAACATCAACCCATAAAAGTGCAAAATTCGTCCAAATTTTTCAGACAACCCAAACACCCACGCAAAAGCTTCTAAACTCCATTTTTGTACTCCCAAAAGCTTCCTCATGGCTCTATGCTATTAAGCCCTTCATCTCTTATAAATTCAACCATCAAAAGCTTGCTTTAGGACTACAAATCAAGAGTACAAAGTTTGCTTGGTAAGTATGTTTTCTTCCTATCTTGAATATATGAATGTATGTAGTTTCTTGACACTAGGTTTGAACTTAAACTTGTGTTTGATGATTTATATATTGTATTGATAGTATAAGAAGTGTTATGGGACTAGTGAAGTTAGTTATATATGTAGTATATAAGATTAGAAGTGTTAAGAAATGCAAATGGTTGATGACTAAATGTTGGGTGTTGTGGACTTGGGGTTTGAGGTGTGATTTGTGAATAATGATGATGGTGAAGTGTTTAATGTTTTGAGTGGAGTTTATGTGGTTTGAATGGTATTTTGATCATATAACAAGCTTTGGGAAACTTAGGATGAGTTTAAAAAAGGTTTGAAAGTATAAAAGTTTACAAAATTTTGTGTTCAAAACAAGGGAAGGCAAAAAATTTTGAAACGGCCCCATATGCAAGGGTGTTTCACCCTCCAACCTTGAAAATGCACTTTCCCTTAATTGAAACGGCCCTATATGGGGGGCTGTATGAATTGAAACAGCCCTATATGGAAAGGTGTTTCACCTTCTGACCTTGAAAATGCACTTTCCCTGAATTGAAACAGCCCTATATGGGAGGGGGTGTATGGATTGAAACGGCCCCATATGCAAGGGTGTATCACTCTTAGATGGAAAAGTGTAATGTCACTGGGTTGAAACAGCCTTCCAAATGGTCCCATATGGGAGGGCGTTTCAATTTCTAATCTCTCCCCTGCTGCGATGTTGTTTTGTAATTTGATCGTAACTTTTTCATTCGACCTCCTTTTGAGGTGATTCAAGTTGCGTTAGAAAGATTAAAAAGAGATCTACAAATTTTATGTTTTAAGTTTTAAAAAATTTTAAAAATATCAATACTTAAATTTTGATTCTTTCCAGATGCTACACTTTCCAAAACAAAGTTAAAAACTTGTATTGGTTTGTTAAATGTGTTTTAACTTATGAAATGAATCTTTTTAAGCTAAAATGAGATAGATTAATGATATTTGATATGTAATGATGATTGAGTGATAATTAAGCATGATTTAAGTATATTTGTATATTTAACAAATTATTGATTTCTATGAGAGTTAAGCTAAAATAGTCATATTATATATATGATTTCCTTTGCTTGTTAAGATCTTGTGATAACTTATTTGAATTTCTTTGAATGGTTAAGTATGAGATTAGTTGATACTGAGCTTGGACTAAGTGTGATATTATGATAATCTCTTTGAACAGTGATTGATCCCCGCTCGGCCACCCCCATTAGTTCCCGAGCTATTTCAGGTATACAGTAACTTACTTGTTTCCTTGCTAAGATAGGCATTACTTCAAAGCTACCCTATATTGAAAAAGACTTAATAATTATTTGTTGAATTTTTTATTATGCCGTTAAATCTTATTCGGAGAGCGGCACCCTACTCAAATTGGGAGCATGGTAGTTTAGGAGCTTAGACCACCCTTGTCATTCTGATATGACTTTCATAAGTGGTTCAGTGGGTAATCGATGGAGAATTTGGTATCGGTGTAACATTTGCTTAAACTTGGGGGGAAGTACCATGGTTTAGTTCAACGTTTATGGGAACGGTGAACTAGATTCATGTTATGGACTGAGTTTAAATAGAGTTGTGTAACGGCTAGAAACCCTAGATAAGATTACTTAATCGTTATGGTAAATTTATCTAGGATGGTATGGGTATTCGAGCTACTTATATTAACCCCCGAGCGTCAAGGTTGTTACTCAGGTTTCCACGAGATCCCTGATGTCCGGAGTTTGAATACTCCCTTGTTGTATGGCTAATTAAAGATTTAATAATAAATAATTGGTTGTTGCATTTTGCATTTAGCTTAAGAACGTGTAAATCAATTTGCATTTGTATTCGTTACTTATGTACTAGGTCTTTGGCTTATATTTTAACATTTCAGGAGACGACTCCGATGAGTTTTATGCAAGTATGGAGTATGGAACCGACTTTGAAGATTTTCTTGATGACTTGGAGGATTAGAGATAACCATGGACTTGATGGAACCCTATCTTTGTAATAGACTAGATGCAAACTCTTTTGTTGTTGATGTAATTTAAGCTTTAGTTTGAGTTATGTTTTGTGATTTTGTTAAGGCTTGTAAGAAGCCTCCGGTTGTAATATATTTATGTACTTGACTATGTATGACTTGGGTTGTATCTCTTATGAAATATATATTAGTAGTGAAGTTATCTTTTGTTTTGCTAGAGTCTTAAAAACCTATGATTTGATATATATTGATCCTTATAGAATTAGGCAAACAATTACTCAAACACTTCATTTTGGACAACTTGACATATAATTCTGCAGGTTATATGTGGTTAGGGAACTGTTATTACCTATTTTAATTATAGGGGATACCGGGTCTTTACATAAATTAAGTTTATAAATTAAAAGATATAGACATTTAGATTATATATAATTATCTAATACAAGTATAATATGGACACATGTTTTCCATAAAGATGTAGATAATAAACTTTTACATCTTATTCTATTGTCCAAAGACAATCTAACTTTAAGACAGAAGCCAAACCATAAGCTTCTATAACTATTAAGATTAAGATAGCAGGACTATAGAACATATTCCCTTCCCCTGATAGACAAATTAGAATCGACAAAGAACACTTAACAATTATAGATAGTACAATACTACACATCAATGGAAACATCAGTCGTATCTTTGGTCGTACTATAGTAGGCAAGAATCCTTATGGTCCTGTAACAGAAGATTGGTCAACACATTAGAAAAGATGAATAAAAGAAAGAACTTTCTCCCATATTAGGACATTATCAATTGAAGTAGAAAGGATAATACTTGATTTTGATACATTCATAAAGATTCTAAGGAGAAGAGAAGAAAGACTGGAAATTGGTAAAGCAATATTCATAATATCAAATAAATCATCATGACCATTATTACCAAGAACAAGGTCATAGATCTAGAAACAAAGAGTACCCTTAACCAAATCTGCATATTAAGGGAAAGGAACCCTTATATCTGAATCCATAAATGGTGTAATAAGAAGTTGGAATAGGTAGTTTACTTTACTCTAGTACCAATAATGAATGTAAACAATATGGAAATTGATGGAATGGTTGGTGCAAGTTCTATTTGTGTAAATTGGCATTAACTAAAGTGGGAATAATATAATGAATGCATGACTGTTGTGTTAAGATGTCATAGCAAACACATTGAGTCTTGGAAATAAATCAATGATGTCATGAATTTCCACTTAGAGATTATCATATGACATTTGTGAGTAGAAAATTCGTATAATTGGATGTATTGGTGAAATTCTTTGAAGGTTATAATAGAGAATTATGTTGTTGTAAATTTAGAATACAAGCTCAAGGACAGGAGCTACTAGAGTAAAGAACGAACAAATATCTAAAGTACAACAAACTGAACAACCAAGAACTGAGCAATAGAATGACCCACATAAGAAAAATCTCATGAGTAGTATGGAGACAAAGTACAACACTGAATTGATGGACTTAACCCAAGATGGTAAGACTATTAATGAATATGAGCATGAGTTTAATCAATTATTCCAATTTGCACCTGATGATTATAAAGACAATGAAGAGAAGAAAAAGCAGTTTTTCATGGCTAGGTTAGAGTCATACCTTCAGAGGAGATTGGTTGAATTGAACTCTTTGACTTCACTATTCTTGTTGAAAAAGCACGAAGCTTAAAGTGTGAAACGAAATATGAAGTAGAGCGGCACAAGAAGAGGAAGGAGACATATTATAGTTCGAAAACAAGTTTTGCGTCCAAAAAGGAGAAATGTCCCAAATCACCTCGAATGGATGAAATAAGAGTGTTGAAGATAAATGAACCTACTTGGTGGAAGTATAAAGCACCTCACTACATAAGAAAAGGTCATCAACTACAACATAAGTGTTATTATTAAGGTGAGATTGGACTTATAGCTAAAAAATGTTCAGAAAATTCAAGAACTAAATGCTTTATATGCAAGAAATTTGAACACATTTCCACACATTGTTCTCAGAAGACACATGGTGACACTACAAAATCACCCCAATTTAAAGAATTAGATGAAGCAATAGTTCAGAAGTATAAATATGCGGTAATGAGGCCTTACCATATTAAATGTTGGAAGTGCAGCAAAGAGCATCGTCCTAAAAAATACCTGGAATTAAAAGGCAAATGCTCTTATTGCGAAAAGGTCGAACATAAAGTGAATATTGCCTAAAAGAAGGAATGTCATAACATGCAATCTATGCAGGAAATGAGGACATGATATTTCTTCATGCTACTATGGATGACTAGGCTAGCTAATTAATAGGAAAGCAGTAGAAGAATAGTAGTAAGAATTATTCAATAAAGGATTTATATGACTTACTGTAATATCTTAGAGATTATCGAAGTTGCTTGTACTGAAAAAGGATATATTAAGTGGTATGAAATGTATGATATAATTCCTAGATGATTTTGGGATAAACATACGACTTAGAGACAATTAAAAGTCACAATGATGAGAATGAGTTGAGTAGGATTATTGAGATCAAACACGATAATAAGTTCTATTTTGCGAAATATTTTAAATCGATTAACTTATGGCTCATTCGCTATGAGTAAACTCATAAATTAATCATTCTCTTTGGTGCGACATAATTGCTTATCATAAAATATATGGTTATTAAGGAGAAACCTCAACAATTTGAGTGATATACCTGTCCATGAATCAATAATTTCATAAGCAATTATGGAATTTCTATTCTTGATCTTTAGAAATACTACTATATTAATGTTGTAGGAATTTCAAGAGAAATTTCATAAACTAGTAAGACACTTAGGATAGATAAAAGGACAATTCTTATCGATATGGTCACATTGGAGATAATCACCTTAGTAATATAGAGGATGTTTATACTAACTTGACTATTGTAGATATATGGAAGACTATAGGAAAGAGATGGATGTTGCAGAAGAAGAAATTATAAGTACGAAATCCATAGGAATTTAGACAAGCCCCTGCAAGTTTTGAGGACAAAACTTTTCTTAAGGGGGTGGGAGGATGCAATCTCCCTAATTTTACATAACATGATTATAATAATTACAAAAAATATAATATAAAACCGTAAAGAACTATAATAAAAAGTCGTAAAAATCACTCCTAATTTTTCCCAATTTAAAATTATTAAAAATATTAAAGTGTAAACAAATTTGATTATAGTTAGAACAATTAAAATCTTTGCCAATAAAATTTCAAAATGCAAATTATAATTTCCATAACTTTAAACAAATATGATGGATGATAAACGTTCGTTACTGAAAAATCCAAAATGAGTTTCCTTAATCCAATACTTAGAAAAATAAAATTCTAATAATCATACAATAATTTTCAAATTATCCATAATATTTTAAAACTATAAAATAGCACTAGAAACTTTACTATTATTAATAATTAGGATAAATAATTCATATATGGTAAAAGATAATATTCTATGACAAGAATCAATAATTCAACAAATAATCATGGTTGAACTTAAATTTTAATTACAATAAAAGACGATTAATTTTTAGAACTTATTAGATATAAAAAGATAGTTTAAAGATAAATCAATAGAATTATAAAATACACGAAAAATAAAAAACCAATCAATATCTAAAAATCTAAACCTTAATTAAATATTTGAATTATACTAATGTTTTAGCCAAAAAATTTTAAGTCTACAGAGACTAAAATCCTAATTTAACCATTGTAACCCAAGGATTTTTATAACTAAACAGAATAGCAAATATAAAATAGATATTAAAAAAAGGACCAAATAAGAAGTATATAATAAAATTATGAATAGTAATAAACTCATTTATAACTTTAAAAACCCGAATAGAAAATTCTTTGACCCTAATAGATACCAAAGATAAGATTTCGTATCTTGAGCAAATAATTCAAGATATAAATAAAAGTAGTTCTACATTTCAAAAGACAATAAAAGACAACCCCTTTATAGAACGTATTGGCTATAAAATGATAATTAAAAGATAAACTACTAGAGTTATAAATACGCGATATGAACAAAAACAGATCCATAACTAACAATCAAGACTCCAAATAAATGATTGGATTATAGCATTGTTCTAGTCAAAGAATTATGAAGTTCTTAAACTCCAAAGCCAAAATTAGCCTATTAAGCTAAAAAAATCCTAATCGCGTGAGATAAAACCCTGAAAATAATTAATCACGTAAAATTTAAACTCAAAATTGAACTCAAAGCAATCTAGAAAATTAATGGAAACTTTAAATAAATTTTTTGAGACAAAACTCCTAAGTAACTGATATAAATATTCTAGTTTAACTTGGTAAACTATCCTAAAACTAAGATAATTAGCTAAATAAATAAAACTATAATTTAAGTTGTACATTTTTTGTGTAAAACGACATGAATTTGCAGCTGAAAACTTGCTTAAATCACCTAGCCAAAATTTGCAAAACAAAGAGTCAAGTTGGATCAAGAAAGTCAAGGTAAAATGTTGTCAAACCAATCCAATTTGGCCAAATAAGCATCACATTAAAGGCAGCAAATTCATGCACATACAAGTTGAGTTTTCGGAGGGGAAAATTCTCCTCTTCATGGTTGGACACATTCCCTACAAATTGCTGCCTTTATACCTATAAAATACACCATTATAGTGAATAAGAAATAAAACACTTAAATGCACACTTTCAACAGCCATATCCTCTTGCACCACAAAAAAAAAAAAAAGCTCAAAAACAACAACACAAACACACTAACTCGACTACATTAAACAAGCTTCAATAAAACACATACAAGCTTAAAAGGGAACAAGTTAAGGTAAGGAAAAATTCATTTTGAGTTAGTTTACGCAATAAACATTAGCTTAAACCATGTTCTTATCAACTTTAGTTCATCTCAAGCTTTGAGAATGATTGGACATCATCGTAGCAGCCCCAAAATAAGGTAATATTTAACTTCATAAACCTTATTTATACACTATAATATGTGTAGAAGCTAAGAAATCACAAGTTAAGATGATTATAAAATGTTATATGTGTTAATATGTCATGAACAATAGCTAGGGATTATAGGGAAATACTCAAAATAACTAAAACACTAAGTATAGTACATATATAATTAATACAAGAAAAATAAATTTTGAACCAAGAAAAAAAACCGAAGAAGACGATGAACAGTCTATATTGGCCCTACGCCGATGACATAAACCACCAAGGCCGGTGGCATACATAGAAAAACTGGCAGCCTTCGGGTCGGCCTACATTGGAAACGCTATGTAAAAATTTTGTACAAGTGAAAAAACATGAATGCCAGCGGTGTATATCCCAAGGCCGATGACATACATGAATAAGTTAGCAGCCTTCAAAGCTAGCTTACTTTGGAACAATAATACATAAAATTTACATGAAGGCCAGCAGCTTAAGGTTTAACGCCGATAGCATTGGATGCCAGCATACATGCAAAATTTTCCTAGAACCGTAATACATACATAAAAATATATATACATAAAGAAGAAAATAGAATATGAAAATTTTATAAATAAAAATAAATATTTTAGTGTATTTAAATATTTGTTAAGTATTAAACTTTAGCAACTATTAAAATTAAGAAACACTTTTGTTATATTAGATAAAAAGATTATACTATAATAATTGTACAATAATTATTCTATATAAGTAAATATATAAGAAATGAAAAATGAGAATAAATTATAATTGAAAATAATGTGATTCCCATAAATAACAGATAATAACAAGAAATAAGATCAAAAGAAACACGATAGAAATAAATAAATATTAGCTACCATAAGATGATCAAACTAAAAAAAAGTATAAAAATAATAACGATAATGATAATAAAATATTGAACTATTAAACACAAACTCTATAATTATTTGATGAAATAAAATTTAAGTTTAGTAAATATTTGATATATTTTTAAACTCTAGGAAACTACAAATATGTTAGAAATTTAATTAAAGAACTAAATACTAAATGCAACTATATAAATAATAGAAATTTCAATTAACATAAGGCAGATAAGATTGACAAACAGAGAAATAATAAAAATTCACTATCGATACGACCACAAATGGAAGAAAAACTTAAATAAATTTAGAATAAAGAAAATGCCCTAAATAAAAATAGATGTCAATTAAGATCAAGACAAGCAAAATGAACTATCATCAATTAATGGTGAATCAAACTGACCATCACCAATTAATGGTGAATCAAGCAAGTAGAACATCTACTGCCAAACTGACTATCACTAATCAATGGTAAATCGGGCAGGTAGACCTTGAATCAGGTAACATCTAATGCCACCTGACAAGTAGACCCCAACTTAGGCAACGTCCACTGTCAAATCAATACTCAGAAATGTCCCACGTTTATTTCATAAACTCTTTTGATAAAACTCATTTAAGAGAAAAAAAGGTGACCTGATATTCTCCAAGTCGTGCTCTTTTGAAAATGCATTTCAAAAATACATTCGATTGCAAACACGGGACATCACTTACAAGAGTTTCAGGCACATGCGATGAATATATCCAATTTATTTAGTCGAGTAATTATACTTATCTATTTATTTGGGCAATCATGCTAATGATAGCATTCACAACAATCAGTCATTGATCAGATAAGTAATACAACTAACATAACAACAAATAGTAGCAAACACAAGTAAATAATAGATCATCACAATTTCCTCACTTAAGCATTCTTGTTTACTTGATACGTCATTGGAAAGTACTGGGGGTTTGATAATGTGGACTCAATATCTCCTATGAAATAAAATAACAATTGCTCATTATTATATTTATAGTTTTGTAATAATTCCTAAAATCGGTTTTCATTGTTTTCAATCCTATTTTCTCATTTTTTACCCAACTTTGACTTATAGAATATTTTAAGTCCTATTTTACTTAATAGTTTTATTATTAAGGGTTTATTATTTATGTAGTCCTTTTAGTATGTCTATCCTAAGGTAGTTAATATTTACTATCTAATATTTATTTTCATTTTACTTGTCTTGATCTTAATTGATGTCTATATTTCTATCTTAGGTTTTTTTTTCTTGTCCTTTAATTAAGTTTTACATCCTTTGGTAGTAGATTTTTATCTATTATTTCTTTGTTTGTCAATCTTATTTGTCTTTCTAAGTCAATACTTTTATTATTTAAGGTCACATTCTAGTATCTAGACCTTTAAAAATTCTTTTTAACATATTTGTAAGCTAATGAAATTTAATATATATACATACCAAATGTAAATTAAGATTTATTAAATTTAAATTATATATATTTTTAATAAACATATGACCATGATATGTGGCATTTATACTCAAAATTTTAATTTAATTTTCATGTTAAAATAAAAAGAAAAAAAATGGAATTTTAAGTTCTGCACTGGTAACTACAAGGGCTGTGCTAAAGGAAGGGAATACTGGTCGGTATTCTTCCGTACCTTCTGCAATGCCACTGCTCGTGGGAGGGATGGCTTGTTTTGTTTTCTACCCCTCCTTTGCACGGCCCATGATGAAGGGAGGAATGAATTGTCTGATTCTTTGCTTAATTCTAAGGGAAGATTCGTACTATATTTGTAATGTTAGGCTCCTCGTTAAGTCTCTAAGGTCTCTTTTGTTAAGTTTCTTCTTCATACCATGTCCTGTAAGCGTTCAACACAGTTTAAGTTAGTTTTGTTATAGTCTAAATATGGTTTTGGTTCCTTCTTCTTTAGATCCGAATTTTCTAAGCTATAGAGTCTTAAATGCTTAAGTTGGTGCTTTCCTCTTTCTAAACAGCCAAGAATCATCATTATAATGATAGGTTGTCTTGTTAAATTCATCAAATAAGCATCTACTCTTCCAAACACATAAGCTCTTCCAAAGATAACTCAATCCATCCTAATGTCTATACATGAATGTATTCGGAAATAAAAGTTAGGATAGAAATCACCTTGATTGGATATGGAAGAGGATATCAAGCACTCCTCCTTGACAAGAATCAATTCTAGCATTTAGAAGATAGTATAATGAGTAGTGATAAGTTTTGAAATAAATTAGCTAAGCCAACATCATCCTTACCTTTAGTTCTTGTTTCCTATAACCTTGATGATTCACGGTGGGCAAAGGAAAATCAGAGGCTATTATACTTTGGTTTCTTGTTGCTGTTTGTAGGAAGAAAGATGGTTTAATTATTGTGTTTAATATTGTTAAGGAGTGGAGCTTATATCATGGATCAAGATGGTAAGAACAGAGGCGGTTTGATGCTCTATTTTTAATGTTCTATTTTAGTCTACCACGGTAAGTTTTTGGAGACAACAATGGAGTTATTCGAGTTGGGTTTTGGGTTTGATTTTTGGATCAATTGTTGGAGAGTAAATGTGTTTTTTTATTAGCTAATTACTACCTCTTTATATGCATCAAACAAGGATTGCAAATCAATTTGTCAAAGATGTGGGTTGTTAAATTCCTAGGGCTAAACATGGTGAAAGTGGGAGAAATTTTTTGACATATGTTGGCTCCTCTCTTAGCAACAGCAGGTCATGAATATTCTGGGGAAATTTGAGCAGGCTTTGCAAGTTGGATGAAGCTTGTGTTGCTGTTCATTAATTACCTAGATTTGTACACGATGAAAATCATTTGAAAATTGAGCATGTTGTCTCCTCCATGGCTATTGCAATTTACAGAAACCAGGGAGCAATTGGAGCTTGTTATTTCTTCCTTAACAGCTACAATTTTCAAAAATTGAGATAGGATTTGGGGCTGGTTACACAAGTGAATTTGAAGCTTCAATGTTTCATTTAATGATTGGCTTAGTTCTTATTTTGTTATTTGATGTTAAGTCCTTTTCATATTGACTTTTCATGTTTTATATTGCTCAAATTTGGGGATGATGTTAATGTTTCTCCTCCAAGTGCTACAGTCAGATTTCCAAACAAAATTTTCCATGGTATGAGCTTATATTATTTAGGTTTATAATTGTCTTATAATTTATCAAAATTTCAAGTAGTTTATTAGGCTATATGCGTATTTATATGTCAGTTTTTATAGGGGTTTTGTCTCGAAAAGTTTACCTAAAGCTCCTACAAAATCTTTAGACCATCCTTTAGTTTAAATATTGAGTTTAAAGTTTACACGATTGAATAATTTTAGAGTTTCATCTTACGCGATTAGAGTTTCGAGGCCCAATAAGCTAAATTATAATTTTATCACCTATAAACTCCAAATTTCCTAACTAAAGTTATGGTGCAATCCAAATTTTTATTTGAAGTCTAAATTATTAGTTATAGATCTGTTTTCATTCTTATTACATATTTATAGTCCTATCGGTTCATTTTAGTTATCATTTTGTAATCAATAAGTTCTATAAAGGGGTTATCTTTTTCAAGCTTGAAATTTATGGCTACTTTTAATTATATCTTGAGTTATTGGCTCAAGATATGAAATATTGTCTTTGATATTAATTAGGGCCAAAGAAATTTCTATTTAGATCTCAAACTATAAATAAGCTCATTATTACTGATAGATTTATTTTTAAAATATTTATCGAGTCATAAGTTTAACATCTATTTTACATTTGCTACACTATTCATTATACTAGTTATAAAAATTCTTGGGGTTACAAGCTTAAATTAGGATTTTAATCTCTATAGGCTCAAAGTTTTCTAGTTAAAATATTGGTGTAATTCAAGTATTTAATTAAGGTCTAAATCCTTAGATATTGATTAATTTTTGATCTTATCACATATTTTGTAATCCTTTTTTTTTTTTTGCCATTATAAAAAAAAATTTCATGATTTATCTTTAAACTATCTTTTCCTAACTAATAGGCTTTAAAAATTAATCGTCTTTATTGTAATTGAAATCTAAGTTCAATTATGATTAGTTGTTGAGTTATCGACTCATGTTACAGAATCCTGTCCTAAGAATTATTTATTTTAATAATTAATAATCTCAAATTTTCTAATGGTACTTTAAAGTCTTAAAAATATTAGAAATTACTTTATTGTATCATTATTTAATTAGTGTAGAATTTTATTTTCTAATTACTAAATTTAAGATAAAAGGATTTTGAAGTTTATAATAACGATCGATTTATCACCAATCATATTGTCCAAGACATATGAAAGTTATATTTTGTGTTTTGAATTTTTATTGGTAAGGATTCTAATTTTTTTTACTATAAGAAAATTTGTTTGCATTTTAATAATTTTTAATAATTCTGAATCGTGAAAAATCGAAAGTGACATTTGCAACTTTTTTTATTATAATTCTTTATGATTCTATATTATATTTTTAGTAATTATTATAATCAAGTTATGTAAAATTAGGGAAATTACATCCAGCCTCGTTTTTTTTTTTTTTTTTGCTTTTTAAAGTTTTACTTCACTTGAACATTTTCTAGTAAATATAAAATATTATTACCTTTGAAAAATATTTAATATGGACATTAACTCGTATTATATACATGATCTTAGTGATATTATTCTAAAATTAATAAAAAAAAATCTTGGTGAAAAGTAGAGATGTTATGCTTTATGAAAAATTATCTTTGATTTGTGACATAATTCATTTTCCAAAATTTGTAGGCATGTATCAAAAGTCATGGTTCAACATTTATTTTGAAGATTTAAGGGGCTTATATTTATTCCAAAAATTTATTTATCACTTATTTGGTGAGACATGATTTTACTTATTTTTGTCATATTATTCTAAGTGTAATTACTTTGTATTTTCCCTAAGTTTGGCTTGCTAAAATTTAAATTTTTAGATGTTGTAGGTATGAAGCTCAACTAAAGAAAACCATGGTATTTATTTTAAATCTATGGATATCTTATGATCACATTAATATTTCTAACTAATTAATTTGCAAAACGTGAGCTTCTTCATGTTTATGGGTGGAATCTATTCAAAGTGAAATCTTCATTGAGATTGTTTTAGTTTTTTTATTACTTAAAAGAATTATATAAAGGACTTGTCTTAAGCTTATATTTTTTTCTTAGAAAGAAAAGCTTGTACATATCTTATGGGTAAGTTTATAGATAATATTTTCGTAACAAAGAATTATCAACACTTGTAGTTTTAGGAAAAGATTCATTTGATATTTTAAAAGTTTAGTTAAGTGGCTATGTTTATTCTCGTATTCCTAATAACCAATTTTCCTAAGTATTGAATTTAAGGTCTTAAAGGTTAATTTAATCATTGAAGAATTCCCACTTCTCATGTCTTTGAAACTTTATCATGACAACATTACCTATGACCATATACGTACATGAGTAATAAAATATAGCCAAGAACTCATCAGCATAACTTCATAGGAAAAAAAATTAAAGGATAGAAAATCAAAGCATAAAAATATCAAAATAAAATTATGGGAGTCTTGGCTTGTTTTCAAGACTTTCTCGGGACTTGAATAATTTTCAGTCTCCATAAAATAAGAAAAACATAATGAAAGAAAACATGGAAGTCTTAGATCTTTTTCAAGGCTTCCCGGGACTCGAAATATCTTTAGTCTCATAAATAAAATAAAAGAATAAAAGTCTTAGATTTATGTCAAGGCTCTCCGAGACTTAAAAATGAATAAGTCCCCTTAGATAGCAAAATAATTAAGAGCAAAACAAATATGATGGAAGCCTTAGAAATCTCGGACAAGGCATTCTTGGGACTTAGATTATGATAAGTCCCTTTTTATTTTTTACTTGATTAAGGACAATTCTAAGCCTTAGTTTAAAGACAAGTCTCAAAATATATATTAGGAGCATGAAAATAAATAAAAGCATGAAATAAATATAAACATGAAATAAATCTTAATTAGTGAGCAATATACTTATATTGGTATAAACGTGTATATAACTATATTTATACATATAGATAGTGAAATAATCTAAATCATTCAATAATTAAAATTTGCATGTGAATGCAATATTAGTTCTAGATATTAAGTTGAAGTAATTTTAATTCATGAAAATGAAAGTGTAGAAATAGGTTTGATATATTATGTTTATTAATGTTAATTATTGATGTAAGTGATTATGTGTAATGAAATTAATGTTATTGTTTTATGTATATTAATGTGTGCATAGTGTAATTAATGTTTGTATCTTTTATGAATTAATATGTTTGTGTTATGTTTAAATTTATCAAAACAACTTTTATTATTCCTAAGAATTTGATGACAAAAATTTTCTTAAGTTAAACCTATTTTTCAAGCCTAAATTAAACCCAAATGAACTCCAAATTAAGCCAAATTTAAACCTAAGTGTTATATGCCTCAAAAGTCAAATTTAGGATATTAATGAGTCATAAATTTTATTAATTAGAGCCTCTTTTTGGTGGCCCATATTTTCATACGAATTTTCCTTCTTTTATCTCCTTTCTCTTTTCCTTTTTCTTCAAACTATAAGCCCTAAACCAAAAACCAATATCAAGCTTTTGGATTCAAAAATCTCACCAAGCCGCAGCCTCTTCATGTAAGTTAATGCAAGTATAATCTCTTTGTTTTATTTTCTTTCTTGTAGTATAGGTGTAAAACCTATGATAGGATGAGTTAATGTCTTTTGAGTTGATTGGTTTTATGCATTGATATATGTTAGGTTGTGTTTGTTTATTGTGTGAACTTGGTTATGTGTTAGGGAAGTTGTGAGAAGTGTTGATGAGAGGTGAAGTTGATTTAAGTAGTTAAAGTTGAAGTTGAAGTGAAGAATAGGAGAGGATTTGATGTGAATGAAGTAGTTTGATGTGTTGTTATGAAGTTTAAAGTTGCTAGGATTGGTTAATGTGAATAAAAGATAGTGTATGAAGTTAAATATGAATTTAAAGAAGGATTGAAAGTGTTATATGTTACATTTTCTCGAAGTGTAAAACAGGAGAAGTAAAACATTTTCGAATAAGTCTGTTTTTTAGTGTACGCCAGCATCTGGTACTTCAATACCGCCAGCGTAGAGGCGGTGTTGAATGTGATCAGAACCAATTTTTCTAAAGCCACTTAAAATGCCGCTGGCTTCTGTAAGGAAATTGGCCAGTGTTCATTTTTCAAATCATACGTCGGCCACTAGGGCTTCAATGCCGCCGGTGTAGAGGCAATATTGAATGCGAACAAAATCAAAATTTTTAACGCTGGGCTTAACTCCACCAGCGTATAATTCCAATGCTGCCAGCGTTCAGTTCAATTTTACCTATGTAGAAAAGCCACGTATCCCCTGAGTTTTACAAATTCAATCTTCTTCAATTGTTATTCTTTACTTCATATATGGTCTTCTAATGAATCTATAAGCTAAATAAATATGTTTTATGTATGAATTAGATGTTCAAAACTATATGTTAGGTTTATTGAATTTCCTTGTATAGTTGACCTAGGATTGTGAAATATATATATATATATATATTATACATTCTATTATTGATTTGTTTTGATATTCTTATTTCAGTTAAAGGTTCTTCGGTTATTTCCCCTCCGAGTGAATATAGTAATACACTATCGGTTCAGGTACGCAATAACTTGTTTATTGTATGGTAGAACTAGGTATTATTAAAATTAATTTAATTTAATTTAATTTGGCTTAATACTTTAATGAACTAGATGTCTATTGCGTTGTTTAATCTGGTTTGAGGAGCAGCAAACCCGTCATGATGCAATGACATGTTAGTTAAGCACTTAACCTAAGTCATGATGCAATGACTTTACCATGATGCAATGGTACGCTATGATGCAATAGCGATTTATTTTTGGTTAAGTGGGTAGTCGATGGGGAGAATAATACTCGAGTAACGTTTGCTTAAACTTAGGGAGAAATACAATGGTTTAGTTCAAAGTTTATGGGAACTTGTAAACTAGGCTTATGTTATAGACTGAGTTTAATTATAGTCGAGCAATGACTTTTGAACCATAAATGAAGCTATTTCTTTATGGAATAGATATAGGAGATATAAGTATTCGAACTGCTTATATCAACCTCCTGAGTAGCTGCTGTTACTCATGACCCCTAAATTCTCAGAGCGTGATTCCGGGGTTTGAATACCCACTGTTGTTTTGTTAAAAGAAAACTAAACAAGATAATGACTTGACCATTGATGCATTTCATTTAATTTAAGTTTGCTTGATAAATTGTTTTTGTATTTGTTATTGCATACTAGGCCTTTGGCTCACTTTTGCTACTTTGCAGGTAATGAAGATGGGTTATATGATGATCTGGGATACGGGTCAGATTTTGAGCGATTCATGGACGAGTGGGACGAGTAGGACTCGAATACCCTTGGAATTTTGGAGAAGCTTTTGTTTAAAGCATAATTTTCTATATAGAAGGCTTGTTAAATAAGCCTAAGTGCAAAAGACCTTAAGATCTCTTCAAGTTATCTTTTGTACTAAGAAAAACTTGTAATTTTTATAGTGTCTTGTATTGACACTAAACTTTGTACATATAATGTATATATATATAATGTATGTATAGATTGCTTTTATTAGCAATCTTGTTTTGTTAAAGCTTGTTTATAAAGTTTTAGTAGATTTGATCAAACAATTCTCATAAACTGTAGTTTTAGGACAACCATACATATAATATGAAAATGTTATATGTGGTTGGGGACTCGGTACACTAAATCTCAGGATTTAGTGGGACGGGTCTTTACAGATAGTTAGATTAGATGATAAGAACATAACCATATAAACTCAAAATCAACATGATCATAATATAGATGAGCTATGAGTTTCATTTTTAGCATTATCATCCTTAGCCTTTATGCATCATGGGGAGATTTTATCCATAGATAATGCATGAAACAACACCTAATATCAACTAAGGATGTATGGGATATGTGTTTACCTTTAAATGATGAGATAAATGTATGTGTTTGAGTTAAAAAATAATGGCAGCAAGGGTGATTCACTTCAATAGTAAAAGGAAGGAGGACAAATGAGAGAAAATAGAGTAATTTTGATGGAGGTTGTAAGTTATGAAATGTGGAAATGAGTATAGATAAATATAGAGAAGAGTTTGTGAATTAAAGAGGAAAATAATAAATTTTAAAATAAAAAAAAAAAAGAAAGTATCTATTGCAAGGGTATGTTTCACACAGCTTTGAGGGGAAAGAAAGAGAGGATTTAATGAAAATTTGTGAGGAGTTACGAAGTGCAAGAATGTGAAGAGGCATCAAGTATGTTATAGAAGAAAATGAGGAGTTTTAGTGTATAAAAATAATTAGAAAATAAAAAAGGACTGCATATTTAGGGAATGTAGTAGGCATAAAACATGCCTTCCAAAAGAAGGGAAGAAAGAAGAAAAAAATCAAATGAAAGATTTAAGTTGACTTTTAAATAGTAACATTTAGATACAGGTTGCAAGCCTTTTTTATGGAAAATATATGAAAATTATGAAAATAAAATTTGTAGCAAGACATGTCAAAAATAAAAGCAAAATTAATGTTTGGTGATAGTAAGATATCATAAAAGTTATTGATAACAATAAAATATACGTATATGAGCTATATTTGACGTTTTTATGACCCAAAATTTTTTTTATGATATTTTATGAATATCTAAATATTTTTCGAGTATAATTTGATTGTCGAAAAAATTTACCTTATTTTGCGTGTTGCAGTCGAATATGGAAATTGATCCTATAAAGGTCCGAAACGATTGAATTTTTGGACAATACAGTATTTTTAAGATTTATACAATATATATGATTCATAATTTGAGTCCATAATATTTTCCTAATTAATTTATTATTTTATGGTTTTAGAAGTTCTCTGATCGAGTCTAGATTTTCTAAGGTTTATAGTTGGCTCCATTTGACTTTAGGATTTCGGTTTCGTTTTCGAGTCGAAGGTTTTACTTATAAGATCATCATGAAATTTTGGGAGTTTTCAACTATAGGAAATTATTTCTTATTATTTTATCAATAGATATTATTTGGGTGTATTGTCTCGATTTGTATATTAGAGATCAAATGAGTGAATTATTTAGTTTGAGGTTTTCAGATCAATTGACTTATTGGATCATTTTGTTAGTGATATGTTTTTGCTAAACGATTTACTTTTATGATTCTAGGCTTTATTTAATTCATCTGATATCTTAGGGTTATTGAATATTTATCTAATTCTGTTTAAGGTTTCCAGGGTTTCGAATTTTTAGTAATCTAGGTTTAATTTAATTTATATGATATTATAAGGTTATAAAATTAATTTGATTCAATCTAAGGTTTCTAGGATTTTGGTCTAATCTAATAGGATTTAAGATCTTGATTCTAATGTGAATTTAAGGGTTCACGATGTGTTTTATTTACCTTATTAAAATCTAAATTAATCTTTTGATATGATCTCGGTCTACATTATTTAATTAATATCATACTATTTTCTTGATTTGCATTTTCACTTCTTTATTATAATTAACTTGATACGGTATTTGTAGTATCAAATAATTTTTCAAATGTGTAGTTTATGCCAATAATTGTAAGCTTTCCTAAGTGATTAGCCCTAAGGACTCGTGTTTATAGGTTATATTGATATTATTACAGTAACTGTTAAATTATATTAGTACTTATTGCAACAGTTTACTAATATTTTGATATGGGTTATAACATATTTATAAATCATATAGTATTAGTTATAAGTTGATAAGTCATCATGATTAATATATATAATAATTATGGTCCCAATATAGTTAACTTATTAAAATTATCTTTATATGTGGATCAATTATGGTGTTATTTATTATATGACAAAATAATCTTGTTGTTGTTGTTATATTTTATTTTTTTTTACTGCAACATATATCGTTAATTATAGTATAATTTTGATGCTATTAATACTACTATGTAGATTGTAGTAATAGTTTGTATCATGTGCCTGAAATCAGCACATGATTAAATTGGTAAAGGAGAATATTTTATGCATATCAATTTTAGAGCTTTTGTATTTTATTATAATTATTTGTATTATATTTTGAATACTTCTATATGTAATAAATTATTTGCATGATTTGAGTGACTTTTAAGAATTTTTACTTACTAAAGGAGGTGAAGTTATTGGTTTCTTTAAGGGGTTATGATCATTTTTAATTATAAGTTCATAACAAAATATTTATTTACGATCGTTTTAGAAATTTACTTGTTAGACATTGTTTAATTTTATGTGTTTGATGAGTCCATAGATATATTTTTCTTTATTTGTTAAAGTTAAGGTTTTGCTTAGTGATTTATTTACGATATTCCTTATTTGAGAATTTTTTACATACATATATATATATATATTGTTTTCTAGTTATTTTTTTGAAATTGATTGATAATTCTTTTAAGTTTACTAAAGCCTTAATAATTAATTCTTTGATTTATCATCACTCATTAATCGAAAAAAAGGTTAAGGGAAATTTTGTTGATAACGATTATAATTTCTTAAACTATAATTAAATTGTTTATATTTTAATATTCTTAAATCATGAAAAATCGGGAGTGAGTTTTGACGATCTTTCCAAAAGCTTTTCAAGATTTTATATCATATTATTATCAATTATCAAAATCAGGTTATGCAAAAATTAAGTGAAATACCCCAAACCTTCACATATATTAGAAATTAGGTTTAAATAGATTTGAATGAATTAAATTAATCATAGGATATAAATAGACAAGTTGACAAAGTTAGATTAGTAATTAATTAAATGAAATTTGAGATTTGAAATCTAAATTCTCTAAACAAGTCATTGAAATGTTTAGAGGATTCCTAAACTCTTGATTCTTAGCTTAAACACTAATTCCTAAATCTTTACAAAATTTGAGTTCATTTGCTTGAATAAAAATATCAGTTCTTAAACCCGAACTCAAATTAAATATCTTTCATCCAAAATAGATTCCTAAATTAAGTTCTTATTATAAGTTCTTAATTTCTAACCTATCGGTTCTAAAATTATCTTTTAAATGCTTCTAGAACTAAAGATATTGATCTGAAAGTTCTAAATCCGATACCTTTATTTTAAAATATTAATTTTAACTTTATTTTTTCCTTTTAGTTTTCTTTTTGCTGCCTCCTTATTTCTCTTCTTCCTTTGTAAATTCGTTTTTCTCTCTCTCTCCTTTCTTTCTCTTTTCTTTCTCTCTTTTCTCTCTTCTTTCTCTCAAATTCATCTCCCCAAATCTCACTTTCAAAAGGAATAGGAGAGAAATCAAGTAGGAGATGAAGATAGGAGGAGATAAACCAAATTGAAACAAGAAGAAGAAGAAGGAATTGCATGATTTAGCCAAAAAGCTAAGTTTTCGTTTTCTATTTCTCTTTGTTTTTACTTGTTATTTGCATTTGTAATTGATGAGTTAATGTTGAATTGGGTTGAGAGTGCTGTTTATTTATGTATTTATTGATACATGCTTGTTGGAGGTCGGGTTGTGAAGGAGGAAGAAGATGATGAATAGTAGTTATAGAAGTTGATGAAGTTTGAGATGTTTGATGTGGTGAATGTGAAGTTTATGCATGTTTGAGGATGTTAGAATAGATGTAGAGTGTAGTATGATGGTTGTAAAGTGTTTTGGAGAAGGTTTGAAGTGTAAAAATTTTGTAAAATTAGTGTTTGAAACAAGGAATTTCGTAAATATGTCAATACACCTGTCAAAACACCCCGTTGCCAAGGGTGTAGTGCTCTCGGATCAAAAAATTTCATTTTCCCTGAGTCAAAACGGCCTTCAAAACGCCCCGTTGCCAAGGGTGTAGCGCTCTCGGATTTCTTCCCTGACGCGACACTATTTTGTAAATTGGTCATAACTTTTTCATACGACCTCCGATTGAGGTGATTCAAATTGCATTGGAAAGATTAAAAAGAGATCTACAATTTTCATGTTTTGAGTTTTTACAAATTCGGAAATTATCGATACTTAAATTTTAGTTCTTTCCAGCCTTTGTATTTTTCAAACAAAGTCAAAAACTTGTTTTGTTTGTTAAATGTGTTTTTGCTTAGGAAATGGATCTTTTTGAGCTAAAATGAGATAGATAAGTGATATTTGATGTGTAATGATGATTGAGGGATATAATTAAGCATGATTTAGATAGATTTATAAATTCAACAAATAATTGAATTTCTATGAGTATTAAACTAAAAGTAGTTATGTTATATATATGATTTCCATTGCTTGATTTATGATGTTGTGATGACTTAATGAAACTAAATGATCTTGGTAAGTATATAAATGATGATTTATGTATCTATATGAATTTTATTTGAATTTCCTTCATGCTAAGTTTAAGATTTGTTTATTATTTGTTCTTATGATTAGCTTGAACTTAAATGAACTTAGTTAATAAACCTAGGTTCAACTTGACTAAATGAACTTGAATGAACTAAAATGGATTAGATTATTTAACTTTGATAATTTGGCTAGGTTTAAGCTAACTTGGGATTAAGTGATAGATCTTAGATGTATAATGAATTAGTAATTAATCTAAGTCCAATTTGACTTAATGAACTTTACTAAGCTAAAATGAATTAGATTGTCTATGTTTAATCACCTTGACTTAGTAAATGAATCAAATGGCTAATTTTAATCAATTTGGCTAATGTTAAGCTAAAATGGGTTAATAGTTATTAATTAGCTTAGATGAATGAATTAGGATGATCTTTGAATAATATGGTGAATATGTTGTTTCAAATGTGTGTTTACTTGGAAAATGAATGTTTTTGGTTTATGAATTCTTTGTTAATGCTTTTGTAATAAAACACTATAAATAAAGAGAAAAGAAATACTTTGACAGACAAAGGAGAACTGTCCATATTTTGGCGGGGCGATCTTCGCAGCCATAGTGGGGTTCCACATTAGTGTCTGATCAAATAGGATTTAATAAAATGAGTTTGAGATGAATGGATAAATAGCTTAAGTTCTTATATGATTTTGATGAAGTGGATGATTAGTTTAGTTTAGTTTCTTATACGAACTCTTTCCTTAACAGAAGTAGATATCTTATTTATCTTCCGGATTATCTTCTGGAATTCCTTCTGAGGCTATGTTTGGATTTCGTATATAAGGTACGCAGTAACTTGCGTGTTGAATGTTAGGATAGGCATTCTAAACTGATTAAGACTTAAACTCGGCTTAATAATTGATGAGTGTTGATTGTGCCTTAAGTCGTTGAATCCGGTCCGAGGAGCGACAACTTGTCATGATGCAATGACAAGGTTAGAATAAACGCTTAGGCCACTTATCATGATGCAATGATTTGGCTCGGCGGGTTGTCATGATGCAATGACAATATTATAATAGGCGCTTAGGCCAATAGTCATGATGCAATGACTAGGCTTGGCGGGTAATCGATAAGGAATGTGGTAACTGCGTAACGTTTACTTAATCTTGAGAGGAAGTAATATGATATAATTCAATGTTTATGGGAGCATGTGAATTAAATTATATTATGGATTAAGTTAAGTGAAGTTAAGTAGCGACTATGAGTCCTGGATGAGATTACTGTTTCTTTTTCAGTGTAACGTTATCTAGGAGATATAAGTATTCGGGCTGCTTATATCAACCCCCTGAGCGTCGTGAGCGTTACTCAGGATCCCCAGATTCCCATTGGCTTGTTCCGGAGTGTGAGTGCTCCATTGTTGATTTGTTTATTTTAATGAAAAGATAATAACTTGTGGATTGACGCATTGCATTTAGTTAAGCTCGTGTGCCACTCCGTGTGTGATTGTGTTGCTGTGTAATGGGCTTCGGCTCATTCTTGTTGTTGTTATTCTTTTTACAGGTATTGTTGTTGTTGATAAAGATGATGTTGATGAAGTTGATGATGATGAGTTTGATGGTGATGGTGATGATGATTGATGTGATGATGTTTGTCCCGGGTTTTGGGCGATTCTGAAGATTTGGGAGATGAGTGAAATGTAATAGGACCGAGATATATTTGTATTTTGTTTCTTCTTTGCTTTGTTTTATAGAGACTGGATTCATTTATAAATTTATATTTTTATTTAAGGGCTTGTTAGTGCCCAAGTTTTGTAAATAAGCTTTTCTAAATATTTATCAAAGTGAAAGTTTTTCCACTTGTAATAGTGGAAGTTTGAATTGCTTTTATATAGAAATGTTTTTATTAAAGTTTATTTTTCCGCTGCTAAATCCAGTTGTTGTCAGAATCTAACTAAACGATTTCATAAATTTTAAAATCGGATAGCAATGTTCAACATAAACACCTTCTTTAAAGACAACCTTACGTATAATTCGTAAGAGTTATACGTGGTTGGGGACTTGGTGTGCTTAATTTGAGAATTGAGCATGTCGGGTCTTTACATTAAGGGGTTTACAGTTATTAAATAGTAAGATTAATAGTTTAGCTTACCTGGATTAGTCTTAAAAATTTAACTGTATTATGTTAGGTACAAGTTGATAGGTTTAAATGGTAAGCATTAATGAGTCACTTTGGATTGATTGAATCAAAAGGACGTCATGCTTGATGTGATATTTTTTAAAGATTATAATTGATGATAAATTCTTTTATCCTTATTTTGTTTGCTTGAGGAAAAGCAAACAGTTAAGTGTGGGGAAGTTTGATAAGTGTCAAGAGACTCATGTTCTTTGTGCTCATTTGGACCTATTTGTTATGTATTTCCTGTTATTTGTTGAAGAAAAGGATACTTGTTTTATGAAATATTCATTTCAGGGTTTAAAGAGCTCATTTTGAACACATTATGGTGATTTAAGAGAAATGAAAGAAAATACAGCAAGTTTGGGCCAGTTTGTGCAAGAAACAAGGCTTTTATTTTTCAGTCCTCCCTTCAACGTAGCCAAGGTAGCAAGCAGGGATGAACTCAGAAGACTATAAATACTGACTTGTTTTCATTTTTTAGAGAGTAGAGACAAAGAGTTTGTAGAGCATATTTTTTAAACCCTAAGAAGAACTACAATATTTTAGGAGAGTTTTAAGAGAGAATATCATAAAATCCTTTGGTAAAGAGAGAATCTAGAGAGGGCTTCACAGATTTTTAAGATTTTATAACAACGTTTAGACTTCATTGTTTCAATTCACTAAGGATTGTGGTTTTATTGATCTATCTCATTATGTACTTTAATTACTTTTCTGAATTATTGATTTGCATTGTTACATCTATGGAGAAGCAGTTGATTTAGCTTGGGTTTGTGAATCCTTAGGCCAATTTCATGTAACTCGACTATGCTTAAATTGAATCCATGTTGATTTATTGAATTCAACAAATTGAGCTTAATAGATCTTGAATTTGCATAGTACATAATATGGGTTCATGTATGATTTCATTAAAATAGATCAAGAGGTCATTTTAATGAATAGATCTAGGTTATTGATGAGGTTGCTCATAACTGTCTAGACATAGAGGTGGTGAAATCTTCTATCACTGATTGATTGCATGAGATATGTTGTTAATAAAAGGATTCATGATCTTTATGCAAATCTAAGTTGCTAATAGTCAGGAAGAGATTCCGACAATTTGACTTAGGTTTAGGTATTTTTGATTTCAAGAGAAACCATAGCATAATCTAGTGAATCTAGCAGTTCAATAATTCAACACAACTTTTATTGAGTTACATGAATAGACCGGAGGTGAAGCATAGTGTCATACCCTAAAAGGTATTCTAAACGTGGTAGTCCACCACACTTAATATTAAAGCTTAAGAATGACTATCTTAGTCACAGAAAAGGTTTGATATTTGGTGCAAGGTATACTGACACAACAATAGGAGACTTGCTATTGGAACTAAGTAGTTTAATGAGATAAAAATAAATAGCATTCAAGAATGATAAATCATACCTTTATAACTTAGACACGGAGTCTTAAATTTCTTATGGGCATGCCTCCACCAAAACTTACAATAACCCATTGAGTTTTTATCAAAAATAGAATTTACATAAGAAGTTCTCTATGGAAGTCTATTTCAAAACTAAATCATAGACTTCTTCTAAAAGCTTCTCTAGGTCACATGGTCAACACCTATGTAAAGATTCCTCGAGGCTTCAGCCATCAATATTCATGCTACAACAAAAATCTAAGGAGATGTAAGCATAACTAGCTTAGCGAGAATATTCTCGTAAAGACGTACTCACACAGATAAATAATCTAGTTATTATTACACAAGCATATGAAATGAAACATCCATAAGAACAAGAAACACATATGATTAACCAGGAATCACATGTTGAATAGATTCACACCCTCTATTTGGGGTTACGGTGTCGCAAGCCCATACGACCACAATAAAAATTTTGTAGACTTTTAGGCTCTTACATGTCATAAATTTTTTAGATTTACTAGCTCCTACTTGCCACCACTACTATTCTCTTATTTCACACGAAGGTGTAGTAGAAAAAATGATGTGGCTCACTTTGTGATATGCATGATCCAATTATTATTTTACTTCTCAACTATGAAATAGCCATGAATTCCTTATATTGCATGCTAATATGATTTTGGAATGATATATATATGTGTGTGTGTTTAGCTAATGTAATTAGTGAATGTGTTAATTTATACGTGATTAGTATTATGAATTAATATTATTGTTGGATGTTTATAAATGTTTGTATAGTATAATAAATGTGTGAATAGCTTAATGAATGTGTGTGTCTTTTTGTAAATTAATATGCATGTATTATGTTTAGAATTTAATCAAATTGTTTTGAACTTGTTTAAATCATGACAGAAATTTTTGTGAATCTTAAACCCATATTTTTAAGCTTAAATTCAACCCAAATGCATTTGAAATTTCCCCAAATTAAACCTAGGACAAATATACCCCCTAAAGGTAAGATTTGGATGACAAATTACTCTAATGGGACAAGATAAGTCCTCCTTTTTGGCAGCCACAATTTTCATACGAATTTTACTTCTTTTCTTTCTTCTTTCTTTCTTCCTTTTTCTCAACCCAAAAGCTTAAACCCTAAGCCAAGGTTTACTACAAGCTTAAGGATTTGAACAACATTCCAAGCCAAGATTCACTCATGTGAGTTTAATGCAACCTTTATCTTTCATTTCATGTTTTATAATGTGTTGTTAGTAAATGTTAGAATAGATGTGATTTTGAGGTGATGTTTGGTATGAGATTTAATTGGTGCATGAATGATAGTTTGTATGGGATTAAGTGGCTAATGGAGTGGTAGTTTGCATCTTATAGGAGTATGGAAGTGTGGGGATGAGTGTTATAGAAAAATTGAAGAATTGAGTAGTGAGTTGAGAATTGAAGTGTGATTAGTAATTTGATGATTAGAGGTGGAATTCATGTTGTTAGGATAGTATTTGGATCATATAACAAGCTTTAGAAAGTTTGGACTAAGTTTGGAAAATTTTTAAGAAATGTTTAAAGTGTGGAAAAACAGGGGATTTCAAAAACAATTTTTGTATATGTTAAAATTTGAACGTACGCCAGCATCTGGGGATTCTACGCCGCCGGCATAGAGGCAGTGTAGAAAGCCCACATAATCAATTTTCCTAACGCCGTTTGTTACGCCGCCGGCTTTTACGCTAAAGATTTGCCAGCGTCTGTTCTTCAGAACGTACGCGGCAATTTGAGTCTCTACGCCGCCGGCGTAGAGGTGGCGTTGAAAGCCCATAGAATCAAATTTCTTAAGGCCGACCGAACGCCGCCGGCTTTCGCTAGACAGGTGAGCCGGCGTTCTTTCGTCCATATTGTACGCTGGCTATTTGAAATCAACGCCGCCGGTGTATGTTTCAAAGCTGCCCGCGTACTTAAGTAAGCGGACGGCTTAGACTTCTCTGGATGTTTTTGAAACTTTGGGTTTTGGATTCAACACCGGCTAAAGGCCGCCGGTGTAGGAAGCAAAGGCTGACGGCGTACCCTTGAACACTGCCAGCGTTGGCAGTGTGAATTTTCAGGACATTGAACACCGGCTCAACGCCGCCGACGTTGAGTGCCGGCGTATCCCCTGAGCTTTTGAATTTTAAAAACTTTTTCTAAAATTTTCCAAAGTTTGTTATTTGAGTAATTAAGTATTGGTTAAGCGATCTAGGGTATATTAGGATGTTTAAATGTTTTCTTGTGATCTTTATTAATTTATTTGGAATTCTTTGATATGTTTATCTTTTATATTAGTTAACTAGTAATTAAGCTAAGTGTGAATTTATTATTGATTTAAACAGTGATAGATCCTTGCCCAGTCGACTCCGTTAATTCCCGAGCTATATCAGGTATGCAGTAACTTGCTTGTCTCTTTGTTAGGATAGGCATCCAAATCAAACTACTTTAAATTAAGAAAATCTTATTGATATCTGAATGTTGATTGTGGTTGTTTGCCGTTAAATTTGGTTTGGAGAGCGGCACCCTGCTCAGATTGGGGGCAGGGTACTTTCTCGTTAACGGTTAGAATGGTTTAGGAGATATGAGTATCCGAGCTGCTCATATCAACCCCTTGAGCGTCGCGATGCGTTACTCAGGAACCCCTAGTATTACGGGCTACGCCAGAAGGTGGGGCTGCCTAGTCTGTATGAACAGTAGGGACCACTCAGGGAGGCGGACGTAATACTAGAACCTTGTTGTCCGGAGTTTGAATACTCCCGTGTTGTCTTATTAATTAAAGACTTATTAATGAATAATCGATTGTTGCATAATGCATCTAGCCTAAGAATGTGTGACTCACTTCGCATTTGTATTCGTTACTTGTGTACATGGCCTTTGGCTCATATTTTATCTATTTCAGGTGATGATTCCGATGAGTTCTATACAAGTATGGGGTACAGAACTGACTTCGAAGATTTTCTTGACGGGTTGAAGGATTAGAGATGACCATGGACTCAATGAACCCTATAAATGTAATAGATTAGATGAGATTCATTTTGGTTAATGGTGTAAATATTGTGTTAGTAGAGTTTTGTTTTGAGAATTTTGGTTAAGGCTTATAAAAAGCCTTTGGATGTAATAGGTATATATGTATGTATGTAGCTATTTAGGAGTAGAGTTATTTCCACTGCTAATATCTATGTCTTTTGTTGTATAATATCTTATAGAATTAGATAAACAATTACTCAAACTATCCCTTTAGGCAACCTTAGATATAACCTTAGGGGTTATATGTGGTTGGGGATCCGTTATTTCCTATATCAAATATAGGGGTAAAATAGTGGGTCCTTACAAACTAAGATATTAAAAATTTTGGGGATGATCATGAAGATATACATAAACAATACAACATGTCATTGAAGACAAAATTTACTAATCAACAATTCAAGTTTTGTTATACTTTATATATTTTCAACAAACACCCTTGAGCACAACCACATCCCATAATAATCCCCACGTGCATATTCCATTTTTATATTATAAGCACAAACATGAATATGTAAAACAAAGAGATAAACTCACTCAACCATCTTTGCACTTCAATCAAAATATTCTTCCAAATAGGGATGTCTAATTCTTCGTTAACTAAACAAAAGAAACACCTGGAATGAGTATTTCATAGAGATTTTACTTAAATTTCTAACTCTACTTATTCTATTAGCGTCACTTTTCTCGATTACAAAAGTTCCAACTTAAAACGATCATAACTTGCTCATTTTAACTTGGAATTTCGCATATTACTAGTCTTTTTTTACCTACTTCAAATGCTCTATCTATTTCTAAGGTTATTTTTAACATTTAAGATCACTAGGGTCTCAGAATGGCATGGTAAATTTTTTGTCAAGACCATTGTCCTAGACTTTGATCCTCTTTAATTTTCAAAGTTTTTCTTCATTTGGACTTTCTAAAGTATAAAATATTTCCTTCTTTAGAAATCATATAGTAGTGATAATAACTCATATTACATGCATGATTCTAGTGATGTCGTTTCAAAATAGAAATTTTGTAGAGCAATCTTTTGTGAAAGGTTGAAAAGTTAAGTTTAAGGAAAATTTACCTGTGGGTATTTAAACAAAATTTCAATTCTTAGATTTTTGTAAATGTAAAACTTAACTAAAAATCATGGTTTTATATTTATTTTGAATCCATGAGTATTTCATTCTCATAATAAATTTTTTTAATTAATTATTTTCCAAAACATAAATCTTTATATGTTTGTAGAGAAAAATTATTCTAAGTTGTAATACCTTTAAAATGTTTTAAGTTTTAGCATATAAGAAAAAATGAGTGAATGACTTGTTCTAAACTTTTATTTTAAATAAAAAAGTTTGTACATGTATTGTAAATAAGATTTCTAGAAAATTTTATATAACAAAGAATTGTCAACATTTATATTTTTTGAAAATTTATTTTGGTATTTTGCAAAATATAGTTAAGTGTTTTTTTGTAATTCTTTATTCCTAATGAAAGGTTTTCTCAAGTACTGGAGATAAGAATTTTGGAAGATATTTTGCATAATAAAGAATTATGAACATTCATGTTTTTGGAAAATTTTATTTTAGCATAGCAACAACATCATCTACCATCATATATGTGATGAAATTAAAATAGCAATAGTAAAAATAAAATCAATAGTATGGAATTATATCAAGAACATAAAAATTAGAAATAGATAAGCAAAAAATAAAAGATATTAAGACAAAAGCATGAGAGTCTTAACTTGTTATCAAGTCTCTGGGAACATTCAAATCACCATATGAAATAAAACAAGCATAAAGAAATGAAATATGAAAGTCTTAGATTTTTATCAAGGCTTCTCGAGACTTGAAATATTTTCAGTCTTATAAATAAAAGCAAGATAAATAATAAGAAAGCATGGGAGTCTTAGATTCATGTCAAGGCTCCTTGAGAATTGAATTACTCCAATCTCCTTTGAACTTGTGATAAAAGCAAATTATACTCATATTTTATTGAGTGAATTATGATTAATTGTTATTGATTTTATAGAACTCTTAAAGAAATGGCACTTAATTATGTCCATTGTGATATTCAGATCTTTGAAGACTTAGAGTGCAGTTATAAGCAAATTGGAGGAGTTTTATGCAAATGAAGGAATTCAACAAATTTTGGAATAAAGGCCTCTAACCTTGTGCTGGCCTATAATAGTGGAAGTCCTCCATTGTTCTTCCTATAAATATGCCCTGTGTTGTAGTTTTAGGTTTCTTTTTATCTTAGAGTCTATTTTGGAAACCTAGATTAGACTTATTGAGAGAAAGTTGTTCTTGTGACAAACAGGGTTATCAATTGAGAAGCTTGGGAATTAGCTTGGAGGATTGAAGACTATTGTTCTTAAAGCTTTTGTGGAGTTTTGCAATTTAGGGTTTTCATATTATCATTTTACTGAATTGGTGATCTCTAAACTTGTGTTTATTTATGCAATTCAGTGTTTGGTTCTTCTTGTTAGATATGAATCTCGTTGCATTTTCTCCTATTATTTGTTTCAGTGTTATCAATTCCATGGTTTTCTAAACTTTCTTTATGGGAATATGATGAAAACCTAGAATAACTAAGATAATTATTGCAGTCATGTTATAAAATTTGCACATACGTGGAAAAATCATATTGTAATTTATATAATATAAATTGTTGTTCTTTATTGAATTAGGTTTATAGAAAATTTAATGACTCGGAAGGGAATTTAGAGTTTAATAGGAATTCTTAATTAAGATTGAATAATATATGCGGAAGCGGTGTTGTCTGATCTTATTAGAAATGGTCCTGGGGATTAATGCAATGTTACTAGTTAATTTCGCGCCAAGGAGTTACGAGGGATTAGTTTAAGGCAATAATCAACCATAGAACTGGAAGGTTCATAATTATAGAATAGAGTCCACTTAATTTGTCTAGCGGAAGCTAATGGATTAATTTGGAGTTTTAATACTTTAAAACTTGGAAAAGAATTAAAGGCTTTAACAATTTCATATGAATATCCACATAGCTAAGAATTACTATAACATGATGGCAATCTGATTAGTGAAACTATGGTAGATTTTGTTTTTCCCACTCTTAATTGATGTATTTTTCATAACAATTCTCTTTCTTCTTTGAGTGACAATTTAGATTAATTAGTAATTAAATAGTTAATTATCTCTATTTTATTACCTTAATAATAGTAGAATCTAATATAGGTTTAGTACTCAAGCAATCCTTGAGGGATCGAATCTTTATTCACTCTATATTACTTGATTGAACAGTATATATACTTGCTGGAAATCTATTCACTAAAATTATTTTTATCAAATCAGCTTGAAAATGAACAAGCCCAAGACTAGAAGTTAACTAGTCTTATAAGAGCATTAAATAAATAATGTACAAGTAATAAAAGCATTAAATAAAGGAGTAAGATTAGTGAACATTTTAGGCTCTAAAAATATATGTACTTATATACCTAAATAAACATATAGAAAGTTTTGTATCATGAATAATATGAACACATAATAACTATGAATATACACATTGTGACATGAGTAGTATGTTGTCTTGTATTTCCATTCCTTAACTTAATATATCATGGGGATTTTTTTTTTTTTTATGGAAGACATTAAAGACACATACATACACTCATCATACACATAATATATGAAGGGAGGTTTAGTGTTTTACGTAAATGAAGATGGAAATTTTTTTTAGAGGCTAATCACGCTTTTTCTGTAAGAGCTTTTTTTTTTTAACTCTTTTTTAGTCTCTTACAAATTCCTTTAAATGCGCAGATATTAACCGACCAATGTACTGGGAACGTATGCAGTAATAATATATCGGTGAATACCGAGTCGTGTCCACAGGAAGTGAGGACTAGCTATCAAATATATCAGTTCCAATTGTAGCTAGGCGAATCAAATTTGTTTCTCTTTTTGGATTTTCTTATATATAACTAAACTACAAAGATGCTAGGATTTCCATACTTGTAAATTAATTTAGGTTAAAAGTCAACAGATCTTAATAATAATCAAATATATGCTACTGATCAGAAATACACTTGTCAATCCAAATTGTCAATGGGTTTAATTTTTAAACAATCAAGCACCAGATAACAACTCCTTTTTCCAAGTAAGCAATTATCCTAGATTAACCAATCAATGTTTCATATTCCTAGGAAAGTGATTAATTGATAAATCTATTTCAATTACCAAACCCTAATGGAATTCAAACCCGTATGTCTATATGATATGTAATACAGATTAACTATTCACAGTATCGATTAGAAAAGAATTTTCCAATTACATTCCTAACCTAACATGAATTCCAGATCTAAGCCAAAATACTTAGACTATGAAATAGCATCAACAATCCGAATATGAACAAGGATTCAATCAATAGTAGAATCATCAACTAAATAATCTAAATCAACAACTCAAAACCAAATTAAGATAAAAAGAAACAAGTTTCAAACATCATCCAATAATTGAATACAAGAAAAAGAACAAAATCACATTGTCAAAGAAATCATGTTCTTGAATTCAAATACAAATGATGTCTTTCACTTAAATCCAATGTGGTATCATTAATCAAAATAAAAAAACAAGCCTAACTAGTATTCCTAACCCTAATTTAGATGTAGGAGCTATGGAGAAAATGGAGAATTTTCATCCTTAGGATTTCTCACATACAAATGAGCTAACAAGAGAACATTATATAGGAACAGTTGCAGGACACATACACCGGCATTGTACACCAGCGGTATACATGTAGATCTGGCTGTCATTCGTTTGAAAATTTAATTTCTAAGAGCAATTTTTGCGTGTACGTCGACTCAACACCAGCGGCATTAATTCTCCCAGTAGCCATCATATGTTCAAAATATGAAAAGCTGGCTTGCTTTGTTTTGTACACTGGCAATACTTGAACCAGTGCTTAAAATTTCAATTCTGTACATATGTTATGTAAGGACCCGCAATCACCCCTATATTTGAAATAGGAGATAACGGTTCCCCAACCACATATAACCCCTAAGATTATATGTAAGGTTGCCTGAAGGATTTGTTTGAGTAATTGTTTATCTAATTCCATAAAGATAATATACAATAGGAGACATAGCTTTTTTTTTTTTTCTAACCTTAAACAAAACTATACTACTACACTACCAACACATTTTGCAAAGGAGTACAACTTAACTTCTAAATAGCTAAACATATACATATATACATATATTACATCCAAAGGCTTCTTACAAGCCTTAGCAAAAATTCTCAAAACACAACTCAACTAACACTATAATTACATCATCAACCAAAAAGAATCACATCTAATTTATTACATTCATAGGGGTCCATTGAGTCCATGGTCATCTCTAATCCTCCAACCCATCAAGAAAATCTTCAAAGTCGGTTCCGTACCCCATACTCGTATAGAACTCATCGGAATCATCACTTGAAATAGATAAAATATGAGCCAAAGGCTCAGTACACAAGTAACGAATACAAAATGCGAAGTGGATCACACATTCTTAGGCTAAATGCATTATGCAACAATCACTTGTTTATTATTAAGTCTTTAGTTAGTAAAACAACACGGGAGTATTCAAACTCCGAACAACAAAGATCTAGTATTACGTCCGCCCCCTGAGTGGTCCCTACTATTCATACAGACTAGGCAGCCCCACCTTCCGGCGTAGCCCGTAATACTAGGGGATCCTGAGTAACGCATCACGACGCTCAGAGGGTTGATATGAGCAGCTCGGATACTCATATCTCCTAAACAATTCTATCAATTAATGAGAAAGTACCCTGCCCCCAATCTAAGCAAGGTGTCGCTCTCCGAACCAGATTCAACGGCAAATAAAGACAATCAACACTCATATATCAATAGGATTTTCTTAATTTAAAGTAGTTTGACTTTGATGCCTATCCTAGCAAAGAGATAAGCAAGTTACTGCGTACCTGAGATAGCTCGGGACTTAGCAGGGTTGACTGGGCGAGGATCTATCACTGTTTAAATCAATATTAAATTTCACATTTAGCCTAAGTACTAATTAACTAATTGAAAATACAATAAATCAAAGAAATTCAAATAAATTAATATAAAGTCATAGTAAAGCATTTAAACATCCTATTATATCATAGAACACTTAACAAATACGTAGTTGATCATATATCAAACTTTGGAAAATTTTGAAGAAAGTTTTTAAAATTCAAAAGCGCAGGGGATACGCTGGCACTCAAAGCTGACGGCTTTTGAGCCGGTGTTCAATACTATGAAAATCAACACTGCCAACGCTGGCAGCGCTTAAGGGTATGCCGGCTGCTTTCATTCTATGCCGGCGACTATAAGCCGGTGTAGAAGGCAAATCCAAAATTTTTCAAAACGTCCAGAGAGGTGCAAATCAGCCGCGTACATGGATACGCTGGCAGCCTCTCACTATACGTCGGCGGCTTTGATTCCCAGTAGCCGGCGTACGATGTCAAAGAATGAACGCCGGCTGACTTTTCCAGTGAAAGCCGGCAGCGTTCAATCGGCCTTAAGAAATTTGATTCTGTTGGCTTCCAACACCGCCTATAGGCTAGCGGCGTAGAAGCTCCAGATGCCGGCGTACGTTCAAATTTTAGCCTATACGAAAATGTTTTTGATTTCCCCTGTTTTATTACAACTTGTTCATTTTTCAAAAATTCTCCAAACTAAATTCAAACTTCCAAAGCTTGCTATAGGATCCAAACACTATCCTAACAACATGAATTCTACTTCTAATCATCATAACACTAATCACACTTCCAATTCACATCTCAAATACTCAATCCTCTAATCTTCCAAAACATTCATCCCTTCACCTCAACACTCCTATAAGATATAAATTACCACTCCATTAGCCACATAATCTCATTCAAACTACCATCAATGCACCAAATCAATCCCACACTAAATATCACATCAAAATCATTTCTATTCTAACATTTACAAACAACACAATATAAAACATAAAATAAAAGATAAAGTTTGCATTAAACTCACATGACTAAATTTGGCTTGGAATGATGTTCAAATCCTAAAGCTTGTAATAAATCTTGGCTTAGGGTTTAAGATTTTGGGATGAGAAAAAAGAAAGAAAGAAAGAAAGAAATGAAGTGAAAATTCGTATGAAAATAGGGCTGCCCAAAAAGAAGGTCTTAACTTGTCCAATTAAAGTCAATTGTCATCCAAATCTTACCATTAGGGGTATATTTGTCCTAGGATTAATTTGGGCAAATTTCAAATGCATTTAGGTTGTATTGAGGCTTAAGAAGTAGGTTTAAAGTTTGCCAAATTTCTGTCACAAATCCTAGCTATTCAAAAGTAATTTGATTAAATTCTAAACATAACACATGCACATTAATTTGAAAAAGACACACATATTCATTACACTATACACACATTTATACATATCAAACAATAATATTAATTTCATAATACTATTCACATATAAAATAACACATGTCTAACACATTCACTAACTATATTAACCAAGCACGCACATTTATATATATTTCATTTCAATAACACATTAATATATAATTTAAGGAATTCATGGCTATTTCATGTTACACCGGCTCAAGGCCGGTGGAGTAGACCTTAATTTTATCGGCGTACATTATAAATTTTAAGGCCGGTTGGAATCCCCTATTGAACTTGGCGGTACTTCCTTTGAAGGTTGAATGAAATCTAATGAAAGCAGCACTTTTCATATTCAAGGCCGGCGATGTTGCACTTGTATTGGCCAACGTTTGTTTGTTTCTTCAATGTAAGCTAGCTGTGTAACTTTGTTTGGAGTCGGTGTACTTAGAATTCTTTGCCAAATTTGTACAAATCTTCTCTATTTTGCTTGTGTTTGTATGTAAAAGTCCTTCAAGACCTAAAATATAAATTTAAGCACACTTAAGTACCATTTTCATATGATTTCTATAAAATCTATAATAGTTTATCATCATTTGATCATTGAAAAGTTTAGTAAAATAAGAATTTATCAGAGGCACAAAGGGGAGGGGGGATGTAAGTGGTGTGAAAGAGAGGGAGAGACGTGAGGAAGAATGCTTGAGAGAAAATTTTCTAAGAGTTTGGTTACATAAATGAAAAAGTGTGAAAGAAGTGAACGAACAATAGGGTATTTACAGAGAAATATGGAGGGAATTTAGAATTATAAAAATAAATAAAGAAGAAAAGAAATAGAGAGAGGAGTGAGGAAGGGGGCACCAGCTATGTAGTGAGGAGAGAGAAGGAGAGAGAAAAATTAATAAAATTTCATTATGAAAAGTAAAATGTAAGTAAAGTATGGTAAAAAGGTGTTTTGGTAATGTAAATGTAAGAAATATGTGTGTAAATTGTAAGAGATAGGAGTAAGAGTAGTTATAAGAAAAAGTAAAGATGGATTAATAGTAATGAATAGTAACAAGTAAGGTGAAGTGACAAATTTATTACTGATAGAAATAGAAAAAACATTTATTTAAGCTATAACTAACATTTTTATGAACCATAAAAATTATATCTTATATTTTATGAATTTCTTATTATATTACTATATTAAAATTTTTATCGAAAAATTTTGCCTTATTTCCTGTGCCGGTGTCTTGATTTGGAAACTAATCCCGTACATGTTCAAAATGATTGACTAATCAATTTAGGACTTATATTATATATTGGGTTTATAATTCGGGTTTATAATTCGAATTTGCTCTATTTTTCAAATTTATTTTTTATTTTAGGGTTCTTGAGACTGTCTGATCGAGTCTACGATTTCTAGGACTTACTATTGGCCTAGTTTAACTTTAGGTTTTCTGTTTCAATTCCGACTCTAAAATTTATTTATAAAATTACTATAAAATCTAGGGGTTTATGCATGACCTAAGCACCATGTGAATTAATTTATCTTAATTCTTTTATGCTTGCTATGAAACTTGTTGGTTTAGGCTTAGCTTAGTGTTTAGTTAGGCAAAGTCAATTTGTTTTGGTTAGACTAGATAATAGGAAAAATAGTAAGTAGAAGTAATCACCAACTTTCTCTTGTAATACGACCTAAATCTTTCTACTATGTTACTTTGACAAATGAGCTTACCTTTTGGAGACCATGGCTAGATAAAGATTTAGCAAACAAAATATAAATTTAAAACTTGGTCTGCGATTATCTCCAAACCAGACTACCAAGAAGATTCAATTGTCAAGTCATCGTGGCCATTCATTGAGGTTAGGGACTGAGATTGATATGACCTTACCACTTTTCAACCTCTATGTATGAGGTCGAGGTCGAGGTCAAGGTCATGATCATGTGTGGCCTAGGCAGCCTAAGGTCGCTCATGTGTCCTTTTCCAATGTTAGGGAGTAATTTGCTTCTAGGGCCTTCGTGGTATTAGCTCTATAAGCATTGGTATTAAGTATTGTAACTTACTAGCTTTTGGCTTTGACCCAACAAGCCTTAGCCGAAAATCCACCATCAACATGGTTCAAACTTTACAACAAGGTCACAAAAATTAAAGCAAATAGCTTGACAAGAGAAGACATCCAAAGTGATGTAATGGTGTAGATCAATGTCTTGACATTGCCACATGTGTGCATTACAAGGAAGTGGAATGTTAACCAATTAAGATATGGATTAATTTGCTTAAAGGAAACTATAGTTATGTTGTACTAATATTTTGTTATTGTAAAGACCCGATCCTCTAAATCTCGAGACTTAGAGTACCAAGTCCCCAACCACATATAATGTTTTCACATTATATGTAAAGTTGTCCTAAAACTAACAGTTTATGAAAATTGTTTGATCAAAACCACTATACTTTGTAAAGAACTTTTAAACAAAACAAGATTGCTAACAAAAGCAATCTATACATACATTTACATCATATAAACATTGTTTAGTGCCAATACAAGACACTACAAAAATTACATGTTTTCTTAAAACATAAGAATCCAAAAGGATCTTAAGGTCTTTACAAAAATTGGCTTAACTAACAAGCCTTCTATACATAACTTTTCCCTTAGCAAAATTCCTTCCAAAGGTCCAGGGTGATCGGATCCTATTCGTCCCACTCATCTAGAAATCTCTCGAAATCAAACCCATAGCCCAAATCATCATAAAACTCGTCTCCAATACCTGCAAAGCAGCAAAAGTGAGCCAGAGGCCTAGTACACAATAACCAATGCAAAAACAGATCATCAAGTCAATGTAATGCATCATTAGACGATGATTATCTTTATTACACTTTCTTTCACAAATCAACAAGAGGGTATTCAAACCCCGGTCACGCTTCGGGAATTCAGGGATCCTGTGTAACAGCAGCTGCTCAGGGGGTTGATATAAGCAGTCTGAATACTTATATCTCCTATATCTTTTTCATGAAGATAATAGCTTCATTTAGGGTTTAAAAGCCGTTGCCCGACTCTACTTAAACTTAGTCCATAACATGAGCCTAGTTCACAAGTTCGCATAAACTTTGAACTAAATCATGGTATTTCCCCCTAAGTTTAAGCAAACGTTACTCAGATACTATTCCCCCCTATCGGCTACCCACTTAACCAAAAAGAATCGCTATTGCATCATAGCATACCATTGCATCATGGTAAAGTCATTGCATCATGACTTGGTTAAGCGCCTAACTAACATGTTATTGCATCATGACAGGTTTGTTACTCCTCGGACCAGATTAAACAACGTAATAGACATCCAATTCATTCAAGTATTAAGTCAAATCAATTTAAATCAGATTAGGAATGCCTATTCCTAGCAATCATCAAACAAGTCATTGCATACCTGAACCCGTTAGTATATAACTAGGATCTCTCGGTGATGAACTAACCGAAGAATCCTTAACTGAAATAGAAATATCACAATAATCAATAATTAATAAATATAGATCTCACTCTCACAATTATACTCATATTATCTCTAAATATCACAAATAAATCAAAGAAATTTAAATAATTGAATACAAAGTCATAAATAAGCATTTAAACATCCCATTGTATCATAGATCGCCTAATAAATACTTAATTGCTCAAATAATAAACTTCGGAAAATTTTAGAAAAAGTTTTTAAAATTCAAAAGCATAGGGGATACGCCAGCAGCCAAAGCGGGCGGCTTTGAGCCGGTGTTTGATGCTCTAAAAATCAACACTGCCAACGCTAGCAGTGTTCAAAGGTACGCCGTCTGCCTTACATTCTACGCTGGCGGCCTTGAGCCGGTGTAGAATCCAAAACCTAAAATTTTCAAAACGTCCAGAGAGGTCTAAGCCGTTCGCTTACCCAGATACGCGGGCAGCTTTGACATATACGCCGGCGGCGTTGATTCCCAGCGGCCAGCGTACAATATGAATGAAAGAACGCCGGCTAACTTTCCTAGCAAAAGCCGGTGGCGTAGAAACTTGAATTGCCAGCGTACGTTCTGAAGAACAAACGCTGGCAAATTTTTATTGTAAAAGCCGGTAGCCTTGTAAAGCGGTGTTAAGTAATTTGAATCCAACGCTGCCTCTACGCCGGCGGGGTTGAATTCCCAGGTGCCGGCGTACGTTTTAAAAATAGGCTTAAACGAAAAACTCAAATCCCCTGTTTTTCCACTTTGTAAAATTCACTCCTAAAACACTTTAAAACCTTCCTCAACTACATTTTCAACCTCATATACTAACCTCTACCTACATTACTCAATCTTAGCAACTCAACACAAGAAATCAACACAATTAAACACTTCAATTTCCACTTCAATCCATTCTAAATTTTCCTACACAAATCCTCTTCACATCCTCCCAACACTTCATATCACTTCAACAATTCATGCACCACCTCACATACTCATAAAACACACTCCTAACTCATCCCAAACATGAACAACCATTTAGATAACATTAAACTCATTCATTCAAGAACTCATACAACACCACAAGGAAGGAAAACAAAACAACAATCACAATTGAATCCACTCACATATAAATGCTTTTCCTTGGAGAGAACTTGATTTCCAAAGCTTGCTATTGTTCTTAGTTTAGACTTGGAATTGGAAATGGAAATGGAAATGGAAGAAGAAGAGAAAAGAAAGAAAGAAAAAGAAAATTCGGATAAATTAATGGCTGCCCTAAAAGTTGTCTAATTGAGTAAAATTAAGACTTAAACATATTCCAAATTTACCCTTGAAGGCATATATAAATTTAGGGTGCATTTGGGGTGTATTTAGGTCTCATTTGAAGCTTCATTTAGGCATAATTGCTAACTTAATTAAAGAAAACTCTATCAACTAATCTTATGGAAAACCAAGATTAATTTTATAAATCTAACTTAACTAACACCTTAATGTATAAAAGACATAATTAATAATTTTATTACACACACACATTAATACATATAAAACAAAGATATTAATTTCAATATATACATGCAAAATAATACATTTTAGATCGCTGGCAACATAACCACTATAATCATCATGCTCATTCAATTCAATACTTAAGATAAATAAATAAACACATAGAATTTAAATAGAATTGAAATCTAGGTCATTTCAGTTATAATGGATCAGATGTACTGATAACTAGTGAAAACTTTGGGATGTGAAGACTTTCAAGTTTATATATGTATATGTATGTATTGGAGAGTCATACACTATTCCATGTATTAAGATGTAGAGACTGTGCTATGTGCCTTGCTTATATAAATATAATAAACTATAAATGTTGTGTTTGATCTATGTTGCATGTGTTGTGTTTGCATAACATGCATATACGTATGTAATATTTATATACTAAGTTTTGGTTCACCCGTTATAGTAATTGAGCTATGGATCATTCGTAACCTTATAATGAGCTTAGATATGACTTTTATGGAATAGGATAGATGTTAGCACCTTCAACTATAATGATGATTACTGAAGAAAGATTTCTTATGATAGTTATAATAAAGAGACCCAATTTTTGTTTTGATAGATTTAATAGATATTATGTGAAATAACCATGAAATTTCCAAGTTATATTTTATATGTGTGTTATTGAATTTATTAAATATTTAGTTCATAAAATTTAAATTGCATTAACATATAAGAATTATATTTGGAATGTAGTAAAATGGGTAAATAGATCCATGCACATAAGCCTCATCATAGCCTAATTCTTTTACCTTAAAGGGAGCTTAAACACCTCATTAATTAACCAAAGACAAGTTTATTAATTAGCCATTGATAAGTCATTAAGTCCCCTTAACCTCTTATGCCTCAAAAGTCAAACCTTAAGATAATATCAACTTTAATAGTGCAAAATTCGTGCACAAATTTCAGACCTCCAAAACAAGCCTTCAAAAGTTTCAAAACCCCATTTTCTTCTTCTCCAAAGCTCCCCCATGGATCTATATAGATAAGCCTCTCATTTTCTACATTTCCACCATCAAAAGCATGCTAGAGGATCACAAAACCAAGGTCTAAAGTTCTATGGGTAAGTATGTTTTTTATGTCTTCAAAATATGCAAGTTCATTGTTTCTTAACAATAGGTTTTAAGCTTAAATTGTGTTTGATGACTTATATACTTTGTTGGTTGCATGAGGAGTGTTTTGTTGTTATAGGAGTTAGTTGTATATGTAGTATAAGAGATTAGAAGTGTTGAGAAATGCAAGTGGTTGATGACTAAATGTTGGGTGTAGTGATTTGGGGTTTGAAGTATGATTTATGTATGATGATTTGTGGTGGAGAGTTTGATGTTGTGAATTGGAGTTTATGTTGTTTGAATGATGTAATGAACATATAACAAGCTTTGGGAAGTTTAGGCTAAGTTTGAGAATGTTTGAAAGTGAGCAAAGTGTAATAAAACAGGGGAAGTCAAAAACATTTTCGTATAGGCTAAATTTTGGTCGTACGCCGGCATCTGGGGTTTCTACGCCATCGGCTTATAGGCGGTGTTGGAAACCAACAGAATTAAAATTATTAAAGCCGTTTGAACTCCGCCGGCTTTTGCTGGAAAAGTCATCCGGCGTTCATTCTTTCATATTGTACGCCGGCTACTGAGAATCAAAGCCGCCGGCGTATGTGTAGAGGTTGCCAGCGTATCTAGGACGCAGCCAGTTTGCACCTCTCTGGACGTTTTGAAAAATTTTGGGTTTTGCATTCTACACCGGCTTAAAGCCGCTGGCGTAGAATGAAGGCAACCGGCGTACCCTTAAGCGCTGCCAGCGTCGGTAGTGTTGATTTTCATAGTGTTGAACACCGGCTCAAAGCCGCCGGCTTTGAGTGCCAACGTGTCCCCTGCGCTTTTGATTTTTTATAAACTTTTTTCAAAATTTTCGAAGTTTGATATTTACTCAATTAAGTATTTATTTAGCGATCTAGGATATAATAGGATGTTTAAATGCTTTATCATGACTTTGTATTAATTTATTTGAATTTCTTTGATTGATTGTATTTTCAACTAGATAATTAGTGTTTGAACTAAGTGTGAGTTTGTAATTACTTCTTTTTACAGTGAGTGACCCCTTTCAGTTATTTCCATTGATTCTCGAGTTAATACAGGTACGCAGTGACTTGCTTGTATGTTTGTTAGGATAGGCATACTTAAATTTAATATAATTTCTAAGTGACTTAAATATTGCTTGAATTGCTTGTGTTTTCACCGTTGAATCCGGTCCGAGGAGCGGTAACTTATCATGATGCAATGATATGTTAGTGTAGGCGCTTAGGCCAATAGTCATGATGCAATGACTAGGCTCGGCGGATAATCGATAGGAAATGTAGTAATTGAGCAACGTTTACTTTTCTTGAGAAGAAATAGTATAACTTAATTCAATGTTTATGGGAGCATATGAATTAATTTATATTATGGATTGAGTTAAGTGAAGTTGGGCAACGGCTATATAACCTATATGAGATTATTCTTTTCAGTGTAACGTTGTCTAGGAGATATAAATATTCGGCTATCTATATCACCCCCTGAGCGTCGTGAGCGTTACACAGGATCCCCAGAATCCCATGGTTTGTCCCGGAGTTTGAATACTCCAATGATGATTTGACCAATGATTACTAAAGAAAGATAAATAAAACATTAGTGTTGCATTGCATTAGACTAGGTATGATTGTCACTATGCTTTTGAGTGTTGTTGCTGTGTACTGGGCCTTTGGCTCACTGTTGCTACTTTTCAGGTGATGATGATTGTTATGATGATATGGGCTATGGGTCGGATTGGGAGAAGTTTATGGATGAGTGGGGCGAGTAAGAATCGAGTGCAAGATGGCAAGGAAGGAAAACTTTTGAACAAGTTATTGGTTGAAATTTTGTATTTTGTATTTTGAATAGAGGCTTGTTAGTTAAGCCTTGTTTGTATATAAAGACTTAAAGTCTATTTTTCTTATTTTGTAAAAACTTATGTAAGTTTTGTTGTGTCATGTGCTTGACAAAAAATTGTAAATTATTTCTTTAAAAGTTCTATATGAATAGATTACTCAAGTGAGTAATCCATTTGAAAAAAAAAAAGTCTTTATATCAAGTTATAGTGGGATTAAACAAACAATTCACATAAATTGTTAGATTTATGACAACCTTACATATAATATGAAAATATTATATGTGGTTGGGAACTTGACTTGCTAAATCTTAAGGATTGGTGGGTCGGGTCTTTATTTATTGTGGAAGAAGAATATATACATACTCATGCTCATACTTTCATTATTATAATATTTTAATCTGGTAAACATACCATTTGAAAACATAGCAGAGTAGGAACACTCTAAATTAATATCTATATATCTAAGGGTTAATTACAAAAGCATAACCTATGTTATGGTCAATTTGCAAATATATGATCTGTGTTAAATTTTTTTTAACAAATAGGTGATCCGAGCTTTATATAAAAGTATCAATATAATTAAATACTATTTGAGTGATATGTATTAGAGTCTTATTGGATGAAAAGATTAATTTAATAAAAAATATTACTAAACAAAATATTATTTTTTTAAATGAGAAAATTGAAAAAAAATCAAATTAATTTTTATGATTAATAAAATATTAACATATGTTATTTTAAAATAACTAAATAATATTGATATTTTTATATGAAACTTGAATCACTTATTTTAAAAAAAAATTAATACAAATTATATATTTATAAATCGATGAAAACATGAATCTTGCTTTTACAATTAACCCAATATCTAATTATGCACATGACCGACAGTTTCCATTTTATATTTATCCAGGTTCTGAATAACCAAATCCAAAAAATAAAACAAAACAAAAGCACCGCAAAGGCCAGTGGTTGGCCATCCGTTTTGACTTTTCATTGTAAAACAAAACGCACATTAATGGCAAACATTGTAAAGTAAACAGATGACAAAACATTCGGATAAAATAATTAATTAATTAAAAAAAGGGTAAAATGTTTACATTAAATTAAAAAAAAATTGTAAATAGAAAGCCCCCAACACTCACAAACAAAAAAGGGGACAAAATCGTCAATTACAGAAAGAATCGAAGTGCATTCATTTCTACTCTTGTCGTCTTCGATAAGCCCATCCCATCATGTGCGCACCTCTTCCCTAACCACCACCATTGCCATTACCATTACCACCAACATAACCCAACCCAACCCAAAAAAACACGCAATATCTTTTAATCTCTCTCTTCTACCAATTCACTTCACAAGAACCCTCCTTTTTTTTCCCCTTTCCTCTCCAATTTCACTGCCCATGAAGCGTGAAGCCGAAATCCAACACACCCAGATGAAGAAAAAGTCCAAATTCGATCCGGAACCCATAGAAACCGAAGAAAGCTCCAACCTTGATGACCCACATCACGAAACCCAAACTGGGTTTATGCATCTTGACGATAACTTGCTTTTCGAGGTGCTGAAACACGTGGACGCGAGGTCACTAGCCATGGCTTCGTGTGTGAACAAGGTCTGGCATAAGACGGCTCAGGATGAGCGGCTCTGGGAGCTGATTTGCACAAAACACTGTGCCAATATTGGTTGTGGGATTCAACAACTTAGATCTGTGGTACTTGCACTTGGTGGGTTCAGGAAGCTTCATTCGCAGTATCTATGCCACCTGTCGAAGCCTCAGGGTCAGTCGTCGTCCTCTTCATCGGCTCAGCTTCGGCTTCTGTTTCGGCTTGGGGTCGGCTGGCTCCTATGATCGCTTCCAAGCCGCCTGCCAAGTGGGGTAAAGACGAGGTCCATTTGTCACTGTCTTTACTTTCGATTAAATACTATGAGAAGATGCATTTTAACAACATTATTTCCAAGAAAAAGGAATTTTAGATATAGAGAATGATTATTCACAGGAAGGAATTAATTAATTCTTATTATTACTCTTATAAATTATTGTCGTATGTATTTACGCTTGTATATGTCATATGTACTACCTTCCTAATTTGCAGTGTTTTTTCTTCTTCTTTTTTTCATTTCCTAATTTTAATTTGGGGATTTCAATTTTGTTTTCTCCTTGTTTACTATTCTAGGATTTGGAATTTGTTGCTTCTTTTCTTTTCCTTTCTTGTAAGATGTAATTTGGGGTGTTATGATGATTGAATCTGTAATGTAACCTGACTTTGACTTAATCTTTCTACTCTACTTCCGAGGTTTTGCAGTTTTTGATATCTATAAGATTGATTTTGCTATATTTTGCCCATTCCTACTCGCTTACACTTGTCTATTTCCTTTATCGGTATGAGATTACTCTAGTAATTTGCATTATTGGTTAAATAGAAGGTTGCATTCTTTTTTTCTTTTTTTCCCCGATGAATAAGACAAGGGAATAATCTCTCAATGGGTACCTAACTTTGGTAATGGAAAATATATAATTAGGAATTTGAACTTTAAAATCAATTAATTTAGTGTATGAATTTTGAAATTGATTAATTTAGTATCCGAAAAAGTTTAAAATTGATTAATTTAGTATTTAAAAATCTTTAAAATTAATTAATTATAAAATTTATATATTAAATTGGTCAATTTTAAAATTTGGATATCTAATTACAAATTTTTTTAAAGTTCAATTACCATTCACTGGATCACTAAAATTAATCTTCTTTTTTTATTTTTTCCCTTTGTCTGTGTAACTTTGTATTAGGTTTGTTTAAAATGGCAGCACTTAATTGGGAGGGGGCGTGAATAAGATTCCATTTGTTGAATAAGCACAAAGTGGGAGAGCCAAAAGTTCCAGTTGGAATATGTCTGGTTATGGCTGGGCTGTTGTGTAGCAGCTAGAGACGTGTGTGTGAGTTTTAGGAATAAAAATAGATCTGCAAAAGCCAAAATGGCTTCGGGGCTCTCGTAGGTCCTAATTGTCGTATTGAAGGTCTGTTTTTTCTTTTAACTCGTGCAGGTATGTAGCTTGACTTTTTATAAGAGCTAACACCCTATATAGACTTTAAAATACCTGCAACCTCCCTGCTGCGCCCCAATCTTATCTGTTCCGTTTCTATTCTATAATACGCCCCATTCCTATTCACCTGGGCCTGCATGGTTCAGTCTTGCAGATTTTTTCTGTAGTCTTTCAGTTTCCCCCCACAAATTGAGCATAAGATTAGATCGCATTTATGTATCTGGGACAATTAGCCTACACGTGTCTTGAACTTTCACCGATCACAATTCTTGTGATCTAATTTGCACACTAAATTAGGTAATTAAAGGTTTAGAAAGATTGATAATCAGAAGATTCGGAATTTCACGTACTAAATTGTAAAATATAAATAAATAAATAAATTGTTTAACATTAAAAATTGTAAGAAAGGGAAAGTTTAGTGTTTGGATAATCCTAGGTCCTGTGTGTCAGTGTCTGTTCAATGTAACCATGCAACTCTTCCTCTGGTTAACCTTAAAGCTAACTTAGATAATAATAGGAGCATATCTTGTCTTGATCTTGTGGCTGGAGCTGCAAATTAGAGTAGTCTTACAGCTTTATTCATTTATTATTATTTTTTATTTTTATATTGTTTAAAATAAAGATACTGCCAGATTTACAAAGCAGTATAGGAAGATTGAAAAGGGTTTTTGTTATCATCATAGCATGTCTTGTGGAGTGACTTCCAGTGGGAAATATTTAAATGGATCCTGTTTAATTAACGTGGGAAACCATAAATGTTGGTATGCATAGAACTTTATCAAATGGTTGCAACTAATGACTTATTGGATCTAGAGGGGGATTATGCCTTGCAGCTTTTGTCTAGGTCCGTTAAATAACGAATCTGCATTTCTTTTAACTTCAAGACATCATCATAAGTGATTGATGTCCGATATTCTAAGGATTGGGATTGGGAGATTTACAAAACCACTAAGCTTTGTCTTTCATGATCCCCTACCAAGCTTTGCCTTTTTGTCAATGAAAGACCGGCTAAGTTTTCTTCTTCGCAAAGAATGGCCACTCATTTCTTTCAGCTAACACCAAGACAGCATTAGGCTCCGACATTACATTGTTTGTTGCCCTCAAGTCCCGATTTGTTCCCTTCCTCGGTCCTTTGTTCTACCTTTGCATCCTTTTTGTCTCTCTGACCATCCACCTTTACCCTTGTCAAACATTAGAACAACAAAGTCAAAACTGAAGGTGATGTTATGAACGCAGTCGATGAACTAACAACAATGTAATGGCCAGTGCAATGTGCAGCCCTGTTTCTCTATTGGTCAGCTTAGTCTTTTTCCATTAAGAACAACCACGGAGCAATGAAGGAGTGGATGTAGTCGTCAATCGCCTTCATGAAGAAGGATAGAGCTTGAACGCTTCCATTCATGAAGTAGATGAGTCATCTAGTGGCTTTTCATCTCATCTCTCTCTCTCTCTCTCTCTCTCTCGACAAAGGCGATGTGCTATTCAGAACTTTGGTGGTGAAAAGAAAAGTCTTATTGAATTGGCCGAAACTGGAAATTTTTGCATTTCTGAACTTTAGTTATCTGATTTATGCAATCAACCCGGCTCAAAGAGATTTCATCCGGAGCTATTATGACCATAATCACATCTAACAGAAGTAGTTTAAGAAGAGGGAATAAGTATCAAACATGAAACATCTCTCCAAATGATGTCACCCTTAACATAATTAACTTTCCAATTTGCTACTACATTCGCGTCTCAAATAACAAGAGTGGAATGGAAAGCAGGGATTATCTCTCTTTGACCTCGATTTCACCAAGGAAAGGTTACAGGCTCCAATATGTAAAATTACCTTTTCCTTGACTCAATAGTCACATCATCTCATTAGGTGTACTCATTCCCGCACTCTAACACTCACACAGCTATGCATTTATTGCTTTGAAAATTTTAGCTAAACCTCATCGACACGCCCATTCTCATCGCTAGCTAGGACTTGCTAGCATTAACTAGTTTGATTGACCTAAACGTTCAATTATACTATTACTCCAATCCATAACATGGGCACTACTAGTTAGCTTTTGGCTCCTTGGGCGGTCTCCCTTCATCACTGCCAAGTAAAGTTTTCTTTTGCATTTTCTACAAACTATAAGTGAAAGACATTTTACATAACCTGTTCTTTTCCCATTCAACCCAACGAGCACTTTAAATGATAGAACTCGGGTTAGGGTTGCATTGGCCATAGAAGCCACCGCACTTGTCCTTCCCGCTTGGCCACATGGCGATTTTACAAACTAAATTCTTCATCTTCTTCTTTCCAATTTCAAAGAATTCATTAAGGAATTTAACACTCAACTCTATTACGATCCCATATTGATTTCAAAAGAAAAAATAAAAGGGTACTTAAGCTTGTGAGTACCACTTTTTAATATGGTGGTATTATATTGTATTCTTACTGGTATGAAAAAAATAAAGAAATTAAATGGTCAACAAAGGTATCTGCCATGTTAGCAACTAAATTTGAAGTGGCATTTAATTTTTATTTTTTCATAATATGGATACACCTCGATCCCTAACACGTTAAAAAATGGAACATAAATTATTTCAATGGGTTTAGATGCTAACTTTTAAAAAAGCATGGAGTTTACAATTTTAAAATATGGTTGTCCATATAATTGCCCCCTTTTTTTTTTTCAATCATCAATTGGCAATAAAAACCTATCATCAATGGACATGAGGCAGAACAAACTCAATGAAAAAAATTCTCTCTAAATTACGTGGAAAAAGAAAAAAAATTTTTGTTGAAATGCAAAAGTAAAGCACATTTAACCCATGTTAAGATTACATACGATAAGGAAAACCTTATTCCCCACCCTTGAAGAAACTCCAACCTATGAAACCCTAAAATAGATTTTGTAGCAGAATCCTAACCCCCAAACTTCTATTGTTGTACTTACTTTGTTGCAACACTGCAACCATTGACTACAATACAAGTAATTGCATCTTATTCCTCTTCTATTGTTCCCTGTGGCAAGTTAATTCATAGATTGTACTTCTAAACATATATCTTTTATACTCAGTGATGTTTAGTGCCATAAGCACTGTTTGAAGTGATCAATTTCATGTTCCAAATGCAAGCATAAAAATGGTAAGGATAGCAAAGTCAAACTCTTCTTCATGAAGATTTGTAATCCGGGTGTAAGATAAAGTGAAACTTTCAAAAATTTATAAAAATGTTAATTTGTTCTGTCAACTTCGGTCACACAATTACCATTTAGACTAGTGCATCTACTAAAGTAGTATGGAAAATATTAATCATATTCCTTGAGGATCGTTAGCATCTACTGTACTTATTTCTAATTTATTATCTAGACAAAGGAAAACTAACAAAGCATGATAGACAAAAAATTACAAACTAAGCTAAGGTTAATTCTACTTATATGCACGTTTTCACGGCAAACTTTATAAGATGAGTTTGTTAATGCAACAACAAGCTTAAGATTTGCTTCATCAAGTCTTTATCATGTAATTTCTGAACAAACTCAATGAGTTATTTGTTGAGTATACTTATACCATTAGACTCACTAAGATAAGTTAATGCCACTCTCGAGTGTTAAGAACTTTGGATTTAGAGCAGGCCACCGAAATCTCTCACAAGCTATCAACAACCTAGACCCGCATAAAGATTAACAATCATTTGATTGAAACCCATTTTAATGAATTTAAAACCAACTGATAGAAGGTTTCACTACTCCTATCTCTAGGTGATTATGAGCAACTCTATTAGCAGTCTAGATTTATTCAAAAGAATGATTTCTCAATTTATTAAGTTAAAATCAAACATGAACTTACATGGTGCATATACATAAACCCACAAATTAACTAATTACAAGTACCCAAACAATATTCAATTAATAACACGTTGAAATCACATGAATCAGGTTTTAAATTTACTAACTCTAAGATAAAACAATTATTTCTCCATATATGAACATTAAACACAAATTTAACAAAACAATATAAAAACAAAGATAAATATTATCTATTAAGTACAAAAGTCTTATAGAAACAAACGTCGAATTAATTCTGATTTACCTAGAAAACTCGAATTCTTAGCAAAAGATACTTCTCTCACTAGAAATTTTCACTTTATTATTCACACATATTCTATGTCAAAAATTTGTTAGAATATCATACAATGTTGTATGGTATGATACAATGATGTTTTACACTATGCTACATGCCTTATTTATTGACAAAAAGCATGTAAATCATGAAGATTTTATTGGCTAACGTGGTAGATTCTTTATAATAAGATTTATTGTATTCTCATGCATGTGATAGGGGATAAATCGTGAGTAAAGTCGTAGCATGGTTGATGGTTACAGTGGAAGCTGTAGAGTTTCATCTTGGATCGTAATCGTCTCATTTTAAATCATGGGTTGATACAGGGTACGGTCCTTAATTACGCGCAGTTGAAGTTCTTTTCAGTTCGTTTGTTTTACTCTAAATCTTGCTCAAATAACTTTGTTTCTTCTTTCCATAATCTTGGGAGCTGAAAAACAATAATTAAACGATAATAGCATAATTTTATGGGAATTTATCAAATATGAATCAAATTAAGCATGGATTTTTATTATTTGAATAGAGTATGAATGACTTATCATGAAGTTAAGGTCTTCTAGTTAAAAAAGCTACATCTTTACTGTTTCCAACTAACTACATATCTTTGGTTGATCAAAATGAGATTCCAACAAACTTTTTGTGCTTACGATCAAGGTGCTAAGGTTCCATTTTAGGGTTTCGAATGGGTTGTTCCAACTTTTTATTTTGGGAGCTATTGATTTGAAGAAGTATGATGCTTTATAGCTACCTTTTCCCATTTGAATAGTTCAACCATGGTTAGTTTAGGTTAGGTTAAAAAGGTTTATTTTATCTACATTTAAAATTTAAAACATTTCCCATTTATCCAAGTTAACCCTTTGAAAATAATATTTAATTTATCACACAACATGTGTCGTTATTACATTTATTTGTTATGCCAACTAGGATAAAAGAGTTTGCTAATTTAATGGAGGTGCCAAAAGCGAATGCAAATTGTTGAATTAGGTATTAAATTGATCAAATTAAAGTGTAGAGAGTTAATTGTACATTTAGCCATAATTTAAGTACCTTTCATCACATTAACCCCTTTGGAATTGAACCCCTAAAAATAGTAATTACCTTGTATTTTTTTTTTTTTTTTTGGATGAACCAATTCATGCATTACATAGTTGAAACTAGATACAACGTGATAGTTACAACTCACAAGGAAAGGATCAAAAAAGACAAAAGACTAAGTACAATCAGTATGCCCTTTTATTTCCTTACTTCACCCATAGGGTAACAAGTCTTCTCTTAACGAACTAGCTATATGTTGTGGTGGCTATTCAAAATACGCAGTTTTAGATTCCATCGATCTTGCCAAATTTTCCATGGCATCAGCTGTCCAGTTCGTCTCCTTAGGTTGATACTCCACCTTATACGCCTATAAACAACACATTTTTGCGTTGCACAAGTTAACCACATTGTAATACTTCATCTTGACATTCATACTATGTTTTAACAATTGCACAGCCATAAGAGAATCAATATTTATCTCCACTTTAGTAATATTCTATTGTAGACACAACAAAATACCAAAGTATACCACCCACAGTTCCGCAGCAACAATATCCACCCCTCCAATTTTCCTTACAAAACCTCTAATCCAAGCACCATTCTCACATCTAAGAACACCATCAACATAAGCAGAAAATGAAGATAAATTAACAGAAGCATTAATGTTTAGCTTAAACTAGCCCAGAATAGGAAATTGCCATTTTAAATTTATTTTACCAATCTCATGAATGGTGTGTCACTTCTTTAGATATGCCCACAATTCATGTGATCTTACCCTAATACATTGTTGTAAATCTTCAGCTGATGATGATGTTTGCTAAATTAATTGATTTATAGAATACCATATACTCCATAACATAACAAAAAAGGTAAATCCATCTGGGGGTGTTACATTGTGTGAAGAATTTTTTGAAATTCTACAATTTAATGTTATCCATTCATTAAACGGAATATCTGAAGTAGATGTAGAATTTATTGGTTGTACCCCATTTCCTATGATATCCAAAAGATAATGGTAATTACTTAAGGCATGCTCAACAGTTTCATTCACTTCCCCACATCTAGGACATTTCGCGTTCATTATTATATTTCTTCTATGAATGTTGTCAACGGTTGGCAAAGAATTAGTCAACACACGCCATAAAAATAATTTAAGTTTTGGAGGGACAATGGAACACCATAACCATTTCCATTTCTTAGGAAAAGAGTCTAGTTTACGCATAAGGATTTCATATATACCCTTCAAAGAAGGCTTAATCCTTGTTTCTACACCAATTCCATAACAATCAGGTTGATTAAGAGTTAGACCAACAAGTCCATAATAGGTGAAGAGTAAGTCAAAAATTGGAAAGCTTGTTCCATGTTGTCTCATTAGTCTAGCATTCCTTAATTGTTAAATCTTGTGTATCTCGTGTTAAAGAAGCCGATACCAATGCTCTAACAAGGTATTGTCTAACCTACCAATCTGACAAAAAGTTGCTATTTTCCCACAACAAAAACCATTGTTTAAAACCAAGATCTAATTTTTAACCAAATCTCTACATAAAAATGACGCAAAAGTTGGGTCTCACTTAACCATATTTTGTCTTAAACATCGATTTACCTTATTATTATTAGATAATGTAGTGAAGACATTAAAAAATTAAGTTATTTGTTTTGTCTTTATGGTCCACATCCATTCTCTAATAAAAGGGAGTATTTATTCAATTTCCACCTTTGCTATTTCAACCTTCTACAAATACAACTCTTTTCAAACTTATGCTTCTATGATATGCATTATTTTTTACAACTAAACTATTGAATGATTGCTAAAGCCTTGAGGTCCAGTGGTATTAACACAGATCTCTTACTAGAATTGATAGGATACAAATATCCTAACCCGTTTTAATAGTGACAAGGATAATGAAAAAAATGTTGAATGATTTAGCAATTGTCTAACTATTAGATAGGTACTGCACTTATTTGAGGCCAACTCTGTCGAGTTCAACAGTAGAAACTTAATATGTAATATTTTGTGGACTATTAGACTGATAAGGTAGGTCTCTATTTTAGGTTGTCCTCTAATGAAGAACTCTTTTTTATTTATTCTTCTCTTTTATAATATTTTTACCTTAATATATTTGTATATGTTGGGCCACAAAATTATTATTAAATAATCCCTTCAGGAAAGATTAAAAAAAATTCACCATCGATGATGACTGAAACTTCCATAAAAAGTCATATAAAGACAAGTCTGATAAATAAGATTCATGGTATACTTTTTACTACCGATTATGAGAAATTTGAATAGAAAATAGATACATTTTATAAATGCAAACAAAAAAAAATTGATTCGGAAGATAAAATGCAAATTGTCAAACTTTTATCTGATACGATTATGGCTGATTCGAAAGCTAAAAGAATCAGAAAAACTCCGTTGGAATAAAAGAAATCGGTAAAAAAGTTCCTTAATGGTCATACAAATTAATCGATGATTTAGAACAAGAAAAAGGGAAAAAATGGAGAAAACGTGTTGGAAGATCATAAAATTCAATCAAGAAAAGCAAAAGAACTCGAATTAGGAAGAGTTTCTTAATTTATATATTAATTGATTTTCTAATAAAGATAACCAAGTTATCTTGAGGAGGTAAACAACATATCTAATCTAAGCAATCTTGAGAATCAACGTAAGGATTATCATGTGTGTATCACATTCCTTTGTCGAGATATTTGTAGTAATTATTTGTGCTATATACTTCTATAAATCTTGATCCATGATACAATGAAACTAAATCAGTATCGCTTTTTTAAAGCGGTCTTAATCCAAACTTTTATCGATTAACTTTAGGCCACATATTAAATCCTCCTGCTATTAGAATGAAATTCAAATGCCACTCTAGAGGGCTTTTTGCTGTCGTTTTTCTCCTTTTTTTTCCTTTCATCAATTTGCTTCTAGAATACAGCTTGCAATTATATTTCATTATATGGTAGCTGTAAGTATAATTGTTATAAATTAGATCATATATAAATGGAAATTTTCAGAATTTGGGAACGTGGCTAGGGGATCCAACTTCTAAGTCTAATTATATTAACTAACATTGCTCAAGACTCGTAAAATATTTAGGATAGTCTATTTTTCATCTATATTTGTATCTGTATCTGTATCTGTATCGAAACGATGTGTGTAAATATGTCCGATTTGAATCTATATTTTATTTGTATTTGATCTTTTCATAAGAATTATCAACTTTTTTTTTATCTATATCTATTTCTTGATAAACAATTTGTTAGAAAAAAATTTGAAAAAAATGTTTGTATCTGCCAGAAAGTACTAACCAAACAGACCTTTAATTTCCTTTCACTTCCCCAGAAGAATAACTAAGTACAACCACATGTCCCAACTATATTTGAATTACCTAGAAAATAAAAACAAAAGAAAAATTGATCATATTGTATTCCCACGTAATAGAAATTTGTTGCTACACCGGTATTTTCACAGTGTCTGATTTTTAACTACATGCATGGATGCAATTTTGAAAAATTCTATGGTCCAGCCAAATACAATTTTATAGAAGAAAGCTTGATCATAAAAGTTAAAGTCAATTAAGTATGCGCAAGTGGGGTTGTAGATTCTATTTAAATGGCCAGCAGCTATAATCCTTATTGTTGGTTTCGAGAATTAAATAATAGGTTTTAACCTATAGTAACATTATTGAATTTAAAATGAACTCAATAACAAATTTGAAGTGTTGGATACAACATAAGCTTTACAATTTTGGAGAATCATGCATGATGGTTTCTTATGTTGAAGGGATAAAGAGACAATTCCCTTGAGAACATTGTGGTTTATTTTTTCCCCCAATTAGGAACAATATGAATGGATTGTGTCGATTAAAAGATGAAATTTGGGAGCATTTAAATGTTTATGGTTGTTCGAGTACCTAGGAGGTTGAGTCGATCAATTGTGGTCCCCTATTGACTAAGGTCCTATTTTTTCGATTAATTGTTTAAAGATACAAGATAGGTAGGCAATGATAATACCCTCCATTAAAAGGACAACAACTAAAAAATTGGTCCTCATTTTCTCATATAGTACATTGTTATGAGAGGAGTTAATAAAAATAAATAGGCACATAGTCTACCGATCTTTTGTCCTTTTATATATATAATATAAGTTGTTCAATCAATGTTTTTCCATCTCAAATACTAAATTCCAATATAATCTCATATTTAGAAAACGTTTTTTACTTTTACTTTAACTGAAGTCTAAAAACATCAATTAAATTAATATTGTATTTTTTAGTAAAAATAAAAAGAATTAATATCAAGTTCTTTCTGTAATATTAGCAGATGTCTTTACTTGTTACATAGTGTGAATAAAGGATAATTAAGTAACTAAATCAAATTAGCAATTTCAACATCCATACCTCTTGACCCCATCATTTCTAACATCTAATAAAATTTATCAATGTCATCTGATAAAACTGCTAATAACTATTTAATATAACTCATTTAAAATATTTTTGAATTAATAGCAGTGTGTTTTTTTTACTTTAATAAGCTGAAATAATAATATAGACCTACTGTGTTTGGCCCAGTGGCAACTGGAAGCCAATCCAGGTTTTATACCTGATGGGGCGGGTCCACAACTAGCTTGGGCTCATTTACATTTCTACCTGATGCCACATATCGGGTGTCCAAGATTAAAATGGTTCGGATTCTTCTGATTTTGCCCCCATTGACGGAAGCTATTACAATTTAGACAGGCCTAGGACGTGGAGATGGCAAAAGCAGAAGCAACCAGAAAACAATTAACAAAAGGACAAAAAGATATGGAAATGAACTAGTCACCAAGCAAAAACCTTCCAAGTTTGACAAATATTCTATTACTAGTGGGTCTCGGAAACTACCAAGATATTTCAGAATCTCCTTAGTCCAACTTCCATGAAAGAAAAAGAACAAAGAGATGCACTTATTTCCACTTAAACGGCCACCCACGTGCTTCAACAGAGACATGGATTTCCCATTCTTCTCATTCCTTTCGTCAAATTTCAAATCCAAGTTTTACTATGCCTCTTCTTCTTGGTATGCCATCAAATATGACATACTATTACACGTCTAACATCAACAAACAAAAACTTCAACAAATGACCCTATAAATACTGGACCTATTTAGAATGTTTCTCTCAACCCGCAAAACAAAAAAAATATAGCACATATCATTTTTACCAACTTATTACTTAGCTTGTGAAAAGCAGTTTAGTTTAGAATTATGGCTAAAAGAACAAGTGCCATGATCTCCATCGTCGTGCTCCTCCTTTTCTTTCTGTATTCATCGTCGCAAGCTCGCCCTGTGCGTGATGATGTTTACGATAACCCCATAAAGAAAGGGATTGAGCTTATAATTGATGGTATCTATTTGGATGCCATCAAAACCGGAGGTCCAAGCTCAGGAGGACACGGTCATAGTTTTATGGGGGCTTTCAAGGTGAATTCTGGTCCCAGCCCTGGCGATGGACACTGAGGAATAATATAAATACAATCTACGGAAAGTTCCACTTTACATATCATAACGATTGAGTCATACGTGCATATATGAGAAAGAAAATTTGTTTGATTCTTTATATATGTTTATTGTTTAGAGTTTGGAAGTCATATAATGTCTTGTCATATCATCTAAATTTCAATGGATAGGTGTTGAGAAATGTTGGAGCTTGGTTGTATTACTTTCTTTGATTGTAAAAGAATCTATGAGAATGATTTTCCTTTTAGCCAGAATTTCGTTAATCTAATACTAAGCTCATAGCCGTTTGCTCTTGAGTATACATGGCCTATATATAATATATAGATATGGCCTATTGCAGACCTAACTAAGCATGAGCTTGGGATCATACTTTTTTGCCAAAACCAATTTGCAGAGAGAATTGACTACCCTGATTTGTACAAGCCAAAGAATTCCAATTTAATGGAATGTAATAGGATTATAATGGTTATTATAATATTCATTTTGTATAAGTAGTAAAACAAGTAATTATTGGAGTAAAAAGTTACAATATATATAATGGTTCTTGTATTTGTTATAAAAAGAGAGTTTAATTATATAGGTGATATTTTCAAGATAGATATATTTATGACAAAGTTTAAAAATATATTATTGAATAGCAATTGATGAGTGTGAGACATGAATTACTATTATCATTTTACATAACGATTCCTCTCAAGTGAACAAGATGAATGATGAGGGAATGAATAACTATTTATATCAAGTGAGCACGATGTCTCTGTAACGAGAGATTGAAAACTCTGTTTAAGTGTAGATTTAAAAACTATGTGATCCTAAGTAATTATTTATAATTATATAATATATATTAAAGCTAGCAAAGTATCTAAAATCATTCGAACCACTTAATTTGTGTATTATTTGTCTATAATATTAGTGCAAATCATTCATCACCATATATTTCGCCATATGTTTTAATTATTAAGATCCATTAAAAGTAAAAAAGAAAAAGCAAATTGAAATTAATTTGAACAATTCTTTTAACCATTCTCTCCTTAATATGTTAATTATTAAGAATGAATTTATAAGCGATATGAACTGTTTCTTTTGAAATTAACAACAAAACCATATAATTTTCTATTTATTCTATTTGTAATCCACTTTCTTCTTATTCGTTTTTCTATAGGTGCTTCTTTATTTTCTGTTAGATGGATATAACCTAATGCACATAAAAAGGATAAAAAGATTGGAAAGGTTTTGGAGACTAAAACCATAACACATCTTGTGTTTCACATTTCAAATATACTATCATTTTTGTTACATAAGTGGGTAGGCTTGTTAGGGCAAAATCAAAAGGTGTAATCAATCCACTTGCCTATGAGGCTATGACGGCAATGTATAACCGATTGGTGCCGCAGCAGTGGCAGCTAGCGAGAACAGCTATTGCAGCAGCATACATTGAGTCTAGAAAATTTATATATGGTACCATTATTAAATCCAATTATATACAAACTGATATTTAAAATATAAAATAATGATACACAAATAGTTTTTAAAAGAGTGTAAGAAAAGGAAAAATGCACAACAGTAATAATTATGACTAGTAAGCATGTTACCCACAATATGTGGGTAAAATTTAAATAAAGGGATATGATATATTTTAAAGTATAATAAAATAATTATTGAATCAGATTATAAATATAAAAAAAAATGCATTAATTAAAGTGTAAACAAATACACCAAGACATATACCACTATAGTTGTATGCCATAAATGATTTTGTTAAGTAAGATAAAATATGATATGTTAATCTTATTACATTTGTTTCACCAAATGAGTCCCTATATGCATACCAAAATAATGAAAAAGATTTTAATAATTGAACTTGTGTAGAAGATCATTTTAGTAATTGGACTTGGAGCCCAATTTAATGCCAAGTACAGTCTTTTGGGTTGGTGGCAGAATCTAGAAGATAGGTCCAATAAAGGATGCCATAGGAAAACTTGATTTGATAAGCTTGTAATAGGGATTGCTAGATCATTTTATTTTACTCCATACCTTATTTGGTTTTCTCGTGTGCAAAACTAAACTCCAAAAATATCTTTCTAAGTTAATCTGGTTTTCGTTTGACTAAAATAGAGTTTATATGAAATAAAATAGGTCTTAAGCTCTTTTATGTTAAAAATGGGTTATTTTAAAAAGGATAATGGGCTTCTCTATATATTATAAAAGCCATTGGCCCCATTTTCATGGTCATCACAGTCCACTACTAGAGAAAAGAAGGCTTCAATAGCCATTAGATCATTTGGAAATGATCTAACAATGATTAAATGCATTTGATCTCATTTATCCAAGTAGATGTCATCCAATAGTTGACATCGACCTCTAAAGTTTATAAATAATAGATTACTCTTCTTATGGATAGTGATTTTGCATATTGCTAAGATTGTGAGTAACACAAAAGCTCTGCTGAAATATCTCCCGACATAATTAAAGCAACTACTTCGTGAAGAACAAGTCAAGAACGATCGAATCTATCTGATTTAACTTTTGGTCACACTTGCATTGTAAACACCTCTATTTTTTTTTATATTCTTAGATGAGAACCATAGAATTAATATCGAAACTGGAACCCCAAAAATGGAGCCAAGTTAAAACTGAACTCTAGAGATTTCAAATGGGATCTGATAAAATTTTTATAACCCTAGGATATCAGATGGATTAGGTGAAACTTGAAACCATAAAGATAGGTAATTTATAAAGAATGTATCACCATCAAATGGATTTTATGTACGACCTAGTTGATCCAGCTCAACCCTAAAACCTAGAAACCTTATAATCGAATTGAAACAATCATGAGTTCAAAAAACCCTAAACAATGTAAGATAAGTCGATAACCTTAAGCGTTTGATGAATATTATGGGAATAAGAAAATTCTAGATACCAGGCCCTAAAAAAACGTGCCTTCAAAAACAAAAATCTGATAATCCTTCGATTTAGAAGCCCTACGCTAAACAATGCATCTATTTGATCTCTAACACATAAATTGAGGCAATATATCCGAGTAATATTTAATAATGCAATAATAAGAAATAATTTCCTATAATATAGTATTAATTTATCAAGTCAAAAAATAAATTTATCAGTTAAACCAAATCATTTCTGTACTAGGTTACTAGCATGTAGACCGAGACGACATTACTAGATAACAATTAATAATAAAATTATAAACCCTTAGATATTATAGTCAACTTGTAAATAGAACCTTAGAGTCGAAAACAAAATCAGACCTCTAAAGTTAACCCAAGTCAACATTTAACCCTAAAAGCCTTATACTCGATTAGATAGTCCCGAAGACCCTAAAATATTAAATAAATTAGAAAAATAGAGCAAACTCAAATTATGAACCGAATATACAACATAAGTCCTGAAATTATCAGACTTGGCAAAATTTCAATCATTACGAACCTGTACAGGATTAGTTTTCAAATCAGAATAATGACACAAAAAATGAGACAAATATTCCGATAAATAATTTATACTAGAAATATATTAAAATATTCATAAAATATCATATATAATTTTAGAGGCATATAAAAGTATCAGTTATAGTTTTTATACGCGTATTTTTATCTCTACCAGTAATTTATTTGTCTTATATACTATTCATATCTATTAAATCTACTCTACTTTTTCTTACACCTTACATTCTTACATACCTATCTCTTACATTTTCTTTTTCCATAAAATATTTACTACACTTTTTACTTAACTTTTTTTATACTTTATCATACATCTCTACTTAAATTAATTTTTTTCTTCTCTTTCTCTCCCCATTTACATCTACTGCCCCCTCTCTTTTTCTCTTATATTTTAGTTCTTTTTCATTTATTTTTACATATTTAATTCCCTCCTTTTTCTCTCCATAAACACCCATCACCTCCTTCTCATTTTTCACTCTCATTTCTCTACCTTAACAAAACTCTACCAAATTCTCTTCCCAAAAATTTTTCTTCAAAACACTCTCCTCTTCCTCGCTAAAAATTTGAGCCGATGCCCTCCCTGATGAAGAACAACCACTGCTGGCCACACACACACATACACTCCTCCATACACTTTGTCTCCTATTTTGAATAAACTTCTTATACCATAAAATACCCATGAGTATCCACAAAAGTTTCATGTATTATCCATGAAATAAAATCTCCCCATGATGCATTCAAAGCTGGGGATGATAGTGCCAAAATGAAACTTATGTTTTGTCAGCTATATTGTTCCTTATGATCATCTTATTCATGTTAATATTTTATGATCACTAACCTAACTTATATATATATATATATATATATGTACCTATAATCTTTAAGGCTTAATGCTTACTAACTTGACCATATTTATTTCTTGCACTTCATTTGTTGCAATTTATTTATTTGCTTATAAGACTAGTCAACTTCCAGTCTTAGACTTGTCCATGTTCAAGTCCCAAGAAGATTGGAATAGTTCAGGTCTTGGGGAGCCTTGACAGTAATTTAAGACTCCATACTTCCTTTATTATCTATCTTGATTTTTATTTATACGACTGGAAATATTTCAAGTCTCGAAAAGCCTTGATAAAAATCTAAGACTTCCATATTTGATTTTTTTATGCTTTTTTCACTTTATATGGTGATTAGAATATTTTAAGTCCTAGAGAGTTTTGATAACAAGCTAAGACTCCCGTGCTTTTGTTTTAATATCTTTATATTCTTGTTATTCTATTTCTAATTCTTATGTTCTTGATATAAGTCCATGCCAATAATTTTATTTTTATGATTATTATTTTAACCTCATGCACATACATGGTCATAGATGATGTCGTTTCTATGCTAAGATCGATTTTCCTAAAAGCATGAATATTGATAGTTCTTTATTATGCAAAATGTTTCTAGAAGTCTTATCTCCAATGCTTCAGAAATACTTTCATTAGGAATAAAGATTTTGAAAGAGACACTCAACTATACTTTCCAAATATGCCAAAATGAATTTTTCCAAAAACATAAATATTGACAATTCTTTGCTATGCAAAATTTTCCTAAAAATCTTATTATCAATGTATAGGGAATCTCTTTGTCAAGAACAAAGATTTAGAATAAAACATCAATCTAAATTTTCAAAATGCTAAGACTTAGTAGAATTTTTAAGAAATATAACTTAAAGCATTTTCACCATAAACAAGAAAAAATCCATGTTTAGTAAAAATTGTTAAATAAAGTTTTGGAAGTATGAAACATTCAAAGGTTTGAATCAAATGATTAAACCAAGAATTTCTTTAGGCTTCACATTTACAAAATTTTTGAAGATTTGTTACAAGTAGTTACATAAAGATTCATGTTTTGGAAAATAATTAGTTAAATGAAGTTTTACTATGAGTTAAAAATATTTGAGGATGTGAACTAAAAAAATATGAACATGATTTTTAATTAAATTACATATTTACAAAGATCCAGGATTTTAGATTTTTATAAAAAACTAAAAGCTATTTTTCATGAACTTACCTTTTTCTACCTTCCATGGAAGTTGTTTTAATAAAAATTTCTATTTCTGGGAATATCACTAGGATTATGTATATAATATGAGTTATTGTCATTATTATATGATTTCTAAAGATTGAAATATTTTATACTTAGCTTAGAGAGTCCAAATGAAGTAAAAGTTTTAAAAAATTAAACAGGACAAAGTTTAAAACGTATTGGATGCATTTTGTATTGTATGATTTTGAGACTCAAACGGCCACAAATTTAAAAAATAACCTTACAATTTGATACAACATTCGAAATAGATAGAAAATGACTATTAATATGCGAAATTCTAAGTTAAAATGAGCAAGTTATGGCCATCTTAAGTTGGAACTTTCGTAATCGGGAAAAATGATGCGAGTAGACTAAATAGAGTTAGAAATTTAAGTAGAACCTATGCGAAATACTCATTCCAAGTATTTCTTTGTTCAGATGACGAGGATTATGAAACTCCCTTCCTTAAAGATGTAGGGTTTCAAACAAATTTTAAAACAAAATTTTGCAGTAGAAAATTAAAAACCCTAAAACGGAATCTATGTGCTTGGATTAAGTTAGATACCAAGAGGAATGAATCCAAAAATATACCTTGCATTTCGTATCTAGAGATTTAAAATCAATCGCTTGCAATCCAGATCTACAAGGCACCACGATTTCATTGCGCCCTCTACGTAGTCGACATGAACAAGCACAACAAGCACACCCAAAAGGAATCACTTTTGCGTGCTAGCGCAATTTAAAACGCTTCTAGATTGATCAGGATAAATCGAGTTTTTCCTCTCTTATGTTTTTCTCTCTATTAAGGTTAGAGAATTTCTCTGTCGTTTAATGTGACAGTAAAAAGTCATAACCCTAAAGAGACCCTATCAATCCTATTTATAATATGTCAGTATATTACTACTAACATTAATGCCCCAACCTTATTAGGGTTGGACATGATAATAACCCTTTTAAAATAATTAAATTATTATTCATAATAATAATTTATTTATTTATTCTTTAAGTTGGACTTTAAAATTAAATCCATGTTCCTTTTTGCTTATTCTTTTGTGTGTGACCCTGTAGGTTCATTTAATATTGGTAGTAAACTTAAAAACTATTTTCAGTAAACAAAACATAAACGGCCTCTAGCAAGACATTATGTTTATCCAAATCAATTGAAGATCGGTGATCTGTTTTTACTTGTTTTATAACTTATGTCATCATCCTTTTTATCTCGCGATATCAAGATTAAATATAAGACATGGACAATGTCACCCTTATATTATTCAATCTTGTTCTTGATCTCTAAGTGAACTGATAAAACAAATGAAATTGATGACACTATCAATTCATTTGAGCATAGTCATGCATTTGTCAGTCTCACTTGTCGAGGGGCCCAAAGATATCTCTCTTATAAAGAGAGAGAGACAAATCTCATCTTAATCACTCAACCTCCTCTACATGATTCACATTATGCCCAATCAAAACCTTTTAAATTATTCGGTTAAGAACAACGTTTGATTCAGTTGAAACATAATGTTACTCATGTTGGAATCTATGGTGATTTCAGGTCTAAGGACGTATTGACATTGTTATTATGAGAATCACTTATGACTTTGGTCCATGTAGTGATCTCATAGCGGGTTAATCTAATATATATAGATCTCCAATATATACTTAAGAGTTTTATCTGTATAGACACTTAAACATCTCATGATTATCAAATAAAACTCATACTGGATTTAATTCATCATTATTTTACAATAATGAGAATCCAAGAATAAATAGATTATTCATGAATTCTATTATAAAGTAAACATCCAAACTTTATAATAAAAATGCCTCTAAATTAAAATACACATGAAATAACAATACTTAGTAATTGGCCTAGGGCAATATCACTAACAAAAGATTATTTTCAACTAGGAATTGCTCTAATGAACGTTTGAGTTCTTCCTTTTAATTCCATTACCTTATATATGTGTATAAAGTAGAGCACTAGAATATAGGAAAAAGATAAAATGGATTTGCATGTGGGATATCATGGAGTTATGTTTGTGATTTTTTTATGTTTGATCAATAAATGATAAGTATATCAAAACATTGAGATGGTTGATTAATGCTTTACGTTTTCATTATTATATTGTGTGTGTGCGATTGTCTTATTGATCACCCCTAAATCGAAAGTAACTTGATCATAAATCAAATATAATAAATTGATCATGCATAGCATGCCATCGAATCACGTCAATAAATGTTGCTACTCCTACATAAAAAGCTGGAAGACTTATGAATCCTGTTGTAGGTATAGATCTGTTCCTTCTTGGGGAAAATATAGTCGTTCGAGGAATGCATCCTTGGGGAGGAGTTGTGCCATCCATCGCTTTGAGCAAGTGCTCAAGGATTAGTAGTAAAGATATAGAACCTCAGTTTGAATTCCTTAACCCTTGTCGTGGAGGGGTAAATCTATTCTATGAGTGGTTTCTGGATGACTATACATATTTGAGTGTTTCATATGGTTGTCGCATAACATATACGTGACTAACGAACTTGTTTGATTATGATTTTGGGTACGAATGAGGGGAAGTATCAAAGACAACAAAGAAATCACTAATGGATTTTGGAGTTATAACGAAAGATCTAAGAGCTTAGGATGAATCTTCTCTTAGAAACCTTTATGTTAGGTATGTAATATATTTTACTCTAGAGATTATTATGAATAGCTGTATTATTCGAATCGGTTGTGGACATTAGTGGGAGTATGCCCCTAAGAAATGTAATCTACTTCGTTTAAATTTATTAATATATAATCCTCTTGTTTTGCTATTACTTGTTACCATCATAAATTATGCTACTCCAATGTGTTCCCTTTATTGTGAAGAATGCCTTATGCGTAATATGAAAACCTTTGCATGACTAAGGTAGACATTTTTAGACTTTAATATTATATACATCAGACTGCTACTTTTAGGGTACCCCTCGGAGCGTGACATGCAAACTTGAGAAATAAGATTTTCCTCTTCCTCCTCCATTACCTCTTCTTACAACATCTTACACGTGTTATCAATTCAAGACTCCCCTCAGGTTGTTTGGATCATATGTGATCAGTCAATTGCAACAACTTCACCATACAACTTGTATATTACAAGGTAATATTTTTCAGTACAACCTTATATTACCTAGTAGACGTTCATACATACTACATGCACCTTAATGTTCATATATGAATTAAAAGAGAAAAACTATTGTCAATGATGTTAAATATTGAATTATACAGTAAGACACTCATAGGTGCATGTCCATTATAATCAATTATAATCCTTCATTACCTTTGTATAGAAAAGAATGAATTCTATATGTAGAAATTGTATCTTTTGGCTAAACAATAAGATTCTTTGATAAAAGTCTTATTAATTAATTGTAGTAAAATCTAATATTGTATTGAAGAATGTACAAGTAATGTTAAAGGATGAAGAACTGTGAAGTCAAAAACTCCTTTTCTTATCCTACTATGGAGACAAAAATCTCCATAAGCACATATATCATGAATTATTGTAAGGGCATATCCCTACTATGGAAAATCCCAAAAGCATAACTAAAGGCATTCTAGAAAGAAACTTCATGGTAGAGGAGGAGTTCACATTTATGAGATTTTTAAGGAATAAATTTAGCATTGAGGCAAATTTAAATATGCTATCGACATTTCAAGTAACAGGGTAAATTATACCAATGGGTATCAGCACTTAGGGGTAATTTTATTAAAGATATTAACATTTTGAATAGTTCAAAAGATGTATAAAAGTCTGACAAAATGTGTCAAATAAGATATCAATGTTTTGCAAATTTATTTGGAGTATTGACATTTGGATTAATTTTTAACTAAATCTCTTAATTTTCCATTAATGGTCAATTATTAATATTTTATTTGGCTCACTTTACTAAACATTGATGCCTTTTTTAAACCACTTAAAACGTTGATACCTTAAATGAACCTACCCCCAAACATTTATATATCTTTTTAACCATTCAAAACGTTGTTACTTTATATGAACTAATCCATAAATATTGATACCTTTTGATGTAATTTACCCTTAAAAAATGTATCAATATTTCACAAAGTAGGTAAAATAAGGAATCGATATTTTAAATAGTTAAAAGAAGGGGATTAAATTTTTAAGTAGATGACAAGTTTACATAGAAAGGAATCCCTTATTTGCACCGTTTTATCATGTTGACTCGTATTTGACTTATTTTATAAAACATTAATATTTTAACCACTTAAAATATTGATACATTATTTGAACTTACTCCCAAATATTATTGACTTCCAATGTAATTTATCCAATGTTTTTATTAACCCCAAAAATAAGAAATGTAAAGAATGTGGTTAAATGTTATGGAACATGTAAGAAAGATGAAAGTAGAATCGTTCCCCAATGTTATACTATGGTTCATATGGATTTTGTGGTTGGTTTGTCCTTAACACAAAGAGGGAAAGAAGCAATTATGGTTACCGAAGACTAGCTTTTATAATTTCACTCATTGTAAAAGCATTATTGACAAGACCTATGCTTCGAGTTTATGCTTTTAAGAAATTATCTATCTTCACGGTATTCTATAGTTTACGGTCTATAACTGTAATTCTAAGTTAATAGTTTATAATGGACAAACATGTGTGTGTGTGTGTGTAACAAAATTTTTAAGAAATTATTTTTTATTCAAGACACCACAAATAAAACATTAAAATTGCAATTGAAAATCACAAACTAGCAAACATCGCATCTTCTTATTGCCATATAAACTATCATATGATTGCAAGGGCAACATCCAATATATGTTAGTCATTTACATCACACTTGTAAGGTGTGGTATTAAGACTATACTTAAACTTTACATTGCACTTTTAAAGTTTGATTTCTTTGTAAAATTCTAAAATCACACCAACACATTAAAATCTCATAAAGCATTTTGGTAAATGTTTTCTTTTATATCTCTTATATTTTGTTAAAATTTTATACATATATTGTAGATAAGCTGTTCATTCAAACTTTTGCTATCCAATAGATTTGAGGAAAAAAAAAATATTGTCCTTGAACAAGATATAAAAATCTTAAAACAACCCCCATTTCTTTAATAATATACATAAATACTACAAATGGCAGAGAAAGAGAATTGTACTTTAATATGTCTTTTTATGATGTGCTATAACACTGTTTTTAGAAAAAAAATTACGTATAATAAATACTTGGGTAATTACAAAAACAATCTATGTTTTAGTTCATTTATAATAAGGTTACCTAAGTATTGGTTTTTGATAATCACATAACCTAGGTTTAATAAGCTTGTGCAAATTGTAAAAGAGGAACACATGGTGCATTTTTACTCGCTAGTCCTATTATTAATTAACTCAACCTACTAAAATAAGTTAAAAAAAATGAAAAAATCCACATAATTAAGGAAAAAAAAAAGAAAGAACAAACTAACAAAAGAAAAAGAAAAAGAAAAAGAAACACATCACCATCTTTAACCTCGAAAAAGCCAATAATAGAGGAGCCAAATTCATCTTATTCATAGAATCTTCTTCAACCTCCCTGCTCTCTCTCTCTTCTCTCTCTCTCTCTCTCTCTCTCTCTCTCTTTTCTCTCTCCCTCTAACACTTACCTAAAAACATTAGGCTGGAAAATCTTTCCCACTAACATTAGCTTGAATGGTTAGTCATGTCATTTGGCTTTAAAAATACTCCTATAGTTTTTCAAAGAAAGATGAATAACATATTCTCTAAGTATAACTTTGTATGTGTTTACATTGAGGATATACTAGTACATTCTAAAACAAAAAAAATAGCATCCATCATACCTGAAAATAATTCTTTCAAGATTTTGAACAAAACATTGACATTTTAGGAGTAGAAATAGGAAGTGGCAAATTTAGTTTACAATCTCATATTTCAAAGAAGGTTTTGGAATTTGATGAAAACTTTGACAAAAGGAAATTTCAACAATTCATAGGTTCAGTAAATTATGTAAGATCATTTGTGAAAAGCCTAGGAAAATACACAAAACAATTATATTAAAAAATAGAAATTATTTCATGTTTAACCATCCTTTTTTTTAAATTACATAGATACAATTTGTATAAAAAAAATTACCAATATACCGTTATATCACATATAGGATAAGTTATGTAACTTTTTTTTCCTCATGTATCGTACATTGGACGTGCGATATACATTCGACCCTCTTTATTTTCTTTCCTTTCTATACACACTCTTCCAATGACTTCTACTTCTCATTCTCCCATATCCCTTGCTGTTATGCCCTGAGGGGTATCCTAAATATGGCAATCCATTGTATATAATATTAAAACCTAGGAATGACTTTCTTAGTCATGCAAAATCTTTCATATCATGCACAAAGTGTACAACACATCAGAGGGAATGCATTGGCATAGTGCAATTTACTTTAATAACAATTAAGTAATGAGGCAAGATAAATACTTAATGTGAAACATTAATAAGGTCAATTACAATTCTTAGAGATATACCACCGCTAATGTCTTCAAGTCTACATAAATACATTTCCTAGTAATCTCCAAAAATATTAGCATAACATACATTACTCATAAAGAAATTTCGAGAAAGCAAATTCCTTTTATACTCCTACTCCTTTTGTAATAACTCAATAATCCACCAACGATTTCCTTAATACCCCGTCCTTGGATAGAATATCAAGCAAACTTGTTTCAATAAAAATCTATAAGGGGATAAGCTTATAACGTGTTTAGTGAGATATTTCTTTTATTTGTACTGTATTTCAAACAATTTTATTAATTTTCATGTATATGCTATGCATGCTATGTAACAACCACATAATACAAATAATTATGTATGGGTATTTGGAAATTATACATGGAATGGATTTACGCCTTCTGTATCGAGTATTAAGAAATGGTATTTGAAGGTCTACATGATCTTTCTACTGCTAGCTCCCGAACCTACTGTTCATAACGATCGATCGGCATAACTTATTCTTCAGATGTATCCTTAGTATGCCTTAGTTTCCTAAGAATGAGCATGGCTACGAGCCCTCTTTGCATCGAACCCTCCTAATTCTTCGCGTAGGAGAAGCGGCCTTCAGCATGTGACTTGGCGGATGCAATGCGTGTACATTTAATTTATATCAAAACCGAGTATAATTATAGTATACTTAAAGGCAATCAAGCAAACATCATACATAGATAAGCAACATGTAATATTGATGATGTATTTAAACAATCATTTGTTGATTTCGATATGCTTAGCATCTTTTGTCACACATATATTGAAACATATACATATAAACCTATACTCCTATTCATATTCATTTTATCTTGTAACTATAAATCTAGTACAACTATCTACAAGTACGAGCAAGGTAACGAAATCATGAAGGAAAACTAACTTGTCCATATCACAATCTGCTTAATCGTAATAATCTTTAGGAAGGGAAGTCTTATATTCCTTGTCATCTAAACAAAAGAAATACTTGGAATGAGTATTTCATAGAAGTTCTTACCTAATTTTCTAACTCTATTTATCTTATTCTCGTCAAAATTCGGATCATAAGAAATTCTAACTTAAAATGGTCATAACTTGCCCATTTTATCTTGAAATTTCACTTATTAGAAGTCATTTCCTACCTACTCGAAAAAGATTTATCTATTTCTAAGGTTATTTTTAACATTTAAAGCTATTTGGGTTTCAAAATGGGTCGGTATAAATCTGAACAAAAAAATTTTAGCCTTTAGTTTTGCATTTTTTCAAATTTTACATCACCTAAATACTTTTCAGCAGGCACCAAAATATTTATACATTTGAAAATCTTTATAATATAGACATAAACTCATATTACATGTATGATTCTAGTGATGCTATCATAAAAGTAGAATTTTGTAAATAATCTTTGTGAAGTATTGAGTTTTATGAAAAATCATCTTTCGACTTGTGATTAAATTCACCATTTTGTAAACATATGACTTAACAACAAAAATCATAGTTTAATATATACATTTTGGAATCTCAATGGTTTGATATTTGTTCAAAAATTTCATTTAACAATTTATTTTATAAGGCATGGTTTTACATATTTATGACATAAAACTTTATGTGTATTTTTCTCTTGAAATTTTCCTAAGTTTGGTTCTCAAATAAAATTTTAATTTTTAGATTTTGCAAAAGTGAAAGTTTATAAAATCATGATTCTATATTTATTTTGAGCTTATGAATATTTCATTTCCATATTAAAATTTTTTTAGCTACTTATTTTCCAAAACACAAATCTTTATGCGTGACGAAAATCATTCTGTGGTATCGTCCTTAAAATGTTTTAAGTTTTAGCACATGATAAAACTTTAAGTGATTGGCTTGTTCTAATTTTTATTCTCATACTAATTCTTTCTTAATTAGTAATTTTTCAACACATAGATCTTTTAGGGGGTTGTCGGAAGAAAACTAAGATTTTTAGTTTGTTACAAGTGGGTGTCTAATTATTATAACTATTATTTTTATATTTCCTTAACTTTATAAGAAAATGAATTTACTTCTTGAAACCTGATTCCTGAAGTTGTATACCGGTTTATTCTCTGAGTGGATTTTAACTAGGGAGTTGATTTTTAAGTTTGTTTTTAGAAGTAGTGTTCATCAAAATATTAACATATACCTTGTAAATAAGTTTTAAGAAAAACTTGTGTAGTAAAGAATTATTGATGTTGAAAATTTATGATAAACCTACTTTAATAATTTAGAATGGGATATAATTAGAAAAATCATTCTTAATCTAATAAAAAATTTTCTTAAGTGTTAAATATTATTCCTCTTAAAAATTTAGCCTCACTTATATGAAAGAAAAGAATCCATGTTCTTATTTGAAAAGTTTTATTAAGACAGCAACATCACTTTATACGTATGCATGAATATGAACTTAATAGTTATGTTGTGAGATAAATATAACTCATGAAGAAAATAAAGGAATAGAAAATTAAATACGTAAACAAAAATTATGGAAATCTTAGCTTGTTATTAAGACTTCTCGAAACTTAGAAATGGACAAGTTCTATGAAAATAACTAAAGCAAAATAAAAGAAAATCATGGAAGTTTTAAATTTATTTCAAGACTTTCCAAGACTTAGAGACAGACAAGTCCCTAAAAAAATAAGAATAGTAAGAAATAAATTTAGGGAGTCTTAGATTTCATCAAGGTTTCTTGAGACTTGAATATCTCCAATCTCATGAATAAAGCATAGCAAATAAATAAGAAAATTATAGAAGTCTTAGATTAATTTTCAAGGCTTCTCAGAACTTAGATTATGGATAAGTCTTCTTTGTTTTGACTTGATTTAGGACAAATCTAAGACTAAAAGTTGACTAATCTTATTTATTTGCATGAAATAAATAAATACATAATGAAATAAAAGCATAAAAAAAATATTAGATCAGTGAGCTTTTAGGCTCTAAAAAAATATATACATATTTATACATAATATCATATAGCAAGTTATGTTAGGAACATAAATATATCATGAACATAACAAGGATCATAAATGGACATAGTGTTAAAGAAGGCATAAACAATATGTTATTTCTACATTACCATTCCCTAGTATATGCTCATGGGGAATTTGGAAACCAAATGCACATATTTTTCATGTTATATTAACATGAATTTATGAAGGAGGTTTAGAGTTTTACCTAGAGTTAGAGATGGATGAAAGAAAAATTTTGAGAAGATGATGAAAAAGTATGTGTGTGGGTGGCATGATTTTAAGAGAAGAGAGGGAAGTGTTTGACTTTTGATTTTGCAAGAGTTTTATTATGTTTAGGAGATGTGTTTAGTAGTTTATCTTAAAGATGGAAGATTGTGTATGAGTGGAAGAAGAAAAAAAAGCTGTAAGAGAAATTTAAAGAGGAAAAGTTTGAGAGGAAATTTAGAGAGAGAAGTTGACAAATGATTTTAGTAGAGTTTTGTTATGGTGTAAGAAAAGAATGTAAGAAGTGAAGATGAGAAGGGGTATTTATAGATAATTGTGGAGGGAATTTAAAGACATAAAAATAAATGAAAAAGAAATTAAAATGAGTGGGATGAGAGGGAGAAGTGGTCGGCCATGAGGGAGAAGAGAGAGAGGGAGGGATTAAAAATTAATTTTAGTAAAGAAAAAGTATGTAAAGTATGAAGAAAGTTTAGTAAAAAATAATATTTGAAATATAAATGTAAGAAATAGGTATACATGTTGTAAGAAAAAGTAAATATAGATAAACAATAGTAAATAGTAATTTGAACAGTAGACTACATAAATAAAATATTGATAGTAATGAAAATCCAAATAAAAGGGCTATCCTAATATTTTTAGAAGCTGAAAAATTTTGTAATTGGTATTTTATGATTCCTTAATACATTACGAGTCTAAAGTGATTTTTGAAATATTTTTATTGTTTTGCATGCCAGGACTTTGTTTTCAGAAACGGATCCTGTTCGAGTTCGAATTAAATAAATTTTTATCGAATCTGATCTTTTAAGGTTATAAGACATTATTTTGGGTTATTATCCGAGGTTATTTTATTTTTATTACTTTGGGGTTTTGAGTGCGGGATTGTCGGATCTAGTCTCACTAGGACTTGTTGTTGACCTAGTTAACTTTTAGAGATCCGGTCTCAATTCCGGATTTTAAGATTTACTCATAAGATTATAAAATCTAGGGGTTTATGGCTATACTATATTTTCGGTTCAAAAATTTAATTTTTGTTTTATTTTTATGGTTTATTTAATATTTTACAGTTCTTAGAATTATTCAATCAAGTCTAGGGTTATGTGTTGCTCGGTTTAACTTTTGGTATTAATTTTATATTTTTTTATTCTAAAATTCATCGAATGGTCTAAGGTTTTATAATTTTGTCATTAAATAATATTTGGGCATACTGTCTCAACTTACATGTTAGGGATTAGGTTGGTGTTTTTTTTATTGTAAGGATTTCAAGTTGGACGATTATTAGATTTTTCATTTTTTTAAGGTTCTCTTTTTCTTAAAGTTATGAAATTCATATTTAATCTGATTTAGAGTTTCTAGAGTTTGATTTTAAGTTGGGATGGTTTTAGGATTTCGATTTTGGTTTATAGCTCTAGAATTATTTTCTAAGAGTTCTGAAAAATTTAGGGGTTTAATCCGCACTGAAAACTCCCCACCTCTCCATTAAACCTCCTTCTCTGGCCACGCATCTCTTTTTCTCATTCCTCCAAGCCCTTCCCTTCTAAGCTCAAACCCCTTCTTCTCTACCAATTTTGAAACCCCATGTCTGTGTCAGTCAGAGCCTAAGCACTTGACTTTTCAAGCACATTCTTTGAAGGTGGTAATAGTGGTTTGGGTTGGAACATGACACAACTTCCCCTCTTAGGACAAGTTTTGCTACTGTGGTTAAGGATAGAGAAGAGCCTAATGTCCTCTTGGGTTGAGACACAGTAAGACCATGGTGATTTTTAGATCTAATATGTCAGAGGATGAGAGGCTTATGTGTTTCAGACAATGAAAGTGTGATACACATATAGACCTGATACAACTATTTTTACAAGTTTTGTACAGTGCCGTCATTATATCTTTTCTCCAACATGCAATACATTTGAAATTTCTATATCTCTTCTTCAACATGCGATACAGATGTGGTAATTTGCTATTTTTTTTATACAATTATGATTTGTGTATTTTTTTTTTTTGTAGGAATGGTAGACATATCTTTCATTTTCACAAACTACACAATTTCAAACCTCTAGATAAATAAGAAATTAAACAATTAGAGAAATTAAGAAGATAGTAAAGAACCTTGCTGATTTAAGGTTACTATTAGACACATATTATTTGATAATTGAAAGAGATGGTTGTGAGACAGGATAAAGAGCATTATTGAAAAGAAAATCACATAAAAACTCTCCCGAAAAGGAAGAAGAAGCATGTAGGTATAATAATGAAATATTTAGAGAAAAGAGTTTGAAATGTAGCATAGACATGGAAAGTTGAGTTATAATATATGGAATAAATGCTTCTAGGCTAATTCTAATCAACAAGGAAGAAATTTTGGTTAGGATGGATTGCGTAGCCATTGCAGAATTTTACAAAAAAAAAAAAAAAATGAAAAAAGCATGTCTCAAAAGTGTTGGATAAAGTTTGTAGATATTATAATAAATAAGAGAAAATATTAGAAAAATTAGAAAGAGTAAGATACTTAGTACAAGGATCTTAGATACATGAGTAGAAGTTTCATGACAGAAAACAATTTACAAAGGAAAGAAACCTTACAAATCCTATAGCAAGAACAAGACTTAAGACTATTCTTTTAGACATTAATGAACACAAAGAAAATAACATAAGAGAAAAGGACAGTTTGATTAGGTAACATAAAAACAACATCTCTAGACTAAGTGGGTAAGACATGTGATAAACTTCAACTCTAGTTTCCAAAACCAAAACCCCTTTTATGAGTAAACACCAATGTTCCCAAAGCGGACTTGAAGGTTTGACCAAAACATGTTATATGGCTTATGGTCGATAGTTAAAATCGGGTTCAATTGAAAATAAACTATGATTGAATCATTATGTTCCCAAGAAGGGTTAGCTTCAACCAAATAGAATTGGACAGATCAAACTGAGTCCAACAATATTAGTTAACATTATGACATGCTAGTGGAAGGCAACAAAATAAGAAAAAAATGGAAAGAAAATAAGTGAAATATAACATATTACTCTTAGTAGGATAAAAGATAGTAGAATTTACAGAATTTAAAGAAAATTAAAGGGACTTTAAGGTTCGACCAAAACATGTTATATGGCTTAGGGTCGATAGTTAAAATCGAGTTCAATAAAAATTAAATTAAGATTGAATCAGTATGTTTCCAAGAAGAGGTTAACTTCAACCAGATAGAACTAGATAGATCAAACAAGTCTAACAATATTAGTTAATACTATGGCATATCAATGGAATGCAACAAAATTAAAAAAAAAGAAAGAAAGAAAAAAAGAAAAAAAGTGAAATATAACATTGTACTCTTATTAGGATAAAAAAACAGTAGAATTTAAAGAAATTTAATAAAAAGATTTGCCCTTTTAGTGTTTCGCTGAAGGAAAGTTTCCATCTCTCAAGTCTCAACCTTTAATTGTCTCTAATTTTAGGAGGAATTCTATCACTTTTAAATTTCTCATTTATTTACAAATTTGGAGGTCATAAAAAAATAAACAAATTGAACAGATGTGATCTCTATAGTTTCTTATATTTCCAGCCTCCCAAACACAGCATTCAAAAGTTAAAACCTCAAGTTTCAGGCTTTCTAGTGTTTATATTTCCTTCCTACGTAGCTAGCCCCCATCAAGCAGCATCAGAGAGAAATCATGGGAAGTTCTAAAACGGCTGTGAACGAGGAATCCGGCACCGAGTCACACGGCGGCGACAGCACCAGGACAGATAGTGATAGCGATGACAACAACGAGACCCTCCATCTCTTGAATCGAGTCCTTTCTCTGAAGGTGAAAAGGTCTTAGCTTTTCATAGCCTTCATATTTACGACGCCAAGGTAGTTCCTTTTCTTTCCCCTCACTTCTCTTTTTCTCTCTTTTGGATGAAATGGATTATTACAAAATGAAGAACGTTGTTACATTTTACTTTATTTTAATTTCTTTGTGTTATGATGATGATGATGATGATCGAAGGTTGATCATGTACTACTAGTAGAAATATGACATCGTGCCTGCCATCACGTGTATAAAATACGTATATAAGTATGTATTTCATGTATGTAGTCGAGAAATGATTTATTTTCAGGAAAAGTAAGTATAAGGAAAGATTGGGCATTTACAAGTGCCCGTGCATCCATTAAAAATTTTCCTTAGGTTATTTGATTTCGGCTTCTGAGCAAGAGCCGTCTATGATCACGTATTTTATAGCAAAAAAAAAAAAAAAAAACTGTTGGATTATATAATCCTTCCAGAAAAACGTAATTTTGACTTGGTAATCCATGGAATATGAATGATACATATCCTTGTAAATTTTAAAATGTTTGGACTTCTTTACGAATGTGTGCACGTAATCTTGTTGGTAATTGTCTTGTATGGATTTTTTCATTCTTTTTTTGATTTAACTGCATGAAGTAATTTCAGTTTGTTGTATTTGGTTCATGGTATAAGAAGATTTATAGACGAGGAATTCTAATTCTATTCATGTCTTATGTTATATTTATAACAAAAAGGAAAACAAAATATGCAAATTTGCAAGATATCCTGATTTCATCCCATAATGACGGAGATAAAAGGGGAAATAATCACATGGATAAGTACTTGGCTTGATACTCTCTTCGGCTAGAGAAAGCTTTATTGGTACTAACACAGCGCAAGTTCAGGTAGGTAGCGTAAAAATACTAGTTGAAGGTCACAAATGCTCTACTTTGACTTTAATTTGTGGATTTTTTAGCTTTAATGGACTTACCAAAAATACAATCAAGTTATTGCATGGTTGAAAATTTTGTGGAAATTATAACATGTTAAAATTTCTCAATGGACAAATCTCAATGCGCTTATGTGCTCATGAAAGAAGTGTAGGCAGTCATGTTTCAAGCAATCTGGAACTAGTAAGACATGGGTGTAGGTTGTAAGGAGCAAAGATCTAGATGAAGCAGTAAAGGCTGTAACCATGTAACTTCAGTAGCAGGGCTTGGCGCAGCCTGATATTTGGGTTCAATGGAAGAGCAAGTTATTCATGGACTTGCTTCAGCTTCACAGAAATAGGTCTATCATTAAGAAAATTGTACAAAACCAGATGTTGAAATCATCATAGGGCTCTCCTTATAAAGGATGCAATTAGTTTAACAAGACTAGAGACAACCAATAAGATAGCAAGATACTCTATCCAAGAGTGCATTTGAGATATTAAATGAGACAATGTTCAATGACTAGATGACTTTGATGCATCCAACAATAAAATAAACCTAGGATGTTGACATAATGTATAATATCAAGGTAGAGAATGGTTAATTAGATAAGATGTCTGATGAAACATCAGAAAAATGAGGATCCTCTAGATGATCACCATTAGGAGTAAGAAGCTTCAGATTTGGTTCTATAGAATATTCAGATTTCAGTGTCCTAAGAATTTTGAAAGGCACAGGATATAAATATATTACACTAAGATTGATAAAGTCCAGCAAGAGAGTGTGTGACTTCAATATGAAGAATATACTGAAATGCATCTAGGTCCTTGATATGGAAGTAATTTACATGATCAATAGATGAGGTAGAGCCTGCTACGAGAATGTCGCCGGTGTGAGCAATGAAAAGAAAACCATCTTCTGAGTGCTGAAGGAAGAGGCTGTAGTCTGTCTGTGGTTGCATAGGACCAAAGCGGATTTGCTTTAGATCTAATGCAACTTGTGAAGATAACATTAGTGTCTTACCAATTCTGTGACAAAGACACATAATATATTGATTTCATCATTAAATCGCCATGTAGGAAAACATTATGAACCTGTAGTTGATGACCATTATTGAATGGCAGTAAGACAAGAAGCATACATACTACAGTGAACTTTATGTCAGGGGCATATGTATTATGATGATAAATTCCTTCACTTGATCTTGGAGTTATAACAATCATATACACAAGGAAGCTAGAGAAGTGTGAGGGATGTTAATCCTGGTTGATTGGGAGTGGGAATTTAATAAAATGTGTACTCAGAAAAGGTGGTATTACAACTATATGTGTAGCCATTTTGAAAAGCCTAAGCTGGAATAGAGCCCTTGGCTATGGCAACTACTGGAAAACTACTGCAAAAATAATGCTGAAGGAACTTTTAAAATATGGATAGTAAGAAGGCTGATAGCATGTGAATACGAGTATATATGTACACATGCACACAAAAAGAATTCTTTGTTCCTCTGATAACTGAGTTAAAGGTAAATTGAATAATCTGTGTATGCAAGATATCCTACTCCTGTTGGCATAATATTGGATTTAAAGGGGACATGATCAAATGGAGTAATATGCAGCTTAACAAAATTAATTAGAAGTTCTGAGTGTGGTCATGTTTCTATGCATTTTTTATCAACAAACACAAGTTAACTGAGCTTTACAGTATCAGCCAAAGTGCTAGTCTTTATATGAAAGGTGAGTTTTGTAAGCTGAGTCAAGCCTGGAAGCTAGTCTGTTATCATCCATCAACGGTCTGAGATAATCCTCCCTGGGAGCATTGCACTTTTTTCAAAGTCATCTAAACATATTTATCCTCCTAACATGATGTAACAAAAGGTTTTCTGCACTGCCGATCAAGGCTTGCAGTTCAAAATGTTGAATTTGCCAACCTATCTTAAAGTTGAGTTATATAAAAATTATTGAAAAAATAGATCAGAGAAAAATCCATAAGATTTTATGGTATTATTGTCATAATGTTTTCTTTGTATTTAGGGAGGAAAAAGAAAAGAGGTTTGGCCCAATTTTATTAATCCAGAGCTAAAGCAGGAACTAGTTCTATTTGCTTAACACTGAGATACTATGGGTTAACTGAGAGGGTTGGCCTCCTGTTTTTAGTTGTAGAGGTCAATCCAATCTGAATAAGTCAGATTTTAAAAACCATTTGTAACATATGATCTGTGCTTTTCTTAGCTCATTTGAGTGTTCTTGTATAGTAACATTTGTAATTCTGCATTATTCACATAAAGTTTTTTATGTCATATCTTGAGTTATTGTGCTTTTCCATGCAAGGTCATCAAAATTGAGTATCGACTGAAGGAATGGAGATACTTTGTTCATTACATGGTAAGTGCTACCTTGCTTGGTAGTTCTTAAGTAGACCTCTTTGTGGGACACATAATCATACTTCAAAATTATTGGAGTATATATAGGGTAAATTCTGATTGTATGCTAATCACATTTCAGGGATGGAGCAAAAAGTGAGTACATCTTCCCAGGATCCATCTTGGTGCTTTTAATACCATATGATAGTGACACAAAGAACATAGAATACTTTGTGCAAGCAGTTGCTGGATCTAAATCTAGTGCTTTGGAATTAATTTTATAGTTAATGTTGGATATATCACACCGGGACGTCCTCTTTAATCCATCTTTGGATATGAAGACTAGATCAGATATTATTAATCCTATCGAATGTTTAGGAAATACCTGGATACTGGATGGGTAGAAGGATGCATTTTTTTTTTCCTTTCCTTTTTTTAGATAATATGCAGCTAATCTTTATGAAAATATTATTGCATAATCATGTCTATAATTATAACCTTATGATATATATAGGTATATATTAGATATTATTAATCCTATTGGATGTTTAGGAAATGCCTTGCTATCGCATGGAAAGAAGGATGTTTTTTCCCTGTCTTGTTTTTAGATAATATACAATTAATTATTTGCAAAATATTACCACATAATCACACTAATATTTATAAGCTTATGATTTTAGTTCCTTTTCTTTTGAGATACACACACACACACACACATGTGAAAATGCTTTTGATTTTTTATGATTTGATTGTAACATCAATTTCTAGCATGGGATCAGAGTAAGGTTGTGAGCTTGAGCCCCCCACATTCTCATTCATCTCCCATTTGATGATTCCCACGTGAGGGGTCTCGGTCAATAGCTTGGCTTGTACTCAACACACATTCATATCTATCAAGGAATCAAGTCTTCCCCTCCCCCCCCCCCCCCCCCCCTTCTTTCTCTTTAACTCTCTCAAAGATTTAATGACCTTGTCATCTCATATTATGACTCTTCCTTTAACATTGAAACAGTCTTGGAGGTAATCTCTACTTGAAGCCATTAACACCTTAAGATAGCTTATTAGGAGATGGTATTAGAGGCTAGCTGAGCAAATCCAGCGTTATAATGCATTTTTGGTTTACCTAGGAGATCATACTATGTGACAACACTTACTAGGATTAATGTCTCTTGGATTTTGTTTTTGGGTTGGGGGGGGGGGGGGGGGGGGGGGGGGGGGTGGGGGTGGGTGGGTGTTGGGGTTGATGGAAAACAAAATAAAACTAAAAATCTGACAAGTGTGAAATGCCCTGTCCATAGGTTTGGATGATGATGCTGTTCAAAGGAAATTGATACATAGAATGTATACAATAGTTAAGTAAGCTTGTCCTTATGAAGTGTGAACTGCTATCACAATGGAGAGTTTCTTCAGTAGGATAAGGGATGCTTATATGTTAGTTGTATATGCTAAAATTCTGCTTATATTATCTCATGTAACTGCTCATGGTCTTTGGTGTTCTTTTGCTGACTAGTGGATAACAGTTTGGCAGGTAACGATAATATCACAACGATTTTCACCTTACTTCTTTTTGATATTATTTTTACTCTGGCCTTTGCCTCTGATTCTTCTTCTTAGTGACTTTTTTGCTCCTAGCCTTCTTTTAGTATCTTGCACCCATTGTACGTGAAAGTATTATTGCTTCTTTTCTTATCATACTTCGTCTGACTGGTTATAAATTTCCATTTGTTGTAAGCATTGAGTAGGATTTTTGGAGCTAATCACCATTAAAGAATATTGAGATAGGAAGACATGAAAAATACCACTATATTTGGACTGATGGAGGGTTATGGTGAAATTATATAAGATGCTTGCCACAGCTAGTAGTGAGCAGCCTTAAGAATTCGAGATGGTATCAAATGAATATCTCAATTCTCAAAAATGAGTTGTACTTTCATTTGTTTTTTGACTGTCATCAATGATGAACATTTCAATTGCTGCATCTATTATTTAAAGTCAAAGAAGTCTTAGTGATGTTGAAGTGTAAGATTTTTTGGGGTAAGGATATTGAAGTGCAAGATATTATAATTAAGACCTGATTTCAAGTAGAACTTTCAGAAATTTGCCACAAATCTAAATTTCACATGGTATCAAAACTAGAGGTTTTAAATGTGAGCCACAACATCTTTTGATTCTCCCTTTTTACCATTTCTATTTGATTGGCCTTTGCCACTATTCAGCCTACACGTGAGGTGATGTATTGAGCAGCTACCGGTTTCTGTGTATATGTTGTCCCTTTTATAACTTATTAATTCATTTTTCCCCCCTTAAATAGCTGGGATGAGTGGGTTGGTGTGGATCGACTGATGAAACTCACTGAAGAAAATCTCCAGAAACAGCAGCTTGTGAACAAGAAACTGGGCTCAGACAAAAGTACAAGACCCGGCCGTGCATCTCTGAATAAGCCTAAAAATCCCAATGGTCAGATGTTGTTGGCCTCTATAATTTCACTTTCTACTTCCTTACGTGGGGGTTGCTATTATGCATGGATGAGATTCTCTAGAACTGTTTGAAAATTTATTTTTAGCACTTATAAATATGATTATAGTCAGTACGAATGTAAGCTGAAATGAGTATCTGAATGGGTTTTTCTATCTAGAACTCTGCACTGTACATAAGCTATAAATAGATGCTTTTATGCCCAAGAAATTATTAACATCACCCGACTGTTTGATGTTCTGGCTGATGGCACTAAAATGTTTTTTTTTTCCTCCTAATGGATTGAATCGTTGTGATACAGACAGTCTGCTGTTCCTTTTGTTGTTTATGGTTCTGTTGACTTTACATATAGTCTATAATCATGAACTTAAACATCTGCGTTGTTTTTGGAAATGTGCAGCACCGAGAAGCAAGAAGCGAAAGAATGATTTTATTGCTAAGGTAAAATCTCTGGCCTTTTCTAGGCAGTGTCTTTGCTGTCTTCTCTCTCACCCATTGATGTTGTGGCATTGTGTAGTCCCTTTCCATAAAAGATTTAGTACTAGCAATAATATATGTTATTCAAATGGTCAGGAAATCGGGGCTTTACCTTCAGAGAAGCTTGTCAACATCCAAATTCCTCTGACACTGAAAAAACAGCTAATTGATGACTGTGAATTTATCATGCATCTGGGCAAGGTGATGACATCAGTCATTTCCATTATCTGGCAGATTGTTGTGATTTCATGCATAAGCAAGATGTAAATTCCAATTGTATCAAATACTATTTTATAATGTGGCTGCCTGTGAAAGACAACTTTCTCTATAATGCTTCCCATCAACAGAAAACCGTCACATTTGGTTCACTAAAATGAAATAGAAATGTAATGAAATAGTAATTCCTTTGTTTTATGAGATGATCATTTTGGGAAAAAAAAAAGACACCTTTCATATGGAATAGCAATTTTTCAAAGTGAAGGGAATGAATATAGATTCCTTAATTATTCTGCATTGTATAGATATACATTTCTTGTAGTAAAATATTTTATAAACCAAACAAAAAAATAAGTATTCCATGGTAATAAAAGTAGAGTACTAATTCTATTTATGTCAATAATGTGGTTTGCGATGTATGTATCAACAATTGAGTTCTGAATTTCAGTTTATTATGGTAAGATTTATGCTGCTGCTGCTTGTAAAGCTTGTTATTCCTGCTTTTCTGCTGTGGGATCAATATGTGGCATTTGAATAAGATTATGCAAATGCTGATCCCACTTTATTCATTGTATATGCAATAAAATAACAGAGAAAGTTTGGACTTAAGTATGTGGACACATGTAAATACAAGTGTGGCAAAATGTTGCTCTTGATAGTGCTAAGGCTAGTGTTAGTGTTTTCATTTCTATGTCCTGTGCAGCTTGTCAAACTTCCTCGGGTTCCAAGTGTGGATGACATACTGAAGAAGTATCTTGACTATCGTCTTCGTAAGGATGGCACGTAAGTACAAAAATGTCTTCTATAGCTATGTGTCTGTTCTAGTAAACTGAGCTTCTATCTGTCTATTTACTTTATATAAAATTTGTTTTTTGAATCTTTTACTTATTGGAAGAATATTTTAATGCACTAAACTATGCCCTTTTGGCCTTTATTTATTAAATAATCTTTGGATTGGCTCCTTTTTTTTATGATTATTCTCCTTTTCCTAAATATTGAATTTTTCTCTGCACTTATAGCTTACCTTGTTACTGAACTAAGTTCTGCATTTTAACAGAATGTCAGTTTAGGGAAAAAAAAAAAAAAAGGGCACAATAAAGAATTTTTTTGCCTATTTGTGGAATCCCAATACATTTTCTTATGGGGAACTTTTATTATAGATGATTTTCCTGATTGGCCGATTATCTACCTCTTTGAGGCTCTTTTTATAATGCAAAATTTAGTTTAGCATCTGGAATATTCTTTAGTTGACAATCCAAGGGAAAATGCAAGTTCATGTAGAGGGAATGATAGTTACATAAAATTGTCCCAAAATGTTTAAAGTGACAGATGAATAACTTTGAGCACTTAAATTATTATTATTATTATCATCATCATCATTGGTGTAGGTTGATGTAAAAATTTGAATGCTTGTTCTCATCCTTGAGAGGTTGGTTGATGCAGGATACCTGAATCACTTGGAGAAATAATGAAAGGTTTACGTTGTTACTTTGATAAAGCATTGCCTATGATGCTCTTGTACAAAAGTGAGCGTCGTCAGTATGCGGAGGCAGTTTCAGATGATGTCTCTCCTTCAGCTGTTTATGGTGCAGAACATCTTTTACGCTTGTTTGGTATGTTTCTTGAACTTGGGATGCATGATGGCTAGCAAGAGTGACAGAGTGGATGTTCCTTAAGTGACAAACTCTCCTACCTAAATTATTTCAGTTGCAAGTGTCAAGCACTTGTATTAAATATGGAAAAACTCTCTCGTGAACTTTTTGGCCTATGCATATTTGTTCAGTGGATTGCGGGTAAAGTAATTCGATTTCTGGTTTTTGCAGTTAAGTTGCCTGAGCTACTGTTTTTCGTAAATATCGAGGAAGAAACTTTGATTGAGTTGCAGCAGCGCCTGAATGACTTTCTTAGGTAAGAAAATCAAATCCAGAGGGTGAGTCGGCAGGGCTTTAACTGCTGCTGATAAACATGAAACCTTTTCATGGAAGCAGATAATTTTTTCGTGAATGATCTTACTTTCCATTGAAGGTCCATTCCCTGATGGACTATTGAAAACATAAAATAAATCAGGGATATCTTGTCTTGATATTTTCTTCTTCTTTATCATATCTATTTCTTTTTGTGTGTTTTTTTTAATATATATATATATATATTTTAGACCATAGTGAATTGTTCCTCCGTTTGCTGTTGTGCTCTCCCTAAAAGCTATGTATCTTTCCTTGTAGGTTTCTGCAAAAAAATCAAAGCTGCTTCTTCCTATCATCTTACCATGTTCCTGAAGACACCGAAACTAGCACAAACAAACAGGCTGACTAATTTTCTGGTGGCAACATTGTACATAAGTATCAAGAAGGTGATGCTGCTGGGCATTAAATTTATGCACGTGTCTATTGATGTGTTGAAATATTGACCACTAGACAGTTTAACAAGAAGGTGCTTCTGTAGTTGAGACAGTGTTTGACTTGATGTATCCTCAGCTACAGAGCTAGTTAGATGTAGATCCTCCTGTAAATTTGTGTCTTCCCTTGGACTAGCTGAATCATCTGACTTTCAATTGTAGGGCATGTTATGTGATGCATTTTGGAAGAAAGGTTAGTGATGATGTGATGGGTGTGTTGATTTTAGCCGTGTGAGATTGTGAGTTGTGAATCTGTGATTGTTATCATCTGCAATATTTTCATGTAGAATCTTACAATTGTTGTACAATTAGCTCAAATCATCTCCATAGACTCAAAAGATGCAGGCACACATGTCCTCATATGCATGTATTGAGTGACCCAATACATGCATGCCCACTTAAGTGGACAGTGTCCTCGTATACATGTATAAGAAATATTTGAGCTACTCTCTCTTATACGTGAAAATGCACCATTACTCGCTTCAATATGATAATTCCCACCTTGTCATTATAAGGAATTTCATGGAGTCCATGTTTTTTCTACTATTTCCACTACTGTGGATTTCCACCGGTCTACAGTTCTGTTAAGCAATCCTAGGACCATGGATGTGCCGGTGTTAATTTCAGTATGTGTAATCCCTACTCTTTCTTTGTATGGAATTTCTTGTAATCTACGGTTTTTTCTACTATTTCCATCGTCACGGTCTTTTACAATCCACAGCCACATAAGTCGACCCATATCGTTCTATTTTTTTGGGCCGAACTTATGGGTCCGTTGAAACTGAATAGATTGTGGCAGTTAAGGTGTAAGTTTTGATTGTATTTGTTCTTTTTCCTTGTTTACATATTATCGTCCTTTTATGCGAAATTTTATCATCCATATGTATTTTTGATAATCATCAGTTGAATAGATTTTGTTCGTATAGAAGAAAAAAAAATTCTTCTATTTTGAATCGTTTGACTTCACAAATGTACTGATCTATCTGATTGGACTTGGTATATAAAAAAATAATATCTTATATGAAGAATAGTTTGACTTGTCAAAGAATGTTTTAGTCTATCCGATTGGCTTTTAATCCTTCATCTGAGTTCATTTGTATCTATTAATTTGGTCGCTGTAATTTTTTTTTTTTTTTTTTTGTAAATAGAATTCAGCTCGATTGGCTAATATATATATATATATATATATATATATAAAGAAATGGAAATAGAAAGAAATCGACATAAATTTAAGATTTGACCAGAAAGTGAGAAATGTTCTTATCTCTAGTTTGCTTTCATTCTCTTTTATATCTTGTCAACCAAGCAACAAGAAAAGAAAATATTTCTTTCATTTTCTCCAGTAAAATAAATGGTGAAACTATAGGCCTGTTTGTTTCGGTAATATTGGTTTGTTTTTTTGAAATAGTGTTTTACTTAAAAATGTATTCATAAAAGTAAGTTTTATAAATGTATATCGAGAAAATTTTCTAATGTCACTCTCGGATAGTATATATCTCGTTGGCATATGTGAATAAATTATAAGCATGTTACTATAAATTCATCATGTCAAACATTTAATTTAAAAGCAAAAACTTGAAATATAAATTATTTGTAATATTTATTTACAAACCCTTAGCTGATCTTTATAATTTTTTAATGAGCTTTCATTTTTCTTCCATCAATTAAATTATTTTCATGCTTGTTGATGATCTATTCTAGAGCATAGGGCCGCCTGAGCCGAACCCAGTGCACAAGTGGGTCAGACTAGTCTATTTGGCCCATACTCTATTAGCGAACTCTTCAATGGGCGGTTCGGCCCTAGCAACAACCCCAATGTTTACTCGATCAAATCTGCTTCGCTCATCGCTATGCACAGGTAGTTTAGTTGGACTAATCCTCAAGCAGTGGAGTAGTAGGCTTGCCTCACGTTTTACATTATTAACTATCAACCGCCCACTCACCTACTAGCCTATGACGCCTGTTGTAAACCTTTAGATTTTATGATAATCTTATAGGTAAAATCTTAGAATCAATACCAGTGTCGAAACCCTGAAATCAAATCAAGTCAACTCTAAACCCTAGACTTGATCAGACAGATTCTAAGACTCTAAAATATTAGATGAAATGATAAGTTGAATGTAAAGGTTTATACCATAAAACGATGAGAGTTTCCAAAACCCTAACCTTGTTAAACCTTTTTTTTTCATAACAGTTTTCGTATCCGATCACTAAAATGCAAACCAAGATGATATAATCCAAAAACAATTAGTAGTAAAATAATATTAAATTATCTTTATAATATTAGATAAAAATTTTTTGGCTCATAAAAAGTCAATTCTAGCACTTTTATGCGTATTTTATCTTCTACCACTAAACAATTTGTCACTTCAATTACTACTCACTACTATTTATTTCAATCACTTTTGTCCCCATTCTTACATACCTTTTCTTATAACACCACCTACTCTCACACCATATGAAATCTACTATACTTTATATCACCTCTCTTAATCTTTTCTTTTCTTTCTTTTCTCTTTCTCCCTCTCACTTCTAGATCATGCCGACAACTGCTCCTTCCCCCTCATTTTTTTTCTCTCTATAAATACCAACACATTCTCACTCATTTTTCACTTTACAACTTCAACTTTAACTTTTAAAACTCTATCACTTTTTCTCTCAAAATTTCCTCTCTTCCTTCTCTTCCCCTCTCCTTAAGCTGACACACACCCCCCTCTTTCTTTCTCACACACACAACTTCATTTCCTTTTGTTTAGGTAATCCCTCTATACACATTCTATATTATGATCATGTAGGTGTTCATGCAAGATCATAAAGAAAATTTTCCCCATGATGCTCAAAAGTTAGGGATGAAAGTGCATAAACATCATACATGACTCAAGCCTTATTTACATTTATGTTTAAGTTGACTAATCTAACTTTCATACAAGTAATTATAAGTGTAAGTATATATATATATATATATTCTTTGGAGTATATTGCCTACTAACCTAACTTTGCAATTGATTTACTTTCACGCTTTTTACCTATGCAATTTATTTATTTCATGGTCTTGACACTTGTCCTTATTCAAGTCAAAAGGGGACTTGTTCATTTTTAAGTCTTGGGGATCCTTGTCCAAATTCTAAAACTCCCATTTTATTTTATTTCATCTTATTTTGTTTTATTTATTTTTCATGGTGAGTAGATCATTTCAAGTCGCAAGAAGCCTTGATTTTGAGCTAGGACTCCCATGTTGTTATTTGTTATTTTTTTTTAATTTTATTACTATCCTTGTAACCTTCTTATTACTTTAAGTTCATTTTGTTATTGCAATATTTTTTAGTTAAGTCTCATATATGTATGCATAAATGCTCATAGTGATATTATAATGCTAAAGTGAATCCCTAAACCATTTATGTTGACAATTATTTATTATGCAAATATTTTTAGAACTTATTTTTCAATGCTTAGGAGATCCTTTGTAAAAAGAAAAATTTAAAAACAAAACCAATTTCCTATTTTCTTTAAAATTCCGAGACTTATAAGAGTGAAGGAAGGATGTAAAGCTTTGATTTTTCTTGATCAAATCAACTTGTTCCAATTTTTATAAAAGATGAAATCGAGTGGCAAACTCTATACCCCATTTTCTAAAATGGGTGAAACTTACAAGTGAGGAATAAAACCAAGTTTAGAACCTCAATTTTAAATTTGAAGTCCTAAGAAACAAGTTTCCAAAGTCTATTATTCATGAACCAAGTCCCTAACTTCTTACAAGAATTATTTTTAGTAAAAATCCCATTTTGAGCAACATCACTGGGATCATGCATGAATTATAAATTATTGTTATGTCCTATTTATGATTGGTTATAGGAATAATGTATATAGATGCCTTAGAGAGTCTATATAAGATAAAACTTGCGAAAAGTGTCAAAATGAGTTTAATTGCAAGTCTGGACGTAATTTGGTCCCAAGGTTTTCGACACCTAAATGACCTTAAAAGTTTGAAATAACCTTAGAAATGGATAGAAGATCTGAAATAGGTATAAATTGATACTTATATGCGAAAATCGGAGTTAAAATGACTTAGTTATGATCGTTTAAAGATTTAAATTAGTTAACCAAATAAGTTAGCGAAAATAGAAATAATAGAAGTAGAAACTTAAACAAGTCTAGTGTGAAATATTCTTTGGGTATTTCCTTGTTCAAGTGACAAAGAGTGTGGAACCCCTTATCTAGAAGTCTAATTTGATTAAGGAATTTTGCTATGGTCAAGTAAGTTATCTCTTACGTATTCTTGTATGTGTTTGTACTTAGTGGCACTCAAATAGTAGAAACGGGATAAAATAGATATGAATGGGGATTTATGGGTTATGCTTGTGCATGCATGATTGTGTAACAACAAATACTAAGAATATCAAAACCAATATACATTTGTTTAAGTGATCATAGTTATTATTATTTTAGCTTATGTGTACGTGATAATTGTTTGATCGCCTTTAAAATTATTTAAATTATATTCGTCTTGATACAATAAACTGAACATGTATAGCATCTGTCATATCACATTTACAGAAGGCTATTACTCCTGCACAAAAGTTCAGAAGGGAACAATAAATTGTACAAATGCACACATATACGGACCCCGCTCCAACATGGGGTGTTAAAAACATTTGGGAATATGACCTCATGGAGGAGCCGTGTCAATTTGGTTCACTCTAGGCGGATGCTCGGGGACTAATATTAAGGTTACGGAGACCTTTTGATCGATTTCTAACACTTGAAATGGAGGGCATAAATCCGTTCTGCACATGGTTTCCAAGTGATCATATGTATTTGCTTGTTGTCACATGTGTTTGATACATTAGCATTGCATATAGTTGTTTAATGAACTCGTTTACTTATGGGTATGTGGTTAAAGATTATTCACTATGTTATGGTTAGTTTACCCCTTTTTAGACTTTTATTGATGCAAGAGTACGTATAGCTGTACCCGGGGACTAGCCTACCCCAAGTATCAACTTCTGGAGTTGTGGGGCTTTTGGAGAAGATTAGTGAACTTTTAGATACTCTTTAACTAATTGAAGTTTAGTTTAATGTTATTTTGAAGGCATTCCATGTTTTGTGTATTCTAAGATGAATGTAAAACTTATGGGTTTTGTGGACATTAGCGAGGCAATGTCCTTAAGATAATGTAATAGTTATTTATCTATATTATGTTTAGTCCTCTTACATGATATTATTGTTATCTTCTTAAATTATATAACTCCACCAACGTCTTCTATTGTTGCGAAAATATGCCTTGTGCATAATATCAAAACTTTTGCGTAGCTAAAATAGTCATTCTTAAGCTTTAGACAGACTATTACGTTTAGGATACCATTTGAGGTTTACAACTGTAACTGCTAGGTTGGTCACCTATAAATACTTATCCATACCTCAGGAGATAGGTAATTTCGTACTCAATGACTTATTCCTATTTGACTTATGAGCTTATTATGACAATCTCTGACTTAATCATCGGAATGGCTACGGGCCCATGCTCGGTGCATCACTAATAAGGTTTTTGTCTTTGCAAGCCTTATGCTGAAGATCGATATAAGCCAAAATCCCTAAGATCTAGCCTCTACTGGATTCAAGCAAGCAACAATGCTTAAAATATAATTTATTTATCAATTACAATAAATATCATATTCCTAGAGTTAAGACAATTGCAAAGATTGATTTAAAAAATGACTTTTTGTCATCAAAAGAATCAGATTTTTCCTTCTTGGAAAATTAAGATTTTTCTTGTCAATAGAAAAAAAAGTTTTCTATTTAAGGACATTTTTTAGTGTAACAAACAAGGAAAAAATAAAGCAATTATTCTCCAAAAAATATTTGTTGGGGAAAAAAAACCTGCATTTTATCTTTTTTTCCCCTTTTTATTTTCATTTGTTTTTACATGTTTTCTTCCATTTTTAGTTCCTTTTAAATTTCCAAACACAATGTAAAGCTTACATCCACCATAAAGAGAATTATGTTGGCACTTCAAGAATGGCAAGAAGGGACATCGATAGATATTATTAAGGTATCAATTTATGTAACTATTAACTATATGCCACTATATGAAAAAAAAAAAAAAAAAAACACTATATGCTACTACACGTAATGGTTAATTGATGTATATTTTTGCTTTATCATATTTGCGGTAGTATGTAATTAGCGGATAAATAGAAATCAATATGATTGTTACAAGAAAATTATATAAGACGTTACTTAGCTTAAGTTTGCATCAATCTTGATTTCAAATTTGAATTTAATAGTCAGGAAATTTAAGCATGCAAGAGTCAAGACTACTCTTTGAATGATTTTCTTGGGATGATGCCATTTTTTGTCCTAAAGTTTGGTTTAATTTGCAATTATCAACTTGAATTATGCCTATGCCAAGTTTGGTAGATATTTAAATTATTGCATATTAGTGTTATCACTTCAATTCACCTCCATTAGAATTCATTACACATTTAAAGTATTTCTCATGATAAGTAGCTGCAATAGTCATAATCCAATTTATATGAAAATCACACATAATGTGATCTAACATGTCTATTTCCAACTAGTTCAACATATGCCTTAGTGAGATCAATCTTATATGAGTTTACAATTAAATACAATAAAAAACTTTGTAACTGAAATTTAAGCTTAGCTATATAATGCTTGCAAACAATATAACAAGTCTATAACAATGAGTACTATCCAAACCGAAACTATATATACTAAAAATACATAACAGTTAACACCCATGCAAGCAACATGCTCATAAAAGATTTTGGGTAGTAAACCTTTAGTAAGCAAATTTGCAATCAACAAGTTTGTCCCTTATGTGCTTTATGGATACATGACTATTTTGAACTCTTTCTTGCCTAATTAGAAACTTGATGTCAATGTATTTTGACTTTGTCGTGCTCCTGTTGGAATCGGAATACAGTATTGTTGATTCATTATCACAATGTATCCTTCATAGTCTTTCATTATTATTTACAATGTACAATCCAATGGCAAAATTGCGCTACCATACTCCATGATTGAATGTCTCATAACATGATATAATTTCTACTATCATAATGGAGGCAGCTATGACTGTCTGCTTTGCACTCTTTCCAGAAATCACTCCTCCAACAAGCGTATAAATATATTTTGATGTAGATATCTTGTTGTCTTAGCATCTAGCAAAATTAAAATCAAAATAACCAATAATCTCCAACTAATTTGATCACCCATATGTAAGCATGTAATTCTTTGTTCTTTGTAAATATCACATCACTTTCTTGGCTGCTTTCCAATGATCTATTGCTAGATTGATCAAATATCTCTCCGACATGCCAACAATGTACTCAATATTCAAATTGCATACATACCTAAGCTGCTGAGCATATATAAGACATCCTATGACTAAAGTATAAGGAGCCTCTTACAATTTTTCACTTCCAAGGTTATTATTGAGGCATTCAATTAAACAAAACTTATCTCCTTTAGCTATAGGTGCGCCTTCTGTTCACAATTTTGCATGTCAAATCTCTTATACACTTTCTCAATAGAGCTTTTTTATGACAATCCAAGACCTCGAGAACGATCCCATTGTATTTGGATTCCTAATAGAGAAAAAGTTTCATTAAGATCTTTCATCCTAAAATTCCTTGATTAAAATTTCTTGGTTTCATGCAACAATACTGTATCATTTGTGGCAAGCAAAATATTATAGACATACAATACTAGATAAACGCTCCCATTAATGGTACACATAGTCATCTACAACATTCTTCTCAAATCAGATAAAATGATGATTTGGTGAAACTTGTAATACCATTGGCGAGATGCTTGCTTGAGTTCATAGATGGATTTCTTTAATTTGCACACCATCTTCTTTGAGTCTCTTGATTCAAAGTTTTTTGGCAGCACCATATAGATCGTCTCATCAATGTCAACATTGAAAAAAGTCATCTTTACATCTATTTAATGTAACCTAATATCAAAATGCACTACAAGTATTGTTATAATCCTTAAAAAGTCTTTAGAAGAAACCAGGTGGAATGTTTCTTTATAATTAAAACCTTCTTTTATTGAAGTCTTAGGCTACAGTGCCTTATACCTTTCTAGCTTATTTGTCGAAACCCTTTTGGTTTTAAATGCTTATCCACAATGGTATAATTCCCATCCTGCATGTTTATCCTTATGGATTTCCTCTCTTTTTTCATGGCATCTATTCACTTTTAAGAATTTCAATTTTCCATGGCTTGATGGATGCTGATTGGATCTTCTTCCATCATTCCAACACCATTCTCATGTTCTTAGTGAAATATAATATTATCATCTAAAATTATATTTCTCCTTTCTTTGATGGATCTCCTTAATGGCACTACTTCTTGAGACGGTGAAGTTTATTGTTTTGGAATTTCTTGAATTTGTATGAGAGAGTCATTTATATTGCCTTGTACTAGATCCTTTTCTTGAACAATGTTAGGTATTGTAGACTAATCTTGAATAATGTCAATTAAAACCTTTTGGTCTAATTTTCCTATATTGAATGCTTAATCTAAAAAGGGTTTAATATCATCTGCCAACTCTCCATGTCCACAAACACTAAGGCCTCTTAAGAGCTTGTCATACACCACTATTTTTTCATTTTCATGCTTGTTCTCTAGATTCATAAGTCAATTGTAAAACAAATCAAGAGTTTAATTCTCTCGAATCACGAATAGAAGTTCTTTAGTGCGTTAAACTTTCTTTCCCATAAATGATGCAAGTTATGAACAACGTATAAAATTGAGGGCGGAGGGGGCAAGACTGATGCTTTTTTTTTACAGGTTTGTAAGCTTAAATCATTGTTTCAACTACTGACTTTGATGTGTATCTATACCGTTCTTAAAAAAAATTGCTGTTGATTGGTTTAGAGCTGGTGATCTACCATAAGGAAAGAGCTAAATGAGAAAAACATCGCTACGTAAAGGATGAACTAATCATCTAAAGTTGTCTTTACTTATTGTAGTGATCATTATGTTCATCCTTATGTCTTTAACCCCTGGATTCTTAGTCTTCCTTCTATCTTTTCCTCTCACAAAGAACAAAAATATTATTAATTATGGTACTATCTAAACTCTGTGAGTCAATAGTGCATCTCCATAACAAAGCATATTGTCACCTCTATCATAAGACCAACGATGTTCAAAATAAGATCAATCTGAACTTGAACATATCCTTACTAAGGTCATTAAAGCAAAATACTCTTTCTGTAACTCAAGGTTTCTTGTCTGACTTGCAATCAAGGACAAATTTTGTTTTCGAGGGCTTGAAATTTTATTCCCATCTGCAAATAGTTAAAAAATAAATAAATAAATAAAAAGATCAAAATATGCACATAGGTGGCCTTTGAACTACTCTTAACATCTAATACTGTCACAAATCTAATTAAACAAGATCAGATAGTCTAATCTAATGTTCCAAACTAGTTAGATTTGCTATTTAGAGAATTAGTAAAATTTCTTTTCAAGTTGGTTAAAGTGTTAAATATAGTTGCTTATCTCTATTTGTTAAATTATTTATTGTATAAATTGAAATATTCATGAAAAAAAATCAAGGTTCCTTCTTAATTTTTCTCTATTCTTTAGTCTTCAACTTGAATTAAGGACAAGACATTTCAATTTTTTTTTAATAATTCCCTTCCTTTCCTTTTGTTTTTTTTTTCTCTCTTTTTTGACAATATCAATCACTTCCATAAGGTCTATGATTTTAGTCACCATGTAAATAATACCAGTTAATTTTCCAAACAATTTTATGATTAAGATGTTTCTCCATAAGCTTCTGAGCTCTCTCTTCTCTAGTCTCAGCACATACACAATCCTTCAATTATTTTACACTTTGTGGCTTATCATATCACAAGTTCTCTCCGTGCTTCTAATTCTTAAGTTAGTTCTTTCTCATGACCAAAGTTCAATGTTATCATAAAAGGATCAATTATGATGATACGAATTCTTAAAATCGGGATTATATTCTTGACTAGAGAGTGTTGTCGTAACGTAATGCCAGCTGTGAATTTAACTTCTTCACAAGTTTTGCCAACATTGGCAGAACTAGAATTGAAATGATGGTTGTAACATGTAAATATGACTGGTGGCTTTCAGAGTGTGAGATAACATTGAAATACGTTGGAATCATCAATCGCATAGGACGTATTAAAAGAGCGTTTTTGACTTGCTTTGCAGGACTTCTCAATTGGTCTTGTCTTAGCACCAGTAAATAGTAATGACAACAAGCCTCATGACAAATTCTTCATGTTTAACAAATGCGGACTAATTTCTTGGTGTGATTGTTTGATTAAATATGTTTATGGAGTTTCTTTGACATTTTTATTAAAAAAAGTTAATAATAATTATTAAATATTGTGTGGGTATGAATCAGGATGCAACGATCACGTGCGTGTCGCATGACTATCGCGCTACGCGTGACCTAGGAAAACAACACGTGATAGGATGATCAAGAGAGTATAGCGTAGGGAGGAGGAGTAGGCAATCTCAATAGGCTCTAACACACGTGTGACAGGTAAGGGAGCTAAATAGCATCAACCTCACTGAGTACTATGGATTCGTATATGTTCTTGAGTAAATTAAGTATTTGATTCGCCAAGACGGAAATCCGGCAGCACAACGGCGTTCGTCCAAGATTTCACCTTGTCCAAATGAGGTAAGGACTAAAGTATTTATAGAGAATCTAGCTGTCGATGTCATCCGTCAGATGAGACAGACGACCAACGGCCAGGATGAGTCCCTCTCATTATGGATATGGATGTGGGCTCCCTTATGGACCCAGGCCTATTAAGGCCTTCATTGTAATGTGTGTGAGCCAATTTGAGAAAGATTGGAATTGGGCAGGCCAATTCCAACGGGCCCTACTCCAAGCCTACCATGCCAAAACTCCCATGATCATCCCAATTGGATTGGGCCTAACTCTTTAAGCCCTGTCACATTAGCCCAAAGAGTTAAATCCAAATAATAATTAGGCTCAAGGCCTTTGTAATCAGATTTGTACATCTACAAATATCATGATAATAATCTTAAGAGTTCGTAATCGATAATGCCTCTTAATGGCAGTTAATGATGAAGTTGAAAGTTGCAGTTTATATCTAATTAAGAAGATGAAACCATGCTTTTGATCAACATACTCCCTAAGGAATAACTACCATCTCCAAGAACAGTTATAACCATCGTCACAAACCATTATTTGTTGTTCTAAGCCACTAATAAAAACTTTTGACACTTTTGGCAGCATTAGATTATAAAGACTGGACACGACAAGATGAACCGGATAGCATAGTATAAGAAATACTAGAAATAATAATTCCCTTGATCTTGTTTGAATTGTATGATACTAAATTAGGATTTTTGTGTTATCTAATGTTTATAATGCACAAGTATAGTACTAGATATTATCTTTTGACCATTATAGCTTGTGTTGTATAATATATTTATTTAATTAATTTTATTATCTTATTTAATAAATATAATTAAAAAGATTAATCTATATGTACAATTAAATTAGTTACATATTATATTAAAGGGAAAAAGCCATAATTAAACTATTTTTTCAACAAAAATTCACTACCTAATTAAAATATTAAATATTCGTATAATAAATTAATTAGCTTAATGTTTAATAAATATTAAATTAATTAAATTATTACTAAAAATATTAATCTAATTAATTACATAAAAAATTTAATTATATCTTGATCAATATGATTATTACAAGTACTGAATATTGATATTAAACAATATTAATTGGTTATTAAACTAATTGTATATGATCAAACAATAATATACCTTTGATTTAATTATACCTAAATCAATATCCAATTGTTATTGCAGTTTATCCATTTCACTGTCATTCAACAAACTTTCAATTAACCTATACTAGTTATACCAAAATACAAGATTCAAACTTCAAACTTCTTAAGCACAACTTAAAATAAAATTAGATTTGTTGCATACGAAATTTGTCATATATCCATATATGATATAACTTGTCATAATAAGAAACTAAAAATAATTAATATAAAATAACATGTCAGAAATCCATTAATTGGAGATTTTTTCAGGGTGCAAGTGTGAGAATCCCACATGGGAAATATGAGACTTGCGTGAAGAGTTTATAAGAGGAAAAGACCCATTAACCCATTGCTTTAAGGTTTTGGGTTATAGATGGTGTCAAAAGCCCAATTGTGTTATTCTTCACAAATCCCATTGATTTCTCTCCATTGAAGGCATATTTCAGATCCTTAACAATTTGTATCAGAGCCGATGATTCGACTGGGAACCTCCCATGATTGGTCCACCATATGGAAAGAAAAGCTTTGTGGTATGACTCATTTGTGAAATCCATGGTGAGTAGGTGAGACCACTTACAAAGTGGGTTTAGTGGAGTCAATTTGACAAGCTCTTATTGAGGGGTAGTATGGCCTACCCCACTGTGGAGACTCATACTTGAGAGGGAGATTGTTAAAGGGCAAGTATGAGAATTTTACATGAGAAATATGGGACTTGTGTGCAGAGTTTACAAGAAGGAAGACCCATTAATCAATTGCCTTAAGGTTTTGAGTTATAGATGGTGTCAAAGCCCAATTTATGTTATCCTTCACAAAGCCTATTGGATTTCTCCCCATTGAAGACATACTCCAGGTCCTAACAATTGGTATCAGAGCCGATGATTTTATTGGGAATCTCCAATGATTGGCCTACCATGTGGAAAGAAAAGCTTTGTGGCATGACTCATCTGTGAAAACCCATAGTGAGTAGGTGGGACCACTCACAAAGCGGGTGTAGTAGAGTCAGTTTGACAAGCTCTTGTTAAGGAGGAGTATGGCCTACCCCATTATGGAGACTCACACTTGCACCCTAACAAATGAGGCTAGGGTTTAAGTAGAATGATGCACTGAGTTAGGGTTAGGGTTCAAGACTAAGCATTGAATCAAAGAACTAAGTAAAGGTTAAGGTTCGAGCGTTTGTAGTAGAGGAAATGTTTGAAAATGGCTACTTTGAACAAGGGTAGAAATGGGCTTCTAAAAGAAAAGGCTTAGTTGTCTAGTGATAATGTCTTGTTTCATTATCCAAACTAGGACAAATTTTTTAAAGGATTAATGACAATAATTGTACCTAAACTCTTATAAAATATTCAATCAAGTATCTAAAGTTTCATTATGAATAATTTAGTACCTGAATAAAGTTTTTTTTAAAAAAAAAAAATTCATACCTGAAATTTGGTTTTAACAATTTTGGTACCTAGCAAAGTTTTTGCAAACTTTTTTCGTATTTAAAGTAAGCTCAATCAGATATGAAAAATGTTTGTGAAAAAATTTATTCAAGTACCAAAATTGTTAAAACCAAACTTTAGGTATAAAAAAAAGTCCACAAAAAACTTTTGTAGAGGTACCAAATTGCTCAAAAACAAATTTCAGATACCTAATTAAATTTTTTGTGAAATTTTAGATATCATTTCTGACATTATCCATTTTTTAAAAGTTGTCACTTCTGTAAGGAACTCTTGTCCAGTCGCAAGCCCAAAAAAGAAAACCAGACAAGTGACTATGGATTTTATCCAATCTTGTCCCACAAAATAATGGGAACCAAACACTCCCTTAGTATGATATTTAATAACTATAAAATTGTGATTATATAACATGGGGAAAAAAATGAAAAACATTTCCACGAGAACAGACTGATCACCAAAAGTGGGACAGATTCAAATTCAAACTTTGGCTCTACTAAAAATTGCTTGATTTGTATATAAATATATATATATATATATATATATATCTCCTCAAAACAAACGGACTTTCATTAAACTCTATCCATTTCATAAATACAAATATTAACATTACAAAAGCTAGCATCAAATAAGAAAAGCTTCTAGAAAGCGAATGGGGAAGATCCACTATCGGTTAAGATGCATTTCTCTCCAATAGTTGCTTGATAGATTCGTATACTTCATAAAAGGTCAAAGCTGTTGGCTGGTGGGACTTGGGAGAAACCGACTGTCGTTCTATTATATTATACGTATGGTTTACTTCTAATAAGTCAGGAAACTTGGCAACGGATGAATCTCTCTTATCACAGTTATGGATATTTTCTAGAGATAACTCAGTCACTTAGTGCAAGAAATCCCTTTTGCCCGCACCCCCACCCACCCCCCTCCTCTTAGGGCTTAGGTTTATCTGAATTCGAGAGCAGAGAGGAAATCTTAATTTTTCCCTGTTCTTCACTAAGTTGTGACTAGATTTTATAAGAATAAGCAGTCTAAAATACTTCTTTAAAAATGAAACAAAAAAAAACAAAATATATCGATGGTCTTATAATCTAGTGACATCACTTCTACTCTCTGAAAAATAGATGGATAGTCCTTGGACCACCCAAATTTGGCTACACCCTCCATTGAGGGTGTGCCAAATAAACTTGTGGGCTCTTGCGGTCCCACATGCGGTACTGCATAAGGTCCCACAAGCTTATTTGGCACACCCTCAATGGAGAGTGTAATCAAATTTAGGTGGTCCAAGGACTACCCATCTATCTCTCTCCTAGTCTCTTAAGCGAGATGTGTTAGGTTCAATTCCCTCTTATAATAATAAAAAAGAAAATTAAAAACAAAACATATTCATTTTTTCCTAGTATTTTAGTTAATGTACAAAAGTGTAGTCATTCTTTTTATGTGGTATAGAATACATTAGATGGAGTTAAATAAGTTGACATATTCACTTAATTTCTGTCGACTAAACTTCCCATATCACGCAACCAACATCCACACACCAATTACCAAGAGTTGACTAGAAGGCAAACATGCACAGGCACACATAAATACATAACATGCCAACTACCTCTTAGGACCATGCGTAGGAATCAGATTGAATAACATTAAAAAACTTCCTTAACCATTTAAATACCATCATCTCTTGCTTGCAATGTAAAAACAGGATGTTCTAGATTAGGGCCACATGAGTACAATTATCCAGGAGTTATTTAACGGCTTGGTTAGTAAAAACTAAAAAGCCATGTTAAAGTGTGAGCTCGTTTTTATCAAAACGAAACGAGTTACAATTCCCATATAGCGTCTGTTTGGATCGTCTATTTTTTATCTTTTTTTAAAATGATATATATATATAAATATATTAAATTTATATTTATATTTTATCTATATTTGATCTATTTGATATTTTAATAAAAACTACTAATTCTTTTTATCTGTATCTAATTTTTTATAAACAATTTATTAAAAAAATATTTTAAAAAAATATCTGTATAAGTAATCTACCAACAAACAAAATACCAACTCATTTAAACTTGTGCATTAACTCACTTTAAGCTGGTAAACAAATCAAATTAATAAGAGCTGCCTAAACTTAAAAACTTTTTAAATAAGCCAAGTTCTATCCTCTAAAAACTCGATTCAATTTTGATTTGTTTATAGACTTAATTATAAAAGAAATAAATTAATCATAAAATGGAAAATTAAATTTATATTTTCTTTTGATTGCCTTTAGAAAGACTGTTTTGTGGTTTTCTTTTCTACATTTAAACTACAAAATCATAGGACTATTGTTTTCATTTGGGGGTAAAATTGAGATTAATTTAATAATTTTTTATAGTACATCAAATTCCCTACCTAAGCAAGTACAGTATTTCTTGTTAGGGACCTATATTGTAAATAGTTGATTCATAGGATTTTATTTTGGTGGTTAGCACAAGCAATAAATGAACTACCAAAGAAAAATCAAACCTCCAAATTGGAAAACCAAGATCCCCCAAATCCAGCAAAGACCGTTTTAAGAACTGGAAAAACGTTTTTCGTTTGGCTTCCATGCCTTTTAACGTTTTGAGAGTAACAGAAAAGTATCGTCACAACTAGGAAATCCATTTATGATCCAAAATAGGTTTAGTAGGGCCTACTCACTCCACTGTCAATGGCTTTCGTTTAGTGCGGAAATTCCACGGTTTTGTAGTATCATGGGACCCATTCCACCTTCGATATTATCAAATATCAGCAATTTTAGTTATTGAAATTTTTTAATTATAAAATATTAAAAATTTCAATCACGACTAAAAATCGATTCCTGCTTATACCATACACGCATACACCTACAAAACCGTTGCGTCTTTAATCCTGCTTTCATCAACCAAACTCTCCCCTGGGTTTTCCGGGCCCACGGCCCGCCCCTTAATTTCTAACTACTAACTCTCGTCAGTTGTCCATTTTTAACTTTGCTTTCCAAGACAAAAATAAATAAGTTGACGGTCGGAAAAGCTATTAAAATTACCTCTTTTAACTCCTCTTAAATTTTTTAATCGTTCACCTATAACTTTGCCACGTAAGCATAAACTTCGAATAAATTTTTAAGAACATATAAATATCTCAAAACGAGCCTAATATTTGACACACATTCCTAAAGCATCTTATGAGACCCAGATAGGGTCTAGGTGCATTATTAAAAAAATCCAAAGGGACGGTATAATTTTAAAATTGGCAGAGCGATGACTATAATTTAAAATATATAATAAAAAATTAAAACAAAGACAAAAACAATTTAAAAAGTTATTTTTCTTGATTTTTCAACATTTCCTGGTTCAGATTTTCCATTCCATCCCCCACTTCCCAACCGTTTTTCCTTTTTTTCCTTCTTTTATCTTTCCCGAACAAAAAAATCCCCAGGCTCAAGGTTCCACCATCTGTCCTTATGTACACTACTGAATTATTTCCATTTGTATAAAATAGACGAACCGAACTTTTTATGGGAAAAAAAAAGGAACTAAACCTAATTTAAAAAAGAAAAACTTGCACCATTCGATCTTTTTTTTCCTTCCTTCTCCATTTCTTTGCTCTCATTTTTTTCCCCGACCTTCTTCTCTCTCTCTCTCTCTCTCTCTCTCTCTTTCTCTCTCTCTCTCTCTCATAATTTCAAAATAATTTTTAGATCATTTGAGCATTGTGATCACAACAGAAAGAGTTGCCTAATTTTGACTCCAGAATTTTGAAGAACCCTAATCAATTTTACTAATCCCGATTCTCTTAACAGCAGCATTCCTAATCGCTTCGCCCTGCGAACACATCCCATTCTGCTCAATCCCACTCATATAATTCTTCACCTCCTTCCTTATCATCTCCTGCATCACCGCCAAGAATTCCGCACTAAAGAACTGCTGCTCATAGCCGCCCCTCTCCCCGTAACGCCCCGGCCCCATCGCCGCCACCGTCACCTGTTGCGCTGCTCCCTGAACCTCCGCCTGCGGAGCCGGACTAGGTTGGGTCGCCACCAAAGGAGCAGGAGCCGAAACTGAAGCCATAGCGCTGCTGCTCGCAAAACCGGATCCGGTGCGGCTCCGATGATCCGACACCTCTCCGGTTTCGAATCCGGGCATCGATAAGCTGAGGGAAGTTGGCGGATCGGTAGTAGAGGATGAAGTGTCGACTTGTTGAACCGGAGCTGGAGGAAGAATCGATCCGGGTCGGGGAACAGGTCGAAACACGTGGGGCGATGCTGAAGCCATCCCCGGAAGACCCGATTCGCTCAAGTCCGACCCGGAAGGGCTCCCAGGGGTGAAGAACAGATCCGAAACGACAGTTCCTGTTCCAACACTGGCGGACCTTTTCAACGGCTGCTCCAACCCGACATCGCCGCTGCCATCCTCGGTCAAGGAGGAGCATTTCCTTTTCAGAGTGGAGTTCCAGTGGTTCTTAACGGCGTTATCGGTCCGTCCATTGAGAAGGCGGGCTATTGTGGCCCACTTGTTACCGAAACGCGCGTGGGCCCTGATGATTTTCTCGTCCTCCTCGGGAGTGAAAGGACGGTGTTCCACCTGTGGAGAGAGCTGGTTACACCAGCGTAACCGACAGGACTTCCCAGAACGGCCGGGTATCGACTTGCTTATCAGAGACCAGTTCCTCGGACCGTAGGCTTGGACAAGTCGCTGTAACGCCTCGTCTTCCTCGGGACTCCACGGCCCTTTAATACGATCGTCCTTCCTCGTCGACACCGAACCCATAACTTCAGACGATAAAAATTGAAAAATATATATTATAGTATGAATAAATATATGTTTTGAAAAAAAAATGTGAATTTCTTTTTGTTTTATTTTTTGAAAATTTTTGGAAATGGTGGTTGAGGCAGGGCCTCCTCACCGATATATGAGAGGAGAAGAGGAGGGTTGGGGGTTTATATACGATGAGAGAGAGGGGAGGGGAAGATAGAGATAGGGATGACTGGGAGAGCCGGTAAGAGGGAATGGGGGGATTCTTCCAGGGAAAGCAGTTACTCGCATACAGCTGTCAAACTAACACGCGTCAAATCCTAGTTTATCTAACTTACACGTACTATCACTCCGTTACTTTGCGTGCTCCCATTTCATAATATGTGGAAAAATTATTTTATTTTGATAATTCAACACGTTGTCAGGTCAGGTGCAGTATCAGTGCCGTATCGTTCTGGAGTGAGAGTGAAAAAGGAAATATCGGACGGTTAATATTTTATTTACTTTTGAAAATTTTTCTTTTTCTCAACTTGCGGTTGCGGTAATGCTTCCACCTTCCGCACCTTCTGCTTTGTATGTAAATGCGATGTTTTCAAAAGGGTCATTCATCGTTATCCGCAATATTATTTATTTGACGGACGCCCATTTATGTTGGGTTGCAATTAAACAATAAAACATTAAATAAAAATATATTTTTCTGGTAAAATAAATAAATATATCATCGTCTTAGGTTTCAACTTGGATTACAAGTTATAGATTTGAGCCGATAAGTAAATTTGACCCGACAAATATCACCATGGTTTGACTCGGTTCCAACACCGAATCAGACTTCCCGGTTCCTAATTCCTGAATTAAGAAACCGATACCGTGAGAGCCAAATCGGTTCTTGGCTTCATAGAATTGGCAATTCTAACAGTTCAAATCTTTAGAAGTAGGTAAAAAAAATCAATTAAATCGAGAAATCGATCTGAAAAATATGGTTAACTAGTCTATCGGTTTCAGTTTAGGTTCATGGTTTTGATTTTTTTGGATTTTCAATTCGGTTTCGACATATAACCATAAAAAACCGATGGTTAACGGTTAACCAATATTTATAAAAATATAATATTATATATAATTAATTTTTATAAAAAAATAATTTCTCTATTCTAGTTACAATAAGCCCAATGAAAAATTGAGGATACAAAGAATGAACTCCTTTCAAAATTCACCCAAGGTTGAAAGCTTTTATATTTGCCTCTTTAACTACTTTCCATGGTCGAAAAGCTCCTATATTGAATCCATGATGCTTTTTAAATATAAAAGCCAAGTTGATTTTTTCTTTCTTTTGTGAGCACGTTTGGGATGAGAATAGTTAACTATCTACGGTAAGTCAAACACGATGGGTCTAAGTCTTAACAGCTAAAATACATGCTCATTTTATCTTTCAAATGAGCTTACACGACAGCATTGGCCCAAATATTTTTCAAATAAGCCAAGTTGATTCTTTTTTTATGTGTACATGTTTCGAAGGAATCGTCCCAAAATTCTATGAAATATAGATATAGTTTTATTCGTACAATATATAGAACCTGTGACTATAAATATATAATATTATAATGGTTTTGGTTTTTGTTTGTATAAGTGAAAAACCAATGGTTAACGGTTAACTAATATCCATAAACATATAATATTATATATAATTCATCATACTAAATGGTTAAAAACTAAAAACAAAAAATATTAGCCAAAAAAAAGGTTAACTGTTAAGACGGTTAACCATTAATAATTGATCGGTTTATGTTTGACATTTTAAAAAACCAATTGTAATGGTTAGGTTCAAAAAATGGGATCATGGATTGGTTAACTGGTCCATGCCCACCCTCTCTGGTTCCTAAAACCTATGTTGTTTACTAGTCTAGACATCATCACGATCGGACTTACCTCTGACATCAAGTCAAAGTTCCTGGTTTCTTAATTGAGAAACCAAAAACTAATATCATAGGAGCCAAGTTAGTTCTTGATCCCTCTTTCCATAAAGACAAAAAGCAATCTCCTATTGTTGAGAAGTAATAGTCAACTTTATTTATCAATTTATATAGATTTAACAACACATGTTTTTAGATAGATTTATTATCTATGTTGTTAATCACAACAACATAGTAAATGTCGTGAATTGGAAATAAATTTTCATTATTCACATAAAAATTGTTCAATATTTGTTTCTTATTTACATTTTTCTCTTGTTTTTTCTATTTTTCTCTTTATTTATTTTTTTAAATTTTCCACAAAATCGACTTGGACTGAATGGGTTAACCAATTCCCAATGCTAAACCCAACCAGAACCATCAAAATCAATGAGTCTCTTATTAGAACCCACCCATTACTCTTGTTTTAGGTACTGTTGGCGTTGGGTTTGGTGGGTTAGGTCGATTCCTAAATCAAAACCAACCCATGATCAACACTAGCAATTTATAACCCAACTCATGAATCTGGATACGACACAACATGACTATAAAAGAATTTAGACAAGTTAAAAATGATACAAATAAATGCTAGGTCAAACTTGAAAACAACATGGATTTAAATATCCAAGTTTGGATTTAGGACTTAAACTCGAGAACTAGTTAAAATGTAATATTAATATTTTGTATTCTTATTTCATTAAATTATAACTAGCAAACGCATATCCATTTTGCATGTGCCCAAAAAAACTAGTTATAATAATAAAGTGGTAAAATTAAAAATGAAACAACAAGGTGGTTAAATTAAAAATAAAATACTTACTAAAAAAAAAATAAAACGATTATATAATATGAAGCGAATGATAATAAGTATAGGAAGTGAAAAATCTATGAAATAATGACATGGGATAGGAAAGAGAAATATGCGCAATTATAGTGCATGAAAAGTTTATTAAGAAAAACTATATAACATGTATTTTTGGAGTGAAATAAGTCTTATTCTCTTAATAATAGTAATAGATATTATTACCCTTAATTAAATCACAAAATGACAAAACAATTCACATAATAAACAAATTATATTATGTATAACATATTATAATTATATGTAGAACATACATATATCATATATAAAATATAGATCTTATTTAACAAATGAAAACATATAATGTACATATTAATAAATAGTTGATTTATATGCTACGTATATAACATATGTACATATATACACACAACATATACACCACATAGCATGTAAACAAGATATCCATAACTAATACATGCATGGATATAACACACATATAATAAAATCTATAATTTGTAAATATATAATCTATATGTTATATAAAGATTATGCATGTAACATATTACATAAAAATCTATATCGAAAAGGAGATTGTGTATAGAACATTTATAAAATCATTTGATTATGTATAATAAATATATGTGTAACTTATAGAGTACATATAAAGTATGAATTATATATAACATATATTGCATAGATATATATGGCATAACCAATATATGTGTTTCACGTAACATGTATGTAACGAATATTTATAATGCATACTTATTTATACATATAAGATCTATAACTCATAATACATAATATATATGTTATACGTTTGAGTATATGTATTATAATACATTTGTTACCTGAAATGAATATGTTATGTATATTTGTGTGTGTTATAAAATATAAATTGTATATAATATATAGATATATATTAACTAGCGGACGTGCACCCATGTTATATGTGCAAAATTAATTAAAAACAACGTTTAAAAAAATAATACAACACATTAACTTAATGGAACTTTATACACGATATAACATAACATAACAACATCTAAACAAACATATATGAGAACAATGATACAATAAATGAAAATAACAAATAAATTATTAATAAAAACAATTATTCGCATACCTCTCTATGCAAGTCAAACTGTTTACTGAATAAAAATTAATAAAATGATCATATGGGGTAGTTTTTAAGAGTAAGGTATAGAAGAATAAGTTGTGCTTATATAGAATGATAAAATGCAACATTCCCATTCCCATTCCCATGGAGAGAAAGGGCCCATTTATTGTTGTTGATTCGGCAATTGAATGCATCATGGGATTATAGATAGCGAGTAAGGGGGGTAGTTGACAGTAGTTGTGGTCAGTGTTAGGTATACCTATTAGTCCACTTCTACACGTGTAGTAGCTGACTAAGGAGTATACATCGAAAGGCATATAGTGTGAGACCAACTAAGTACCAGAGGAAGTAGTTAGGTACCAAGCTGGAGTGATGGATGTCCAAGTGAAGCCTCATGCTACTACTAACACGGTCAGGACCTTGGCCTAGGTAGATGGTCCAATTGTTTGTAGGTTGGACTTGGTTTAGGTTATCCTTTCTCCATATTAACCATAAACATTTGTTCCCCCTTCCAACTCCCTTTGCCAAAAGGTTAGTAAATGGAGTAATGTAGGTGAAAGGGTCAACTAAGGCAAGCCCCAGCCCTAGGTAGGCTTCTAGTGAAGTGATTGCGCGGAAGAGTCTACATGCTTGCTCAGGCTTGAGGCAAACCCAAGGGTTTTTTGGGATCCATAAATTACCTATATGGATGAGATATTGAAGCTTTGTTGTTGTTTCCGTGAAGAAGAAAAAATAGTGGAAGTTATAAGTAGTTAAACTTTTGTAAAAACTCAACAATGGTTGGAGAAAAAGGTGGTAGTGGGAAAGATAAAGGAAAAGTAGGATCACAAATTAAAAAAAATATTTAATAAAAAATGTGGATTCCAAATGTAAAAAGTATTAGCTTTATAATAATAGATATATAAATTATATATCTACATTAAAATATAAATTTTATATATGATAGTTATATTTTGTAAATTTCTATGGAAAACAAATTGAAGAAGGTCACTCAAAGTAGGAGACATGGAGGAGAAATTTTGAAACAATGGTATGGCACGAATCTCGGGATATAGGAATTCAAGTCTTATGTAACATGACTCGATATTGTTTGGGCTAAGCACTAGTTAAGTTTAATTACTAGCCAATAAATAACGATAAATGATAACAAAAATAAAGCACAAACAATAAGGAAGAGATAACTAGAGACAAAATAATTAAAATATGAAATCCATCATATCAAACAAAACTATGCACATTCCATTACTATCGGCATCTTAATCGGTTTACAATGGATTCATTAAATTATAACAATAGGAAAGATGAACATCTTTACATCAATTAACCATGTCATCCTAGTTTAATTCATTCAACAAACCCTAAGTGTCCTCTTACACCTCAGCACTTGACTTAGCACAAATAAAAGGTAAGTCAATCAGAATACTATCAAAAAATTTAATTGCTCCACATTCAACGCCATCACCTTGCTCTACCTTTCCACATGTCTCGGTTAGTTATACCTAGTCAACATGAGACTCAATATTCTCATCATAGGGCACAACTATTGACTCGAGCAACTACACATCAGCTTCATTAATGAAGTCAACTTTCCCTTGTTGGGTTGACTAAGTAGTCTCCTACTTTAATCAATGGGATCTTAGTCGTCCCCCTTAACCTCTTCTTCTCGGTCATCTTCCTCTTCCCCATTGTCCTCTTCTTCCATTTTCTCCACCTCTTGCTAAGTGGCCATCAAGATCTTACTATAAGTAGACCAACCTATTAGAATCATTGACATGAACTTTTAATGTGCTAGAGGTGAAGCTCATCAACTCCTTTGCTGACCCTGACATCTCGAGTTCATAGTTAGCACTGGCCTTAAGCTCTTGCATAATCTTCTCTTTGGTGGAATTGGGCAACTTCTCTTCATCCTTTAGCCTCTAAACTAAGGCAAAGTGATCATCTAAGTCATGCTTTTGCAAATTCACTTGAACCTTGGGCTCTAATATTCGACAACAAAGTTGCATTTCTAGTTTAGAGGTAGTTAGCTTAGTGTTATTGGCATACTCAATAGCTTTGGCAAAATCCTTCTTCACCTTAAGGTTGAAGTGAGACTGTAAGTTTTTGTATTTCTTCCAAGTATCAAAGAGCTCAACACTATATTTTTCAATTTGACCTATCCTGGCCAATAGGTCTTCTTAGGTATCCCTTAGTGAATGACTCAACTCCTTGTCCTACTATTTCTCCTAATCTAGGAATGCCTCAAGCTTTTGGTCTTCAATACTACTAACAAGAGCGTTATTGTTTCAACTCTTGCATTTAAATCCATAGCAATTCAAATGGTCAATGATAAGACCTAATGACTCAGAATCCTCAGTTCTCTTCTCGACATCAACTGCCTTGTTTTTAGCATCTTCAACTTTCCACCTCATCTGGTTATATAACTCTTGCACTCTTTTCCAAAAATCCTAAAGCTACCATGGAAGATGGAATGTCTCAAATCCTAATGAACAAGTTTAAACAAATGAGAAGAATAGCATGATAACCTACCTCATAGCATTCCTTGTAGGTGACATTATCCACCTAAATCCTGAAGACAATAGGGATACTGAAGACTCGACCTTTCCCTTATGAAGCCCACAAGCTCCAAATGCTATATGAAGAATGTTGAGATACCTCTTGAAGAAATTATTGTCAAGACAATTCTCTCTCATATCATTGAGACATTAGACTTAATGATGTTGGAATGATACACTTATACCCTGCACGAATATGGAAAAACTCTATTTTCAACAGAGGATGAAACATATCTAGTGTTTGAAACTTAACACCCAAGGCATGGATACCAACTACTATCTATAAATACGATTGCTTCATCATTGTTTAAAGAGGTTGTCCATTTTTCTCATTTTCTCTCTAACTCCCTTTACTCTAGTGTAGGTTTAAGTAGATTTATGTATTATTTGTAGTTCTTAATAGATTCGTTCTATATAAGAGATTAAGAAAATGCCTTATAGAACAATTTGCCACATAAATATTTACGTTTTGTAAAACTCCTTTAGGGTTCCTTCTAAAATATTTTATCTATGTGTTTATTTACATATAATATGTGTTTCTTTATGTGTTTGTCATTTGTAATGCATGCTAAATTGATTTTACTAGGTTTGTAATATTTGATGGATCAAATTTGTTAAGTGATGTATTGTGGGCATGTGTTTGTTGATGAAATTGGAATCTTACCAGTCTTTATGTGAAATTCATTATTTGCAATTGATCATTAGTTTTAATAGGTGAAAATGTTTCATGTTTGTAACCGGAGTGACTCTTCATTCAACATGATTAAGTTATTTAAAGTAATCTCTTCATACGAGTGCTAACTGATGTACAACTATCATCGGTTGAGCTTTAGAAGGAAAAAAAAAAGAGAGAAAAAGAGTTGCAAGATGGTTAACAAGTACACTAAATGCATGTTGGTTGCTAGGATAGAATTAATAATCACACCAATACTTAAACCCTGCCTAAATAAGTGTTGGTTGCTACTTGATTGCTCACTCTAGAAAGCGGCACCCTCGAACTAGCTTGGTAGCTTGATTGCAACTTTGATAGATGTGGTCAATTATATGCATAAGCCTCGGGGAATGTATGGTAAGGTTTAGTCGGCAGTCGATAGGAGAGTTTCCAGGATTGGATAGTTAGTTGGAGCAAAAACAAAGTTGCAATAAGTTATATTAGGTAATGACACCTTGTATAAAGCATTATGAGGAACAGTTATATAGTATGATATGAAGAGATGAGCCAGATGAGACTATTTTTTTCTTTTTCTTTTTTGTCAAGTTTTGGAAGCTTGTCAATCCCCTAGGTTGTGTGATTCGGACCCCTTCCCTTCCTCGTTATTTGGTAGGAATATATGTTGGTATTTTCTAAGACACTTGAAATACTTGCTTATTGTATTAAAATATGTATAGCTCATCCTTTTAACATTAAGGTATTGCCAATGATTCATACATAGACTTGAGTTAAAACTCGTCGAGTTTTAAGATGAGAACTTCTAGTGATTTTTGGAAGATGGCATCACACAAGATGTAGACATTTATGAATATTAAAGAGGATTTTGTTGAAATTTATTTATTAATGAATGATTGTAATTAAACTAGCTTTAAACAACTATACTTTGAGATGAACATTTAGGTCCAATATCTTTTTTTTTTTTTTTTTATGGTTAAGCTATGCTCATGTGATGGCCTCTAATAGGCCTTGTTTCATAAATAAGTATTTTGAAAATCTATATTTGAATAGGTTAACTTTTATAGTTTTTGCATGACCTGAATCATGGAAAAACAAACAATCCTCTACTAGAATTTTCATGATATCTAACAACAATTTCTTAATTAAAATTTGAAAAGAACCCACCTTGTTAATGGATGTCTTTTGTGTGTGTGTGTGTATATCAATTAAGGCAATGTATATATCAAAATACATGTTCAAAAATGAATGGGCTAGATTATGAAATGAAGATACCAAAACCTTCTCGCATATCCACATGGCTTTATCTCATTCAAAGCGTGTATAGGCTACGTGATATGTGTGAAAGCGTGCCTAAAATAAAATGGATAATATCTCATCATACATATGAGACAATTTTGGAATTCAAAGTTCAAACCAGTGAAATGACAATTGTTTTTATAAGTACATTGCCTCTCAAAAGTTCAAACAACATGTTTCACCTACTTCTTTAGTTTAAAGGGTACAATAGTTGTTTAAGCTGACATATTAGCCAAACTAGGCTCAATAAAGGCCCCACTCGACCAAACCAAGCTTAGCAAAAGCCTTACTTAACTTAACTCATCATCCATTAATTATACCTTAACCCATTAGCCTAATGCAAATCTAGCTTGGGCACCATTTTTATCTAGCAACTCTAGCTTTGTATATTTTTCATTCTATCATCTTGGAATCCTATAATGACCTTATTTGTTCTAACTTGCTTTTCCACTTAATACTCTATGATTCATGTTTCTGAATCACCACTTAAAAGTTCTTACCCTTGAAACCTTAAAGGCCCAACCTATGGTTTCATCCTCTTACTAAATAACTACTAAGGAGAGTGGGGGCAAATGTTGATGGCCTTTTTCTCTCATTGACCCCTAACCTTAAGGTCAACCCATGAAGCTCCTTGTTACAAGTTGATAAAAATAATATATACATTGTAGATGCAGGGTTCTTTCTAAAGTAGTCACACATGTGTCGCATGACTCTCATGCTGGCACGTGACTTTAGAGTGCTATTAAGGATATGACACTTGATGACAGAATGGCTTGGAGAGTATGATGGGAAGGAGGATCAACAGTCTTAGTGTCTCAAATGCATAAGTAATAGGTAAGGGAGCTTGAGCAAACCTCGCAAGTAAACCTTGCGAGTCTTAAATAATGGGGTGAAAATCACTTAAGTTGCTTTGTTAGATATTTCTTAATATAGTCTCCTCTATAGATTGTTGTTTTTCTTCTCTCTGCTAAAAGTTTGAAATGAGGAAGAGTGAATGAGTATTTATAACACTTGGAATGGATGATGACCATCATACTACCTCAATGATTGACGGATGAGATGGAGTAAGCTCAATTCACAGTTATCCTGAAATGAGCTCCTCATGGGTCAAACCAATAATCATCTCCTGTATACATAAGTCCAAAGAAAGGTTGGATGCGACGAACCGGTCCAACGATTCCTATTTCAAGCTCACCAAGCCAAATCTCTCTAAGTCATCCCAATAACTGAACTAAACTCACTAGGCGCCTGTCACTCAACCTACAAGTCAAGCTTAAATAAGTGAATAATAATATATATAGTATAAGCCCATTCACATTTTGCCCTTAACCAAAATTCTTTGGATGGAATTCAAGTCTTTTGGGCAATAGTTGTTTTTATGCATATTTTAATCAATACTTAGCACACGATGTTGATAAGTGCTCTTATATAGTTGAAGACTTCATTTGTTATAGTTGAATCATCGAGTAAAAATCAAGTGTCGGTGCCACAATTATCCCCACTGTATATAATTATACTATGGTGTGAAAACTTGTAGCACCGTTTTAGTTGCACATGTTACCTTAGTGTATCCAAATGATCTGTTCCTTTGAGTGCTCTTGGCCCCATGAAAATGTTTGCTATCCATATTAGGAATGCATAACTCTTCACATGCTCTTGAGGCCTTATCGTGATAACAACAGTTAAAAGCAGGTAAAGAAGTTGAAAAACAATTCTTCTTAATAATAAATATATGCCATGCTGGTACTCCATAAGAAACGAATATTTTTTACCTCATAAAATTTGGTAAATGGTGTAGCTGTCTTTAAGTATTTTCAATTCAAATATTTTCTCCCATTTCTTTGCAATTAAAGAATATAAAGGAAATGCCATGAATTCATTTACTGTTCCTTTGCTCCAGTGCATCTAGTAGGAAATACCTTCCTTTTCCTTCTGTTTTTTTTAAGTGAAGTGATTTGTAACATGTGATTATAAATGATCAACTCAAATACCATCTTGTCCAATTTTTATAACCTAGGAGAATATCACAACTCAAATCTTCTTCTTTCAAATCAATATCACTATACATCTTCTCCTTTCCAAATCAATATAAACAAATATATCTTTTTCTTTCCAAATCAATATCACCATACATCTTCTTCTTTCCAAATCAATATCACGAGATATACCACGATATAATTTCATATCTTTTTTTTTTTGTCTTCTTCTTATTATTTTATTTTTTTCATTTCTTTTAAATATGAACAAATGATAATAATGAATCTTCCCATATAATCCTTTCCTTTTGCATTATCCAAGCCCACGTACAGATACTCACAAATTATACAAAACAAGCCAAATCTGCTCCAAATCCTACCATATTTCCATCCGTGGAAACTATGCCGAAAGCATTCAGTGGCTCAGAATGTAATCATGCCACTTTCCCTTTTTTTTTTTTTTAACTTATTGACTATCTCTCTATGTATCATTTATATATCTTATATATAGATATATATTAAATACACATGCAGTCATCATCCTTTTTAGTCCATCCACTTGCCATTAAAGAAAATAGACAAGAGCGACTGATAAATTGTGAATGATTATCTGACTTGAATACATTTGCCAATGACTTAATCAATTTCTTCTTTTTTTTTTTTCATTATATACTTTTACTAAATTTGGTTCTATAATCCTTGCCATCACAGGACATGGAGTGACTTGCTTGTGATATCTACTGATGAACTGCAAGGATTTTTGAGGCCTCATCACGAATAAATGTGAATATCTCCACAACAAACTATCCAATTCCAAACCTCCGTGACATTCAAGAGGTTGAAAAAATCGTCCTAATTTTCCCATTTTCATTTTTTTTATTTTTTAATGGTATTAATCTTTAACATCATCTTAACATCACCGATATTAGGAATAAAGCAATTAGTGGAGATTCATGATTCCATGGCTCTGATCGATAATAAACATGATCCAACGTGCTTCAATCTTTACTCAGAATTTTTATCATCTCTTATATTTGAATTTCATGTTGCAAATATTTTAAACTTTAATGGATAATGTTCAGAATTTCCTTATTTCCGAAGCTCCCCATTCTTCTAATAACCGATCACTACATGTCATATATATCCATGCATCCGACTTTATCAATTTTGTTTAATGTATTCCATGCCATATTCACCTATATTAGATTAATATTTACATGATTTTTTTTTAATAGCATAAATAGAACTTGACAACATCGAGAGCAAATACAAAGAGTTGGAGGCTGTAGGTTTGGTGGGTCAATAGTTGTGTACATCATAGTATATATCATTATTATGCATGACTCTTCATGCAAATTGAATAATCTCGGTGTCCTGTGTAGACGATGGCAACCCATGTGTGACCTCCATAGGAAACAACTTGAGCATTTCATTTCCTTTGACATATTTAAAGAAATATATCTTTAATTCATTTATGTGTTAAGTTGGTTTGCCTCCTTTCACTAATAATTTTTTTTCTTTTTTTTTTTAACACTTTTGATGGGCATTGCATGTCTTCACAAAGTGCAGTCCAAGAGACAACAATCTGGATATATCAATAATTAATATCGAAAGTAAATGTCATGCAGTCTTAAGTTCTTGATGATGTTCTAAGTCATAATCTTTAATATATACGTATACATATATGTTCATCATATTCTCTCACAAATAGATTTACTAATCTCCTTTCTTTATTCTTTCGTAGGGATCATTCCAAATTGAGATTATTTATCTCGACAAACTCATCCATTCATTGAAGCAATGAAGCAGCATCATATACAAATGGTGAAGGAGGTGAAAAATAGTCAAGTTCAATGCACAAGATTTGTGAAGCCAGTGGAGACAGAGTAGCAAAACTACCAATTCGAGGTATAAAAATCATCAAGCAAAAGGAGATGAAGCATGATCAAGTTCAAAAGGTCAGAGCTTTCAAGTAGAATGAGACCAAAGTTAAGCAATCACCAAATGGTAAAGTTATCAAGCAAAAGAACTTGTTAGTGCTCCAAGATAGTAATCATCCATGAATCCAGCTCCCTTAAGATCAATGAGTGGATGACACTATTTCTAAAGACACTTTCTAGGACAAAACTTCTCATCCCAAGTTATGTACAATACCCTCTATTGAAGGGGAAGTGTGGCGAGGTCAGTGTGACACCCCTTGCTAAAGGTCAAGCATCGTGTACTCAATGGGACACTCCTTATTGAAGGCCAAGCATCGTGAACTTAGTATTATACCCCATTTTGAAGGCTAAGCATCACAAGCTCAATGCAGCACTCTATGTTGAAGGCCAATCATCATGTGCTCGATGTGATACTCCATGTTGAAGGCCAAGCATTGTGAGCTGTGCATGACACCCCCAACTGATGGTAAGTTCAATAATCGAGCCCATGTTGCTTACTGATTCCAAGGATACCATTGGGGGAAAGGGGGAAGCGGACGACACAGTGCCATGTTTCACGAATAAACGGAGGAAGATGCCTCTTTCAAGCAAATTTGCATTTCTCAAGGATCCACCACATGAATGGAGTGCTTGGACAGATTAAATCATTGACTAATTGGAGTATATGAGCCTTCTGATGTAGGCCAAGTTTATAACACCATCATCACCTCCACTTTCTTATGGTGTGTCAAAACAAGCAAGAAGGAAGTATAGCGTGCCATCATCTCTCGCTGGAGCACCCAGACTCATACATTCATCATTGCGTGGGGGGAGATATCACCAAATCTTGAAGACATTGTTATGCTTTTAAATCTACGCTACTCTAAGTTGACCAACACTGCTGCAGCTGTGACTTCCCATAAAGAGCATGGGCTCGAGGATTCTATATTAGCTACTCTAAAGATTGCTCGTGATGATAAGAAGAAACATGCTTCTCTACCTAGATGACATACTTTTTTAAGAATGAAGACAAAACATGTCTCAAGTCATGGGACCAGCTTGTGGGAAAGAGCAAGTCTTTTCTTATATGTTCATGTGGTTATCATGTATTTGACATTTCTAACTAATACACTTCTCTTTTCGTTCTTTGATTTGCAGATACAAACTTGATGCTTTCATTGCATTTTAGTTGTCATTGTTCACGCTCCCTGGTGGTCCAGAAGAAGGTGTATGTTCTTGGTTTTTTTCTTAGCAGTACGCACTATGCAGGGCCAGTGCTTTTCACTAGCCCCCTTCTACTTGGGACCTCTATATCAACGCCTCGACCTGTACGACTAAGATTTTGTCCATTCAAAGGACTAATATGTGAACTTGTTGCATATAGACTTACTTTTCTTGCAACTATTCTTTGGTGAGCGGTTTAGAATTACTTTGCACCCCCCTTCCATCAACAGAGATCTGAATCTTAGCCTTCCTTGAGAGTGGGCATGGATTAGAATAGAAGTCAGGTGGTCACTTCTTTAGCTCATCAACTTTGAAAACGAATTCACATTTTACCTTTACGTGAAGCCTCTTAAAAGGTTATGAAGATAGTGACGGGCTTTATCCTCTAGGCTTTGAAGGCGAAGTTATCTTAGTCGATAGCTGCAAAAGATTGGATGAATATCAAGCTAGGTTTAGGATTTGGTGCATCTTAAGAAGCTTGCCATCCTTGCTTAACAATAGAGATTGGAATAGGCACTTCTAGGAGCAGAGAGTTATGGCATATACTTCACATGAAGTGGCACGCCAATTTGGCTTTGATTAAAGAGTGTCGTGCTTCTTAACATTATGCAAAGCTTTGATTCTTGCTACTAGTCAATCTCACCAAGTGACTTCAAGAATATTCATCCCATAGTGCAATAGCTATTCTTCCCTTTTATGGAGCATCTTGAGGTTGCCTCTACTGGTTAGATGACACACTGGTCAAATTGTATAGCCGTCTTGTGTGACTATGCTTTTGCTTCTGTAGATGATACTTTGCAAGCCCCATTCATATATTGTCATGAGTTCTACCTCAGATTGCCAAGGAACAGGTACCTTAGGTCGACTAGTAATATCTAGTTAGTTGAAGAGCCTACGTTAGACAAATTGAAGCCTCTTGCTGATGAGAGGCTTGTGACACCTCCTTTAAGATCAAAGAGTAATCATTCACCACTTAAAATAGTGAATTCAGGCAAGCGAAGCACGCATTCATTGAGGTGGTAATGGGTCTTTTCTTTTATATTACTTACTATTCTACTTTTCATTGTTGACTAATGCTTTTTTATTTTAAGTTGAGATGGATTCTCTTCCAAGTTCACATCACTTAGGTACCACTACTACGCCTATGATAGTATCAAACGATGAGGGTTATGGCCTGGACAAAATTGATTATGGACCATCGCTAAACCCTTACGATGATGATGAAAGTAATGTTAGTGGCACTGAAGAGCTTAATTATGAATATGATAAGTATTCTCTTAATGAAGAAAGCAAGAGCGCATCTGATGTCGGTGCAGCCACTGAGTTCCATCCTCCCCAGTTGCTGACATATCTTGTGAAGACATGATAGCAACTTCAAGGGACCATGTTGTATTAGAGGGGATGACTTCTTTTCACGGCTTTATCATGTCATCTCATTTAATAGCACCCTTGGAGAGTCTTTATGCCATGGATAAAGAATTCTAGGCCAGTTCCCTTATGTTAGGAATAGAGGTAGCCAATGCAATGGTGAACATATTGGTGAAGTCATGCTACTGATGGACAGATTAGAGTTCTTTACCAATGGCAGAGCTAGAATAACTTGTCAAATGTGTTGAGGGAGCTTGCATGTTGTAGTTCAAAGTTAATAGCTCATGGCCTATTGTAGCCAAGTTCAAGAGGTTGTTGAATTACTAAGATGCAAAGAGACATCATGACAGGATGATGGTGAAATTGCTGGAGATTCTAGTGGAGATTGCAATAGCCAATACTAAGATAGAGGTCTCTTTAAGAAATAATGACTTGGAATCTGTAGCAAACTTAGACCACCAACCTTAGTTTAGATCTGCTTATTCTTTTGTTTGCATTTAGAACAATATGTTAGCACTCCACTTTACTTGAATGAATAGATTTTTTTTTTTTTGTTTACCTTTGTTGCAGTTATTGCTTTATATATTTTTTTCATATTTGTAAATATCAAAATGCCAATTCGTAGCATGAGCTTATGCTTAGAAAGAAATGCTTTCATTTAGCAATTGTGGCGCATGAAGTAATAAAGGTTATATGATTCTTGTGTCGTGCATTGAAGCAATGCTCTCACTTGCTAGTAATATGATTATTGTGACTTAGAGTGGAGATCAATTGTGCTTTACGTAGCGATAGTATCATGTGCTTCGTAGGCTTGCTACCTTCGTAATTAATTTTTGTTGGTTAAGAGGGTATTTTGCAATGCTTAACCATCCATCACATGTTTTTTAAAGCATTCATTTTCACCATGTTAGGTATAATATTGTATTATCTTATGCCTAGGAGATAATGCTTCTAGTAGTTAGCATGTCATAGTTGTATCATTGCACACTTAGGAGACTATGCTCTTACTAAGTAGTAGCAATGTGTAGAATTAATGCTTTATTTTTGTTATGTTAACTATCCTTGTGCGCTAAGGAGACAAATCTCTAACTTTGCAGAATAGAAGACATTAATAAAGTAATGAAACAAGGGAATGCAAGAAATTGTGCCAAAGAGGCTTTAAGCAAGCCACAATTTCATTCAAAATATATTGAAAGTACGTCAATTACAATTACATATAATATTTCTTAATGTACCTAAAATTAATAGGTGTTGTAACTTTATCATTTATCGGATTCAGGAGTTTACGGTAGCTACTATCATGAACTTCATGAATGGTAAAAGGGCATCCCACTTTAGCGTTAAACTTAAGTGCTGAAATATCTCGTCACACATGCTCTATTGCATGAAGCATAATGTTACCTAGTTGGAACGAGCGCTTCCTAATTAAGCGGTCATAAGTAATGCTAATTCGTTGTTGGTAATTTGCGAGGTTGCGCTTGGCAATGTCTCGCCTTTCTTCTTGTATCAGTGTTGGATCTAAAGATAACATGAAGGCTTCTTTAGATCCCGTAGACCATCATAAATAGTATACCTTTTTCCTATCAGGTCTAACAAAGCTTTGAATTTTATTGACTTGCTTTATCTTCTTCCCACCACCATTAGGAAGCTACGTTTCCTCTTTTTTCTATTGTTTCTCCCGAGTCTCCTTCCAAGTAGGTAATGGTATGCTAGAAATTCTCGCAATGGTTATCTCTCCTTCCTCGACATACTCATTGAAGAAGCTAGCTTCAACGAATTACGACTCATCATGTTCAAAAGGGTTCTTTGTAGCGTGAATGAATACATCTTTCCCTTTCCACCCTTTATACATTGACATAGTGTTGAAGATATAAGGTTATGATCATGTAGCCATTTCCTTCTAATAAGCAAATGGTAGGATATGGGTGCATCGATCACATGGAATCGTGTGGAGTTTTGGATTGGACTGACTTTGAAATCAACGTTGACATATCCCATTGTGTTTGTGGCCGAGTTGGTGAAACTATTTAAGCAATGGGTTACTTTACCAGTCCTTTCATGTCTTTGTTTGCAGCTTTGAACGTAGATATTGGTATGATGTTTATAGAAGGCTCCATTATCTATGAACATCCTTTGATGTGATGTCGGTTAAGTGTGCTTTCAACGTATAGTGGATGGCTATGGTTGGGATTTTTCACGCACATGTCTACTTCCATAAATACGTTCTCATGTGCGTGCACCATTCTTCGTATGGGTTACGTTGTACGACACTCCATGTATTGTCTTTCAAAGATCAGGTGACTGCGGTTGCTACTGTAAGCTATGCCTCTTCATTGAACCCAACAAGTAAAAGAACTTTCTAAAGTTGATAGTTTTCATTAAGGCAGTATCTACTGTTGAGCCCATGCCTTGGTCATCATCAACCGATATTTCTTTTTCTTCTTGTGCCTGGTTTGTGGCACTTCTTCCTCTTCAGTCCTCAAATTGTGAACAACATTTATTGTACCTTGCTGAGCATTATGTGCAGGGAGTGACTTATTGTGTATGTCATTACCTTCAATGATGAGTTCTCCATTGTTGACTTGCTCATTGAATATCTTCTTAAGTGTCAACACTCTTTAGTGGGATGACCTATGATCCTATGATATCTTGAGAACTTAGGATCATTCTTCTCAGTTGCATTAGGAAGGTGTTAGCCATTGGGAGCATGATATTTTCATCTCTCAACCATTGGTCAAGTATAGCATAAACCTTTTCGATGGGGCAAGAAAACGAGAATGTTGATGCAGTACTCCTCGGCTTATTGTTCCTTGGCTTCTTACTTTCTCTAAAATCTCTCCTTAAATTGAGCTAACAGTTGATGGTCTCTTTCCAAACCTTCCACCTCTCTGCATTGTCCTGATACTGAGTTATTGATCCTTCGTACATTCTCAACTAGAGCTACAAAGGAGCACATATTAAGATTCTCGAGGTGGACAGCGTATTCCATGAACATCCCTTTGATGCAGATCTTCACTAGTTCCTTCTCATCACAAACATCTTGAATATCCAAAAAGTATTTTTGAAACGCTCGATGTAGTCCATAAGATCTTCCTTCAGTTTTCGCCTTATTCTTCCCATGTCAATGATGGTGACTCGCTCTTAAGTAAGAGAAGAACTTCTCCAGGAAAAGCTTGCACATGGTTCCTTACGAATCAATTGACCCTGGGGGGAGATTAACATACCAAGTGTATACTTTTTTTGTTAAAGACTTAGAAAATTCCTTTCACTTCAAATCATCGTCGAATCCATACACTTTCTAATGTCTTGATGAATTTCAACAAGTATTCCTTAGCACTGCCTTTCTTTCCATCAAATAGCATGAAGTCCTTGAGGTAAGGCTTTGTAGTAATGTTGTTGCGGTATGGAAGCTTTAAGCCTAACACTCTTGCAAAGGACTTATCTCGAATCTTCTTTCCTTTGTTATAAAGGATTCCTTGGTATAGACATTGATGGTATAGCTGGTGTAACTGTTGCGATTAGTGTAGTTGGTGCAATTGGTGTAGCCAGTGTAGCTAGTGCGACTAGTGCAATTGAAGAGTTAGTGCTTAAGGAAAACCAGGATTAGGTGAGGGAGCGGTCTCACTCAAGTTGGTACGAGAGTGTACATATGAGGATGATGTCCTGCCAAGCTCGGATCTTACATTGTCTGCTTCATATGCTAGGTGCTACTCAGCTGCAACCTGCAGTGATGGGATTTGCACATTCACCTTTCAAGGCGTATTTGCCTGAATGATAGGAGCAACACCGGGCTAAGATGAAGAAGGGGTACCTTACTGCGTAGCTGGGGTAGGGCCTGGTAGGGCTACACCTTAGAGTGCAATAGCATCAGTAGGCATCCTTAGTATGAGACAAGTGAATATAGTCAAGAACTGGTTTAAGGCCTGAGTGTTTTCTTGTATGGTTTATGTTGTCTCCGTGTTGCTTTCTTGTATAGCATATATGATCTGTGCATTGTCAACAATGATGCCTTGCGCGTTAGCAATAGAATTGGCATTAACATTAGCATTAACATCTTCTAGCGTCGACATGTCTTGCTTAACTATATCAAGGTTAGTATTGCTAGCATATTGACTCATATTGTCGTCGATCTTAGTTTGCCTTCTTAGAGGTGCCATCATAGCTGTGTCAAAATCCTTAATTCCCAGTAGAGTTGCCAAAATGTAGATGCAAGGTTCTTTCTAAAGTAGTCACACACATGTAGTGTGAATCTCGCACTGGCACGTGACTTTAGAGTACTGATAATAAGATAGCACTTGATGACGAATAGCATAAACAGTATAATGGGGAGAGGAACAAGTAGTCTTAGTATCTTGAATACACAAATAATAGGTAAGGGAGCTTGAGTAAACTTTATGCATTAACTTTACAATTCTTGAGTAGTGGGGTGAAATCACTCGAGTTATCTTGTTTGGTCTGTCTTAACAAAGCCTCCTTATATAATAGTGTTTGTCTTCTCTCTACAAAAAATCCAAAATAAGGAGGAGTGATTACGATCGTTAGATTATCTTAATGATTGACGGATGAGATGGAGTAAACTCAATTCATGGTTATCTTGAATGATGTCCTCATGGACCAAAGCCAATAGTCATCTCTGTATGAATGAGCCAGTTGAGAAAGATTGGATGAGGCGACCAGTTTAACGATCCCTATTCCGAGCCTACCAAGCTAAATCTCCTCAAGCCATTCTAATAACTAAGCTAAACTCGCGAAACCTTATCACTCAGCTTACTAGTTAAGCCCCAATAAGTGAATAATCATATATAATTTAAGCCTATTCACACACATCGAGCTGCAAGAATTTGGAGAGTGAATGATCCTTCTCTTCTATTTACATATTTTGCCTCATAGTGACTATAAGGAATGCATGCCAATGAATTGTGGAGAACTATACTAGATATAGATGGAAGCATGCCTTTATTTATTATAAGTTTCCTAAAGATACAAGGAGAACGGATCGTTCTTGAATCCTTCTTATACGCTTATCAAACCTTAACAAGATAGTTTCTACACTTGTTGTATTGTTATAGTTATAGTTCTCACGCAGTCCCTTTAAGTTATCAACCAACTTCAGCATTGGAGCATTCGCATCAAGACACAACCCTCTTAACTTACTTTTGCTTTTTGATTAATCTTAAGTATACATGGATTCATTCATTAAGGTCCTTAAACATTTTGTCAAGAATTACACGAAAAATGCATAAATGACTTAACCTAGCATTTAGGTTGTAGTTATATCATATGAGTTACTTGAGTTGTAATGGGTCAAAATTTATCCAACTTCTGATGAAAGATTGACTCGTTTCCTTGACTAAGCTTAGTTGAAGTAGGTGGGCTAATTTAGGTCCATATACATTATTATTCTTCTAATTGTTTTATTTTTATGTAAGAATTTCACATGGTAATTATAGAATGGCATTTCGATAATTTGGCTCTTAGCCTAATTCAATGCTATGGATTGGTCTTTTGGGTTAATGATAAGGCTTAGTAGATCAGGTCTGATAAGAGATCATAGAGATTTGGCTTGGTAGGCTCAAAATAGGGATCCTTAACTGGTTTATTTTACTACTAACCTTATATGGTATTCTCGCACAAAAATTAGACTTCAAAAATATCTTTTGGGGCTAATTTAAGTTTTATTTAACTAAAATAGGGTTTATATGGACAAATAAGCTTAAGCTCTTTTATATTAATGGTGGATTACTTCAAAAGGAATTACACTTCTTTTATATTATAAATCCCTTATTCTCTTCCAAGCTCACATTTAAGACCCTTGCCTATATGAAGAAAAGAAGGGATGGATTTTAGCTGTTGGATCTGTAAGAGAGATCCAACAGTCATAAGTAACGCTTCATCTTAATTGTCCATCCAAATGCCATCAATGGCTAGTATTAGCCTCCAACATCTAAATAAGAGGGTCCTTTACTCATCTGGAATATTCAGCATATTGTTAAGTTTGAGAGCAACATAAAACTCGACTGAAGCATCTTTAGAGAAGATTAAAGCCTCTATTTAGCGAATAAAAAGTTAAGAAATCGAGTCTACTTAATTTGATCTCCTTTCATACTTGTGTGCTTGAAAAATTAAGTTTGCTTGTTCCTCCTCTCGTGCCTCTCTCTATAATATCTATAGCATGTCATCATCGTAAGACTCCTTTTAAGTTGATTAGCATGCCTATTGCATATGATTGACCAGTTGCAATAATCTTACCATACAATAGTGAGCTACCTCCCATGAGGTTTTCTTTTTGTATTGTATAGGAACACTTGAGAGTCGATTACTGTGTTAACTAACCAACCAACCATTCAATATAGAAGCTTTCAAAGTCGACTAACTTACTAATTTTTGCATCGCATGATCAATTATGATTAATATGGTCACTTTGACAAGATTTGATGATTAATCATTAAATAATTCGAAGTTAAGGATATAGTATTAATTGATTTATTAAACACCACACACAAAAGTAAAATATAGTTAAAAATTATATTCTAAAACTTGTTACTTAATAACAGAACCTATTGATGGACAAATTTAGTCATGGGTACAAGCCCAACATGACCTGTTTGGAGTATGGATTAACATCCAGTCTAGATCTTCAATACAACCACAACATTGAGTAAAGCTCTTGAGTCCATAAATTTGTTATGATACAATCAATCTGCTCTTTATCCCACTCCTTGGCTTGGCTAAAGATACGCTTCATCAACTCTACTTGAGAATCTCAGAACGTGTCATATTGAATCGGCATTGACTCTTTCATTAGCATGCTTCCCATTATCTCCACTCTTTCAATTGCCCATGTTGATTTCTCTATAAATACCGCACAAGATATCATCACTAAACATTAGTTAACACTTAAACAATACTCTCTACAATCACTACTCACTCTCTCACATACTTACTTAATTGACCATCAAAGTAGCCATACAGAATAATCTCTAGTCCTATTAACTTGTATTTGTTTTACAGACCCAACTTTATTTATGCTTAGATCTATTCACCTTGCTAACAAACACATTGGTGACAATAGGATTAAATGGTTCATAAAAAGATTTTTGTATTTTCCTTAACCAGGTGGACCTTTTATAAATGACTTAATTTAGGAATTTAGACCACAACAAATTAATACAAACATATTATTACATATTGACAGGATTGCAATCACCATCTAAGACCATATTTATTGGAGTTAATTAGTAAGAACCTAGCTAAGCAACTCTATATAAGACACCTTTATCGTAAGTTGCTTAAAGGGTTGCATGCCATGCTAGCTTTTTAAGCAGCTCTTCACTTTATTCATGAGTTATTTAAGAAAAGTTTTTTCATAATTTTTAATACAATTTATGGCTCTCATGTTATATTGTCTATTTTAAATAATACTTTTAATATTTTTCTCACTATGTTAAATAAATATGGAAATAAATTAAATTAAATTTTTTATTTGTGATTTTTCATTTATTCATTAAAAAAATATAAGTATCAAAATTATAAATTATTTTAATTGATGACTTTACAATAGTTGATTTAAGAACAATATTTAAGATAAATTGGAAATACGATAATTTAATTTAAAATCAATACAAGCAACATACAATTTACAATAATACAAACCAAAATTTGGGGGAGGAAAAAAATGGAAAACCAACATACAATTTAAAATAGTCAACTATGACATTTAAATGCCAACTATGGGTCAAATTACTCTCGCACATGTTCAATCAAGTCAGTTTATAACTGGCGATGTTTTACCCTATCTTGAAGTCAAATATTGTTTTTAATGTATGTCGCATATTCCGCAACACGATTGTGAAATATGAGGTGTTGTTTCATTATTATTCACAATTCATAATTAGTACTTAAAAGTTAAAATTATAGTCGTCTCGTTCATCTTCGACAATCATATTATGTAAAATTTTGCATGCTTTCATAATTTGCCCTAAAACCTGATGATCCAAAAAATGCGAGGGTTCACGAATGATAGCAAAACAAGATTGTAGCACTCCAAAAGCTCGTTCAACATCTTTCATATATCCTTCTTGATGCTTAGCAAATAACTGCTCCTTTGGACCATAAATATATGAAATGGATTTGACAAATATTGACCACTTTGGACATATGCCATTGGTGAGATAATATCTGTGTCATAGTTTTTACCATTCATGGTATAGTGTGTTAATGGAGCATGTCCTTCTAAACATCATCAAATAGGAGTGATCGCTCCATTACATTAATATCATTGTTTAAACTTGGGAGATCAAAAAAATGCATGCCATATCCAAGTGTCACATGAAGCGATAACTTCAAGTATGATTGTTGGAGACTCATGATCATACATGCTTTGCCATGCAACCAAACAATTTTTCTGCACCCAATGCATACAATTAATGCATTCTAACAACTACTCAACTACATTAAGTAAGGCTCAATATAAACTTGATTTGGCCTACGTAAATATTTATCACCAAACAAGTGATGACCCTTTGGATGAATTTTTTGATACATTGTATGATTGTGCCTTCAGCCATCCATAAGTAGTTATCTAAAGCATCACTTGCTACTCCATGTGCTAACATTTGAATAGCTGCAACACACTTATGTTGTGGTGAAGTACTAAGTATTAGTGATTGTGCCCTAGGTCAATTGCTAATATTGTCATTTTACACACACACACACATGTATTATTAATATAGAGACATTTTTATTATATTGTTTACATGTTTACTTTATAATAGGATCCATGAATAATTTTTATATTTTAAATGTCCCTAAATACTCATTATTGGGGGAATGATAATGAATTAAATCTAGTATGAGTTTTTGTTTGATAATTAGATATGTCTATTTGTATGAGGATACAAATCAAACTCATAAGCACATATTAGAGGGCTATGTACTGGATTGACCGCTGTGAGATCACTATATAGATTAGTGTCATAAGTGATTTTCACAATAACAATGTTAGTGCATCCTTAGACTAAAATCATCATAGGTTCCGAACATGAGGAACATTATTATTTGACTTAATCAAATGTTATTTTTAACTAGATAATTATAAAGGTTGGGATAGAGCATAATGTAAATCATGTAGAGGAAGTTGAGTGATTAAGATGTGATTTTTCCCTCTTGTTATGAGACATATCTTTGGACCCCTCGATAAGTGAAAACTGTGAAACATAGCCATGCTTAAATGAATTAATAGCACGATCAATATCATTTTTCTTTTGGTCAGTTTGCTTAGAGATTGAGAAATGATAAGATTGAACGATATAAGGTTAACACTATCCATGCCTTATGTTTAATCTGTATATCATGTGACAAAATGATAATGATATAAGTTACGATAAGGTAAAAATCGATTACCAATTCACTTAATTTAGGTCAACATGATGTCTTGCTAGAAGCCATTTATGTTTTATTATCCAAAATGGTTGTGGGTTAACTACCAACATTAATGAACCTATAGGGTCACGCACAAAAGAATGAACAAAAAGATCGTGGACTAAATTTAAATAAGTCCAGTGTGAATAATAAATTTATTTATTATTAATCTTAATTTTTTAAGAATAATAAATAAATATAATTTGGTAAGAACACTAATAATTCCTAACTTGACTAGGAATTCTTATAAAAAATTAATTTATCTCTAATAAGATTAAAGGCACTAATGTCATTATTCATATTGATATTATTATAAATAAGAAAAAGGTTTTTTTTAGGGTTAATGATGTGTTGTCAACATTAAACTTGCAGAGAAATTCTGTAACCCTAAAAGAGAGGAACACAAGAGTCGGAGAAAAGTTTTCCAATCTTATTTAGAAGTGTTTTAGATAACGTTAGCACGTGAAGGATCTTTTTAAAAGGAGTATCATTCATGTGGATATCGTAGAGGGGATTGCAAATTGCGGTGCCTATAGATCCAATTGCCAATTGATTTCAAGCTTCAAAATTAAAGGTATAAATTCGAATTATTTATTTTGTTTTAATCTAATTAAAACACATGGATATTGGGTTAGGCTTTTTTTTTTTTTTTATAGTTCGTTGCAAAAGATTTGATCTTTATGAATCCTAAAACCCTATGAAAATTTAACAGTGGTATACAACCGCTTCTGTTTTTTATTAGATTGAAATCAGTTTTATGATCTGCATGTGATGCCATGAAATTCGAATTTTTTATATTCATTTTTATACATATTAATTGTGAAATCAATTTGAGTTTATGAAAAACTAAATCAATACAAATGCAGATTTGTAATTTGATTGTAATGCTTTGCTTTGATTGATTGAATAGATTTGTGTACTTTGATTACAATGGATCTTTAGGGTTTTTCTTAATGTGTGATAGGATCAACCGTTTTGAAGGGTTGAATACATTTGTTATTTTTTAATTATATTAGACTCACTGTGTTTAATATGATTAAACACGGCCTTAATGATCTGCATGCATGTTGTTCGAATGTAGCAAATTTGAACATTGATTTTTAAAATAATAAAAAAAAATTCGAACAGTGCGGTTACGATTGCGCCCCTCAGACCTGTACGTTGTGAACATCTGCTTTTTTTTTTTTTTTTTTTCGAACTGCAATTTATGTGATAAGATCTACAGCATGAGTTGGACAGCTATTTTTCTTTTAACTGTAGTTTGTGCGAATTAGATCCGCAGTCATGAATTGTAATTGGACGTCTGATATATATTTTTTTTTAAATCTGAATAACAGTTATGAACTACGGTTATGAATTGTAAAGAAAAACTGAATACATTATGTCTGATTTTTCCGAACAGTATCCTATTGAAATTCATGAACTAGAGTAATATATTTTACAGAAAATCGAATTTTAAAATTTTTGTCTGATTCGATTTTTACCGTTAGGGGATTCTGTCCCTTATCCTTTGCAAGGTGCTGACTTAGTTCTATAAATTCTAATTAATGATACTTAATATAAAACGCTTTTTTGAAGTGTTTTGAGTTTATGTACGACTCTTGTATGTACTTATGTTATAAGTATGATGTATAGCATAGCTCCTAAGACTTATGTGATTGATAGGTTTTTATTCCTTTGTTTCATGGGTTGCAATTCCATAAATACGACCTGTATGTTTTTTGTTTTATTATAATTTATTTTCTACAAGTAGTTGTCGGACCTTTTGCATCTTTTTCATTATTTTAATAAAGACATGAAGATGTAATTAAGACCTTTCCAAATCCATGATGATGGAGAAGTGAGGGCCATAATGAATATACAAGGAAATTTTCAACTCAAATCCATGTTGATGGTTTTCACCTTAGATTGGACCATTGATCTTCATATTGGCTTATGAAGATTAATACAGATTAGGGGCCATGCTGTGGGGTCTGTTTGGCAACTTAATTTTTCCTGTCTTTTTTCGGTCTGTTTGAAAAAGCACGTTTGGATAAAAAAGAGTTTTAAAAAATGATCAACGATTTTACAAACATGTCCTCAACTTAATGAATTAATTCCATTTTTACCCTAAAGACATTATACCCTCTGTTGGCATCGTCTTTACCACACAGGTGTAGTCAACATGCCAATTAATTACTTGAAGCTCCAAATTTTCAAGAATCTCATCTTCCTCCCAAAGCTGCTTCTCCCAGTGCATATCCCATCTTCACTAGCACCAATTTTCATCACTCACGGGATAAACAGTGCACTATTTTTGGATTATAAATCACGGCTACCAATGGTGGAATTAACAACGATCGAAGAGACGGAACCACTAATCTTTTGTCAGATTCACATAGTCATCAACACCAAAGCAGGTATTTCCTCTACACATGACATCTTCTCCTTTCCAGCTATGGAGGATTACCTTCACTTCTCAGTTACGGAGGATTATCTTCTCCTTTTCCAGTTTGTGGGTCTGTTTTAGGGTCTGTTTTTTCGTATTTTTATATTTATTTTGTTTATGGTAACCAGGTGCGCCGATGGTGTTGAACATGCCACGCTTGCCACAAACACAGATTGCCCAAAACCAGCGGTGCTACTACTTTTTTACCTTAAATTCAACCACATCGCTCGTAACGCCACAAACCTCGTAAGTTCAATGAACTGAATGCATTCACCTTCAGATGCTATGTTTGGTTAAATTCACTTTTGTACATTCACCTTCAAATGCTATGTTTGGTTAAATTCACTTTTGTATTATTTTATTTGTCGGTCTTGTCCTTTCACTGTTTGGCTGCTTCATAAGGGTCTATTTCCTTCTATTGCCTTATTTTGCTTTCTTTTACTTTGATGGTTTTTCTTTAGCTTTCTATTCTTGTCCATAATAAAGGGTCACGCACAAGTTGTGGAAGTAAAATAAAACCCTTTGCATTATGGGTTCAATAGCAGTATTGGTTAAAAACTACCCAAATTTGATTTATCCCTATCGGTACTTACAATGTGTGATAATAAAAATGAAAGAAAAAAGAAAAAAACCATTTCCATTGGAATTGTTTATGAGGTCTAAAAGTGAATTTAATTTAACCATAGCAAGTATCGGTTTGTCTTTGCATCAGGAGTTATGTTGTAATTTAACCATATGAATTATGGCTTTTACATAAATGGGGAGGTTACAAAAATATGACGACATTTAAATGAATGATGGTGATGATCATATCATCTTTATCTTTTCCTTTACAAGAACTTTTATTAACATATGAAAATGATTGTACTATAAAGCTTTTAGGAAAATGTGGTCCGACATTTGCGATAATCTATGTAATTTAACCATATGAATTATGGCTTTTACATAAATGGGAAGGTCACAAAAATGACGACATTTAAATGAATGATGGTGATGATCATATCATCTTTATCTTTTCCTTTCCAGGAACTTTTATTAACATATGAAAATGATCGTACTGTAAAGCTTTTAGGAAAATGTGGTCCGACATTTGCGATAATCTAGGCATTTAATTTTGACAAAAAATCCATGAGTGCGAATAACTATCTAGTTGGTCAATACACTTTTTTGACCAAATATTTGGTCATTGTCTGACAAAAGCCAATCATGCATGCCATATAAATTTAACTTAAATTCTTAAAATACTTTAAAAAAACATTGAGCTATTACAATGTGTAATAAAAATGAATTTAATTGTTTTCATCAAATCTGTTCATTAGTTGTCATAATACTACAATATTGGGTCGGCATATCTTTGAGAGTGTTCAAGGGTTATTTTGTGATTGGAAGGTCTTTTGGAAGGTAGAGTGGAATTTTTGAAGTAATTATTTTGTTGCAGGTGACATCCATATTAGTGCAATCGGTGTGCATAGCATCTCATTGTAGTCATCGTAAGTAAAGATCAGTAATTCTCGTAGTGTATCATGCATATACGACTTTCTTCTACTGTTTTCTTGTTCTTTTTTTTTTTTTTAGGAAATATGGCTGATAGGATCAATTGGAGCCTAGAGGAAACAATTATTTTCGTTGACTTATGTTTGGAGCAAGTTAGGTTAGGAAAACGTGGCAGCGGCCACTTGCAGCCTGCTACTTTTCGGGAAGTAGGTGTGAAATTCTAGGAAATTAGGGGAAAGAAATTGACCCCAAAACAATTGCGGAACAAGTGGGATTCTTTGCGAACCCAATGGGTAAAGTGGAACTGGCCGAAGCGCTATGCGAACATAGGGGTCGGATGGAATGAAGTGGTTCAAACCTATGAGGCATCGAATGAGTGGTGGCGTGCAGCAGATGAGGTAAATGTCTAATCAATAAGTTTTGTAACCGTTTCATTATCAATTAATCAATAGAACCACTTAAGTGACGGAATACATTTGCTTTTTTTATTGCAAGAATACAAGAGGAGTCACAATGGAAGTGTTCTCTGTTTTCGAACACGGGATTGCAGTACAAAGAAAGCCTTGAGGAAATGTTTAGTGGCACCAAGGGGACCAACGACAAGTTATGGGCACCATCATCATCTGCTCCCCCTCCACAAGATAGTTTAGAAGGAAGTGGAGATTCAGAGGGTGATCCATAATATGTTGATCCTCAGGACAATTTGCCAGTAGTTGCAGATGATTCCAATGAAGATAGCTTTTTTCGAACAATGATGCATGCTGAGGAATCTTCAGTGAAAAGAAAAACATTTGGGTCTAATGTTAGAAAACGAGCAGGGAAGAAACGATACTCCGGAGAAGATATTACAAATGATTTAGGGGAGCTAATTGCATCTATGAAAGCAAGATCTTCCAGTAACTCCATGTCTGTATGCAGTGGCGACGATCCGTGGAGTATGAAGGCAGTGATGGAAGGAGTGTGGACACTCCTGCTATTCTACAGAATATCCAATTAGGCTTGGATGCTGCAGATGTCGTCATGAACCCTGATAAGCGTGTAGTTTTTGTCAACTGCCCAACCTTAGAAATAAAAACCCAATTTTTGCTGTGAGAGATTGACAGGATGAAAGGAGCTAAACCATGATAACAACTTTTCTTTTTCTCATTAAGTTTATGTCAAACTATGATGCTGATATATAACTTTTGGAAGAAAGTTTAACTTATGTATTTCATTCACAATGTTCGTATGTGTTGGTTATTATTGTTACTACCTTATTCCTAAGATTGCTATGGAAATAGTCCTGTGTTTGTCAATTGACGTTCAATTTCACAGGGAAACAAATGGATTATGCGTTCGAGGAAGATGTAATGAAAGTGTCAATGATATATCTTCTAATGGAGAAGTACTTACACAAAAGCACACCATGCTACAATTCAAGAAGGAGAGGGTCGGACCTTATCCATGAGCTACTCAATCATAACAATCTAAGAAGGTGTCAAAACATGTTCAGGTTGAACCGAAACCTGTTTCGTAGATTGTGTGCAACCTTGCAACAATATGGGCTTGTTTGTAGTAGAGGAGTTGCTATAGATGAAAAAGTAGGGATATTTATGTTTATCGTCGGACATGGAGCTACAATGATAGTAGTTCAAGAGATGTTTCAGCATTCATCAGAAACAGTATTCCGACACTTTAATGACGTCCTCACAGCAGTAGTGGAACTATCGAAAAACATAATAAAACCTACGCATCTTGACTTTCCTGACATTCCATCACATATACAATAGAGTGATAAATACTTCCCATTCTTCAAGGTTGTTATGTGTTTATCGAGTTCACTCATACATCGATATTAATGTTTCCATGTATTAACAAACGTTACTTTACAGGATTGTATTGGAGCAATGGATGGAACTCACATTGCTGACCATGTTCCAACTAATGACAGAACTATAAACACGAACAGAAAGGGTAAAGTTACACAAAATGTGTTATGCGTTTGCGATTTTGACTATAGATTTACATTTGTAGCAGCAGGTGCGGATGGGCAAAGTCATGATGCTAATGTATTGTCTCGTGTACTAGGTGATCCCCAATTCAACTTTCCACAACCGCCCCCAGGTAAAACTAGTTAGAAAATGGCATTGCAATGTATTACATTAAACTGTACATTTGTTTGATCCCCTATATCATGGAAATACTATTTATACAAGAAAGTACTATTTGGTTGACTCAGGATTCCCAAATAAAAGTGATTTCTAGCTCTGTATAAAGGAGAGAGATACCATGGGTCCGAGTTTCGACAGCGGTACCCACCAAAAAATCCAAAGGAGCTATTCAATTATATGCATTCGTCTCTTCGGAACATTATTAAACGGACATTCGCAATATGGAAGAATAGGTTCCGTATTCTATATAGCATGCCCAATTATAAAATGAGCAAATAGATAAAAATAGTGCTTGCTACAGCGGCTTTGCATAATTACATTTTAATAAATGATGGTGATGATCCATACGTCAATGATTTTTTTTCAAGTGAAGAAGCTACAGGAACTAATTGCTCTATGGTAAACGAGGCATATGGGAGTAGTAGTGCGACTAATTCAAGTGGTCAACGTGGATGAATGGCATACGAGATAGTATTGCTGTTGACTTATTAGCAGGACCACATATAACTTAGATATGGTATCATCTAATGTCATGTACCTACTACTATGTTGTTCATCTGAATATATATTCGTAAAATTGAAAAACCAAGTTGGTGAAATGACAATTACTTGATTCAATTGAATAATGAATAAAAAAGTAACAACGATAGTACCCGTATTAGTTGTAGCAATTATAGTAATAATGGCAATAACAATAAAGTCATCATACAGCTGAAGTAGGAACACAACAGAGCAGACAATTTATCCATAAAGAGATTCCAAAAAGAAAGACAAATGAAAACACAACACAACAGATAGTTTATCTAAACATGAGGTTAGAAACAGATACAGATCAGACAGCTTCATACAAACAGCCTTTTTCAAACAGATACAAATCAGACAGTTTCCCAAACACCAGGTTACAAAACAGATGCAGATGCAGATACAGATACAGATACAGACGAGAAACAGACGATCCAAACAGACCTATGATATGCTATTATTTATTTAAGAAGCATGATATATCATATATAATGATATATGTCTGTATATGTGATACCATGTATACAACCATATATACTAAATATCTGTTAAACACGATAATAAGATGGAATATCAATAATTAAAATCCCTCAATAATTTTTAATTAAATGCCATTCATGATTAAAAACTTATCAAGACTTCGATCATAATATAGGTCTGCCGAAGTAGAATGCATTAGGTTATCTTAGTAAGACATGATGGTAATGGTGTTACACATGAGTTTAACATGGTTAAACTTAATTAGGCTATCAAAACAGTTTTGGGCCTAAGGCATTACATGGGATTTAAACATGTCAGGACATATAATGTTAAAATCCCATAAAGAATCTAAGAATTACATGTGATGTAATTGATAAAAAGTTACCTATCTAAATAACTTAATTTTAGGTATCATGACAAAGTTGACTTAGAGTTAAGTGAAATATGGATCTTAGCCACTAGAATGCAATAATTAAATATAACTGCATAAATAATGAGGGTTATTGATTTAGTGGGAGTTCTTAATTTTATGCCTCAATTATATGTATTAAAATAAACTTTGCATATGTAATTGTAGATCAATGGCTACAAACAACACCTCAAATTTATCAGTTGCTATCCTTGAGAAGGACAAGCTTATTGGAACCAATTTGCTCGACTGGGTTAGAAACTTAAGAATTATTCTTAAGCAAGAAAATAAGCTATATGTCCTAAATGAGCCTGTCTCTCAAGAACATCCAGTCAATGCTCCAAGAGCTCAAAAGGATGCTCATAAGAAGCATTCTGATGATTCTCTTGATGTAGGACGCCCGACGCTTGCTACTGTGAGTCTAAAACATCGTAAGGGTTTGAAAAACATGGAGGCTTATGAGATGATTGTCCATCTCAAGGAAATGTTCCAACAGCAGGTCAAATAGGAAAGGTATGAGACTACCTAGGCCCTATACTCTTGCAAGCTAACTGAAGGAGGAGCACTGAGTGCTCATATCCTAAAGATGAAGGGTTATATTGGCCATCTTGAAAGGCTTGGATTCCTTATAAGCTAAGAGCCAAGAGTTTGCTATTGATTTGATCATAAATTCATTACTAGATAGTTATGACCAATTTGTCCAGAACTATATATGAATAACATGGACAAATCAATTTCCAAACTGTATTTAATGCTTAAAATTGTTAAGGCTAATATAAAAAAGAAGAAGCCTAGTAATGTTTTGATGGTTTATAAAGGGAAAGGCATGAAAAAAAAAAATAAGGAAAATGCTAAGACTATGAAAATTCAAAGCCTAAGCCCAAGCCCAAACTAAAGGCAAAGCCTCCTAAGTAAGAAGTGTGCTTCACTACAATGTGCCAAGTCACTAGAGGAGGAACTACAAACTCTACTTGGAAGATCTAAAGAAAAGGAAGAGTAGTCAAACTACTGATTTAAGTATCTATGTTATAGAAATAAATTTGTCCACTTCTACTTCATAGGTATTAGATATTGGATGTGAATCTCACATCTGTACAAATATGTAGGGTCTTAGTAGAAGTAGAGGTCTAAAGAAGGAAGAATTCGACTTACGAGTTGGAAATGAAACAAAAGTTGTTGCTCTAACTATTGGGAATTATGAATTGATTTTTCCTAGTAAGCTTTTGTTAGTGTTGAACAATTGCTTTTATGTTCCTGCTTTGAGTAAGGAATATTATTTCTATTTCATGTTTAAACAATAAAGGTTTCTCATTTATTATTAAGAATAATAAATGTTTCATTTATAATAAACACATGTTTTAAGCAAATATTGATTTACATGGTGGTCTTTATTTTCTAAATCTGAAACCTGATAATGGATCAATATATAGCATAAATACTACGAAACTTAAATCCAATGATTTAAATATGACCTACCTATGGCATTGTCATCTTGGTCATATAAATGAGAAATGCATATCAAAAATCCAAAAAGATAGATTCTTAGATTCATCTTATTTTGAATAATTTGAAATATGTAAATCTTGTTTATTAAGCAAGATGACCAAAGATCCTTTTACCAGGCACAATGAAAGGGCAATTGATTTATTTGGCCCAGTACATACCAATGTATGTGGTCCAATAAGTGTTGTTGCTAGAGGAGGTTATTAGTACTTCATCACGTTTATTGATTATTTCAACAGATATGGATGTCTTTTTGATGAGACACAAATCCAAATCATTTGAAATGTTCAAAGCTTTTTAGAATGAAGTACAAAACTAGCTTGGCAAAACAATCAAAGTACTTCGATCATATCGAGATAGCGAATATCTAAGTCAAGAATTCGATGACCATCCTAGAAATTGTGGAATAATTTCACAATTAACTTCACCTAGAACACTACAATGGAATGGTGTATCTGAAAGGAGGAATAGAACCCTATTAAATATGGTTAGATGTATGATGAGTCAAACGGATATTCCACCATCCTTTTGGGGCTATGCCTTAGAGATTGCTATATTCACGTTAAACCGTGTTCCTTCTAAGGCGATTGAAAAGATTCCATATGAGATATGGACTAAAAAAGGGCCTAGTTTATCTTTCCTCAAGATTTGGGTTTGTGAGGTTTATGTAAGACGTCAAGCCTTGGAAAAATTAGGACCTAAATAATATAAATGCTTTTTTGTGGGGTATCCAAAAGAAACCAAAGGGTACTACTTTTATAATCCCTTCGAAAACAAAGTGTTTGTTCTCAGAGTGGCATCTTCTTAGAAAAAGAGTTTATCTTTAAATGAACTAATAGGAGCAAAGTACATCTCGAAGAAGTCTGAGATCCACAAAATAATGTTGCACCTATAGTAGAAAGTCAACAAACACACAATTAGCTGTTGACCCTCCACAAGTAACACAAGGGCCACGTAGGTATGATAGGGTACAACATCAACCTGAGAGATATAGATTTCTCATTACGGATAGTCATGATGTGCTGCTCATGGATCAAAATAAGCCCACTATCTATCAAGAGGCCATGTTGGGTCCAGATTCCAAGAAATGGCTGGAAGTTATAAAATCTGAAATGCAATCCATGTATGACAATCAAGTATGGATGTTGATTCATCCACTTGAAGTACTAAGACCACTGGGTGCAAATGGGTTTTCAAGAAGAAAATTAATATGGATGGCAATGTGTATACCGTTAAAGCACAATCAGTGGTAAAGGGTTTCAAGCAAATACATGGTATAGACTATGATGAAACTTTCTCACATGTTGCTATGCTAAAATCCTTTAGGATTCTGATTGCCATTGTTGTATATTATGATTACGAGATTTAGCTTAGGGATATGTATATGACATAACATGAAGGGTTTGTTCGACTGAGGATTCTGCGAAGGTTTGCAAGCATCAAAGATCCATTTATGGATTAAAGCAAGCATCTTAGAGTTGGGATCTTTGTTTTGATGAAGCAGTTAAAGGGTTTGGATTCATTAAAAATGAAGATGAACCTTGCGTTTATAAGAAAATTAGTGGGAGTGCAGTAGTCTTTTTAGTATTATATGCAGATGACATATTATTCATTGCGAATGACATTCCTACCTTGCAGAGTGTTAAGTCTTGGTTAGGAAAGTGTTTTTCAATGAAAGACTTAGAAGAAGCCTTATCGGCCTAAGTCAAAGTGCATACATAGACAAGGTACTAAATAAGTTTAGTAAGCAAGATTCCAAAAGGGGATTCTTGCCAATGTCGCATAGTATAAATCTAAGTAAGACTTAATACTAACAAAAAAAGATGAACGAGATCACACGAGTAAGATTCCTTGTGCTTCGATTGTTGAATTAATCATGTATGATATGTTATGAATTAAGCATAACCAGTAGGTACCAATCAGATCCCAATGAATCTCTTTGGATAGCAGTCAAGAATATTCTTAATCTTAAGAAGAACTAAAGATACAATCTTGATATATGGAGAATTAGAAGACGAGCTAATTGTAAATGGTCACACAGATGCAAGTTTCCAATTTGACAAGGATGATTTTAGATCCCAATCTGGATATATTTTTTTCCTTGAATGGAGGTGCAAGTAAGTTGGAAACGTTCAAAGTAAAGCATTGTAGCAGATTCTTCAACAAGCTGAGTACATAGCAGCATCAGATGCAGCTAAGGCGGTAGTTTAGATAAGGAAGTTCATCACAGAACTAGGTGTTGTTCCTAGCATTGCAAATCTAATAAACCTTAGTTGTGACAATAACGATGCTATTGCACAAGCTAAAAAACCTATATTACATCAACGATCTAAACTCATACTCAGATGCTATCATCTCATTTGAGAGATCATCGAAAAGGAGATGTGGAAATATGCAAAGTTTCAAGTGATGACAATGTTGCTGATCCACTTACCAAGCCTCTTGCACAAGCAAAGCATGATCATCATACTAGGTCAATGGGTATTAGATACATGTATGATTTTGCCTAGTGCAAGTAGAAGATTGCTAGTGATTGTGCCCTAAGCTAATTACTGGATATTGTCATTTTATGTTATTGATATAGAGGCATTTCTATTATATTGTTTGCATTTTACTTTATAATAGGATCCATGAATAATTTTAATTATTCTAAATATCCTTATATGCTCATTATTATGGGAATGATAATGAATTAAATCTAGTATGAGTTTTTGTTTGATAATCATGAGATTTCTATTTGTATAAGGATACAAATCAAACTCATAAATAGATATTAAAAGACTATGTATTGGGCTGACCCGCTATGAGATCATTATATAGATTAGTGTCATAAGTGATTCTCACAATAACAATGTCAGCATATCCCTAGACCTGAAATCACAATAGGTTCCAACATAAGGAATATTATTATTTAACCCAATCAAAAGTTGTCTTTAACTGGATAATTATAAAGGTTGTGATCGAGCATAATGTAAATCATGTAAAGGAAGTTAAGTGATTAAGATGGGATTTGTCTCTTTCGTTATGGAAAGATACCTTTGGGTCCCTTAATAAGTGAAACTGAGAAATACATGACCATACTCAAATGAATTGATAGTGTGATCAATTTCATTTGTTTTGTCAGTTTTCTTGGAGATCGAGAAATGATAAGATTGAACGATATAAAGATGATACTGTCCATACCTTGTATTCAATCTAGATATCATGTGACAAAAGAATAATGACATAAGCTATAGATAAGGTAAAAATTGGATCATCAATCCTTACTTAATATAGGCAAACATAATGTCTTGCTAGAGGCTGCTTATGTTTTATTGACCAAAATGGTTTTGGGTCAACTACCAACATTAAGTGAACCTACAAAGTCACACATAAAAGAATGAGCAAAAAGAGTTATGGACTAAATTTAAATAAGTCTAGTGGGAATAATAAATTTATTTATTATTAATCTTAATTTTTTAAGAATAATAAATAAATATAATATGTTCAAAACAATAATAATTCCTAATTGGATTAGGAATTCTTATGTTAATAAATTAATTTATCTCTAATAAGGCTATGGGTACTGATGTCATTATTCACATTGATATTATTATAAATAAGACATAAAAGGTTTCTTTTAGGGTTAACAACATGTGTTATCAACATTAAACCTGCAAAGAAATTCTGTAAACCCTAAAAGAGAGGAACACAAGAGTCGTGAGAAAAGTTTTCCCAACCTTATCTAGAATTGTTTTAGATAACGTTAGCACGTGAAGGATCTTTTTGAAAGGAGTGTTCATTCATGTGGATACCATAGAGGGAATTGCGAATTTGCGGTACCTACAAATCTGATTTGCCTATTGATTTCAAGCTTCAAAGTAAAAGGTATAAATTCAAATTATTTGTTTTGTTTTAATCTAATTACAATACATAGATACTGGGTTAGGGTTTTCTTCTGAATTTTGCTACAGAAGATCTAATCTTTATGAATCCTAAAACCTTATGGAAACCTAACATTAAGTTTACTAGGAGCATCCCTCCTTTGTTTAAAATAGGATGAGCAATCCTGTAATGATTGTATAATATGGAGGAACGCATTTTTTCTATTCAAAATCTACGTTGGAAATGTTCATCAGTATACATTGGGTAAATCAAGAAGTAGTCATTATAAAGATGATTGTGGCCTTCTACACAACCTCTATTTATATACTTTTGCTTACGTCTTTTAGTAGAGGTGGAACTATTGCATATCCTTGGGATCACTTGATATAAACGAGCAATTAGCTCATATTGCAAACTGCTCATCTCTGATAAAGTAAATTCATCAATTGCTTTATCGTAACTATTGCTTTACTTAGAATCAGAGCTACTTGAGCTAGTAGTAGACATTATGTTTTGATAGGATAAAAAATAGCATATACTTGAAGTGAGAAAATTAAAGAGTGCATTTTATGGAAGACATACTTGTTTGCCCTATATAAAACTTCAACTTCAATAGCTAGTTTACAACGGCTGGTTTTAAGTTGGCTAGTTTATCATGAAATAATTAAAAAAAACATAAAATTAATTAAAAGGCCAGTTTTTGGCCCTAAAAGATGTTTTTTGAGGCTCATGTTTGCGATTATAGGGTAAATCTTAATAAATAATGTAGCTCTCCGAATGAACTTCGTCTAGACATATTATAATAAAGATTCTAAGTTATATGCTAAAAGTTATGACTAATCAAAAGTCGAATACGCATCTACTTCTTATTGGACTTGAACAAGACAAACAGACCAATCATGGCCAACAAATGCAAAACCACAGATTCAACCATGACTACAACTACGGCTACGATTTTGGGTTGCAGCTTGAATCACGGCTATGATTTTGGGTTTGTGTTTATTGAAACTAATTTGTTTTAATAATCTCTCTACGCATCTCTTCTATCCATTCCTTTTATACATCATCCATTGACAATGCATCGACCATCATTATTGATTTTTCTAATTCTATTTGCTTTTTATGTTCTTTATCTTGTTTGCAACGTTTCTTCTCCTTTGTTGTTTCAATTTCTTTATTTTTCAATTCATTGATTTTACATAGTAACTCCACTTTATCACGATCTACCATGCTTAAGTCTTATATCTCGTGAATGAATTCATCCACTTTCTCACTACTTTTAGCCTTTTCTTTACCTTTTCTCTTTGATGCTGCTCTACTAGGTGGACATATGCTTATTTCACTTGCCTCATTATTTGTTGATACATCTTTGTTTGATGATGAGCTAGTATATACTCTAGATAACCTTGGAACGTCTACTTATATATTTTTTTTTTGGCGTTTCCGAATTTAGATCTTCAATTAGGTTCATTACGTAGTGTAACCCAATAATGTTCAAGGTACATAATTTTCTCATTTTGTCTAAATAAATCATGAGCATCTTTTATACACTCATGCTCATTTTTTTTTCATTTTGTCTACACCATTTTATTTTATCGCAATAAGTCTTAAATTTCATGACATTTTTACCACCAAGCTTTACATTATTGTCATATTCGTCTTAGTAGATTTTTCTCTTTCACATACGATTGTCATTTCTCAAACTCTTCATGGAATCATTGCCAAAATGTTTGTAATGGTTGATTTTTCCAATAATCGAATCTTTACTAACCCTTAACTATGTGTAAATTAAAAGCTTATCATTATTTTGCTTCTATTTTTTCCTACGAGCTTGATCATCCCATTTTCAATATCATCCTCATCTTTGAATTTTTTTCTGCATAGAATATTGTGGGTATTATGAGCTTGCACTAATCGTGTTTGTAGTAATTGATCTAAATTTGGTTGTGGTGGATAATTTCCAATCGAATTGTATAGTTGACAGTTTTCAAGTGAAAATTGAGGAATATATGAAAAATATGATGTTGTTGTATTTTTTGGATTATGACTAAAAAATGTTTTTTACACAAGAATCAATTTGAGAGTTGTTTGGTCAAGTAACTCAAAAAGTAAGTTTCCTAGAATACTTAAAAGGTAAAAATTTGTTAAAAATTATTAAAAAAATACTAAACAACTCTTTTAAAATAATTTATAGATAAAACATAGAGTTATTTGATAGTGAAAATTATTTAAGTTATTAATATGGTAATTTAAACAACTTTTTAATTAATCCACGGTCTAAGAAGGTTAAGAGGTCGTTAAAAATTCAAATGATTCAACGTGGAAATTAGGGTACATTAAATTAACCGAAAACCATCTATCAGGAAAAGCAAAAAGCAAAAGTAGTACGGCACAGGAAGTTGGATGCATTCTATCCTATCGTGGAACGGGGATGGGAATGGATTGTTATATTGGATTACAGTTTGACCACGCCAGCCTGTATAGCATATCGTGAAGCATTTGATATTATTTTATTTTCTTTCTTTATCTTCGTTTGTTTGGTTATATTATTAGGAGAGAGAAGGGGGAAAAAAAAAAAAATGAAAGGCGAGAAAAGGACGCACGGAAGTTGCTCGCTAAACGACAAAGTTCAGTAGCAGAATCGAAGGACTGAATGGTACTCCTATTTTTGTCAGTCCAGCCTGTCAAACCCACCTCATAACGGCCACCCATTTACCTCCACGTGTCGGTAATGCAGCCGACTCCACCGTCTTTCCTGTTTAAATTAATTAAGCTTCGCCTTCCCAACTGCTCGTTAGTCTTTAGATGTTTCCTGGTAGTTGCTTCTCGGTCCCTTTTCCGTTACTCTTAGTTGTTGTATTTACATATATATCTGTATTTTATTTTATTTGGTTGTCCACAAATAGATTACATAGTTTTTCATAACTCGATCCGTCAAGAACCATAGATTTTATCATATAAATAATTATCTTCTCTATAAAATACTAATCTTGCATTATGTGTGGTTCTCGTATAAAAATTTACTTAACCATTATGACGATCAGCATGTTAATTATAAGAATATAAATATATGATATTATTGGTGGCTCATTCTTGACCGTATGCCTATCTAAGTTGACTCTTATAAACTAAGCCGAATCAATAAGCTCCTATGTTATTGACTCACCTCATTAGGCAAGAAGCTCTATACAGAATCCTACAAAAATCACTTGAATATCCTCACACCTTTATACGTGCATACGTAAATGTAAAAAATTTACGTATATTTCGGACTCATACTAGGCGCACCACTAACCATCTGTCTATTTTGCAAAAATCCTTATTTGCCACAGTCCAAACCCATTTCTTTCAACTCCAAACCTCTACCGAATTAGAGTAAGCGACGGATTTACTATTTTTGGTTATACACGAATGTAATATATAAAAATTATATGTGATTAAGTGATATAATTTTATTAAATGATGCATCATACAAAAAGAACGATGATTTTGATGTATCACAAATGTGAAGAGCAATATTGTTTTGCACTTACACAAAAGTTTGCAATTATTCAAATAATTATATCATTTACATTGAAAGAACATACCTCCAATAAAAATTTTCAAATTTATATATTATAACAGATTAGTTATTTTAATGTATGATAGAAATTTGGGAATTTTGAATTTTTCATTTATTTTAAAAGTTTTTGGAGTTACTATTATTTCTTTCAATGATTTTGATGAGCAAACATTCAAGAGTACGTTATGCTATATATAGTGGACATTATTTTTCTTCCTTTTCTTTTGCTTTTCTTTTTTTGGCAAAATCATTATGGCATACGTATTGTTTTATTTATTTTTTATTGCTTGTATATGTGTGTGTATATATATTATGATTATTGCTATTTGTATTTTTGCAAGTGAAGACAACGAGTGATGACCCAGGCAATAAAGCTAAAACTTAGCTAGACATAGCTAGGCATTTCCATACATTGTGAAAGTAACTCTCCGTAGGAATATCTCTTTTTCTGTTGGTACCAATCAACAGGTGCAATGTACAACGTAACTCATAAGAAAGCCAGCTAAATTTTATTCCTAGGTCAAATAAAACGGTAGAGTGACATTGGGTCTCTTTGGCTGGGTTTTTTTTTTTTTTTTTTTAGATATAGATGCTTTTTTTAATAAATTATTTATAAAAAATATATATATAAATAAAAAAATTAATAATACTCATAAAATGATTTAATATAGATAAAATATAGATATATTTACATATATTATTTTGATACAAATACAGACACCGATAAAAAATAAGCCATCCAAACATACTCGTTGTTGGCCATTGTTTACCTTAATGTTAAATCTTCTTTTATGACATGTATTTAAAACGTTATACGTATTTATTAGATCCATTAATGAGGTGCTAAAAGAGATGATGATTAGTGACTATCTAAAAGACCTAAATTTCTCGTCTCAAAGGTGATTGTATATTATTAAAAAAAAGAAAAGAAAAGAAAAGAAAAGTACGTTTTTGAATTGATGTATTCATTAACAGTTGATAGATGGGTACACATTAACATATTTCATATTTATTTTAAATATTTTAATTTGAAACTTTTGCAAAAGATAATGAATAAAAAGTACGTGAGAAGGGACGAAGCCGAAATGGAATGCAGTCGGCAATATAGAATGTCAAGTGGTTATGTTTAACTTTTGGTGGTTCTTATTCCTAGTCAATTGGATTTGGCTTGTGTAGCTTTGATGGTTTCTAATTATACATACATACATACATATATATATATTATATATATTAAGAAAAATAACTATTAATAGCAATTCCATTGTAATTTTATTACAAAATAGTTATTATGTATTTATTTTGCATCGAATTAATATCAGTTCGATATAAGTTCTATATAGATTTGGTTTGGTCAATTTGCGAATAAAACTATCAGTTTTTTATTAGTATCATATTTGTATCGGTTTAGTATCAGTTCATTTTGAAAACGATGCTAAAACGACATCAAAACGATGATCCAAATATGTCTAGTATTGATTGGTTTAGTATCTATAATAGATAGTCATTTATTACTTAAAGTTACAAACTATAATTCAATATTAAAACATTTTTCCCTAAAATATCATTATTAAATAAAAAAATTAACAAATTAAAATTCTATAACAGTTTGATTTCATTCCATACTCATAAAATTAAGTTACCATCTTATTCCACTCAGTAGTGAAATGAATAGGTACTACTGTATTAAAATTCTAGTTTTGTGAGCTTTCCATAAACACCTTTGTATATATTGAATAGAATAAGAGGTCGGAGTGTAAATCCTAAGAATTATGTTTAAATTTCAAAATCTATTATGAAATTGTATCAAAATCAATAAATTTGTCCAGTTTAATATGTATGTTTCCACATTAGATTCGTATATCAAATTCTTTCTATGCGTACTTATCTTTAATTATTGTTCATTTTGCGATATAAAACTTTAGTCCTAGACTCCTAGGTCCTATCCCAACAATTGGAGTATATAAATTATAAATCACTTGCTTATAAATATATATATATATATATATATTTATCCATCATTTCATCTTATACAGAAAAAAAAAGGTTTATATTCTATTTTTATGGGTATCGTATTTGATTCTTCATTCTTATCATATGTGATATTGCTTATTTGCTTCTTACTTATTCTAATCCTAATTTTTGTATATTTATATTTCCACTTAAAATGAAGAAATATAAGGTTAGAATTAATATTTGTCCTTCAAATGATGTTTCTATCATTTATTTTTTACATTTACGTATATGCACGTATAAAAGAGATATACATCATGTTGTTTGTCTCAAATATTTTTCTAAACAAGGTGGTACATGATTATCAAATATTGTTTTTTTACTCCGAGCACTGATTGTAAAACCAATTTGTACTATTCCAAGGTCTGCTCCGTATATCTAGAAAGACACACCAAAGAAGTGAAACTATTTCTAGGAGCTCCATAAAGCTTGTGAACAGTGCTTGACAATAATTATCGATGAAATGCCACAACATTGACATAAATCTGAAAGAAAACAGTTTAGAAAAAGATCTGGAACAGAGGAAGGCTACCGGCAGAAAACCAGAAAAAAGGTCAAGTTAAAAATTAAAAGGAAAAGGAAAAAAATTAATAAAATAATAAACCAGGAAAGCAACAAAAGCAAAACCCATAAAAAAAAAAAAAAGCTTTATTTTTTTCTTTTCTTTTTTAAGGGAAAAAAATCAATAAATAATAGTTTCAACGCGGGAAAACAGCTGTCTGATTACTCTCTCTCTTTTTCTCTCTATTTGTCTGTCTCTGTGTCACGTGCAATTCTCACCTATCTCACCTAACGTTGTCCTATGCCCGTACAAACAGGTATGTTGAATAGGGCCAATCACGTGACAGGGTGCACCGCGACCCACACCCAAGGTCCAAGAAAACAGGGTCTTGCCCTTATCTCCGACCACTAGCGGGAACATGGCCTTTCCAAGTTTGAAATTATCAATTATTAAACGCTCGTGTAGATGTAGAAAACAGTTAAGAGATGGTCACGGTTTGATTCCATACCGCAATCATGACGGCTGCTGTTCCAGAAGTAAAACTGGATCGTTGATGACTTTAAAGCAGAGTAAACCTCCTAGCCTATTCCTCCATTTAGAATTGGCAGTCTCGACTGTATCTGATGGGAAAAAAAAGAAAAAAGGGTTGGAGAAAAAATTTAAATAATATTTAATTTATTGTTATTAACAACATAATAAATAAATATAACATAAAAGTATGCACAATTTCATATACGAAGATTTTTTCCAAATACAAAATTTCATTCCTTAACAATATACAACTATCTTTTTTCTTATATTTTTCTTTTAATCTTTGAAGTATTTTATAATATTATATTATTAACATTACACTTAAAGTTGTTTGTGTTTGTATATAAATAAATATATATCATAAAAAATTTAAAAATAATACGTTGAAAATTGTAATACCCTTAAACCAAAATTATTATTTTGAGTTCAAAATAATCTTATTTAAAACTAAAATTAATTTATTTTTAAAAATTTTAGCTTAAAAATAAAAAAAAAAGATTAAAGTTTGTTGGTTTTAGAATAGCAATGGAAGTCATTTGTTTTTCAATTTCAAGACCCAAAATTGATGGCTTTAGAATTGTGACTATGTCTACTAAAAACATTGAACTTAATTAGATATGTAGTTAGGAAAATTTCACATATGCTAATAAAAAGAATTTCTTTCTTCTTCTTTTTTTTTTTCCTTTTCTAAATTTCTAAACAGCATTTACATATTTGCTAAAATTATTATACAAAAAATAGTGAAGATTTTTTTTAAATTGTTAATAAATCCCATTAGAACACCTTTTGAAAACAAGAAATATATGTACACTAATGTTTCTTGAAAATAATTTTGGTAATAGGTACATCAACTTTGTCTATTTGTGTAGTTAACTATTTGAATTTTAAAAGTATAAATTAACTACTTATAATTATTTCAAGGTATTTCGTGTTACAAGAAGACTGTAATAACTATTTACACTCTTTTGTTAATAACAATATCAAGGTAAATTGCCATAAATAAAAAAGATAGGAATAGAGAAAATAAGTTGCGATTTAACATGAAATTTGAATTGTTCCCTACTCTCTATGATCACAAATGCCTCTTCCACGATGAGTTCACACACACTTTTATGATACTTAATTAAATCACTCCCATGAAGTTACACCACAACTCAATTTTCACACAATTTTTCACCCAAGTTGTGTCTTTATCACCAAACACAATTTACATTTAAGACACATGTTTCACTCTCCCTAAAACAACTAAACTAATATGTAGTAGTTCCTTTCAAAGTGTTTGGAGCAAGAAATTCAATGAAACTACTTAACACTTTTCATGAGAAATTGGCAAATAAAGTACAATGACAAGATATGATGAGGAGAGCACCACAAGACGATTAGTTGCAAGTAAATGCACTCAACCAACTACTTAAAATTTACTCATGAAAATATATTTAAGTTCTTCAAGTCATTTGTTGTTGCCCATTTTACCATTTTTGTCTTTATATTAAATGCTCCAACGAATGGGTTTTTGATGCTTAATTTTTCAGATGTGATAAGCTACTATTCAGATGCCATCTAAAATCTTTAGCTATCCTCTTGTGTTCAACATGTTGTTTGCACCATACTCGCACAAAACACTATTACTAACCAAACGCTACACCCTGACATCCTGTACCTAAGCACTTTGCACATGGTCGGGAGTATTCTGATATCTATTAATTATCCATTGAGTGAATTTCTTTATTTATCAATGCTAGATTATTTTAAATATTCCTCTCTTATAATTTTATGAATATCAAAATCTATCGTCAATAAAATAGTTAATGTTGATATATTATATCATTCTTCCAAGGATTAAAATGTAGGTTTTTTTATTAAACTCATAATTAAACTTCAATATATAAATATATATTCCTTTGAGTTGGAAATCTAGATCTCTTAAGTTTTCCATGTAACATCAAATGGTATTAAGTATAACTCTAATCTTGACATCAACAAGTGATATCAATGGTTTGCTCATTAGTGAAATGGGAACTTATGCCTTGATTCTAAGAGATGCATTTGATATTTTAGAGAAGAAAGTGGACCTTTAATATCAAAGTTTATAGCGAATCATGACCAAGTGGTAGATCAATTTAAATTTTTCAAAGATCACACAAACATGATATATTTGCACAAAGTATGGCAACCATGTGCATGATTAAGGTATGATACTAAAATCCCTTACCTATTTAGTTGGACATTAATTGAGAAAGTTTTGGATTGGATTGTAATGGTGAATAAGTAAGTTAATTAAATAGATCACTCTCTTCTTCTCTCTCTCACTCATTGTTATGCCCTAAATCCTTAAGTTAAAATCCAAGATGCACAATAACTACCAATAAATAAATATTTGAATTTTATGGTTTCTAAGACAAGTTAAGTTTATGTTTTATTTATTTATTTATTTACTTATTTTATGTGGAAATAATAGCAGAAAAATAATATGAGGAATGGTTATTAGGAAACTAATAAATAATTGAAAGGCATTGGAATTCTACAATCAATATAATTTAAAGGAATCAAAGGTGATGTATTAAATATCTTAAAAAGCCCCATGATGGACTCAATTGATAAGATCGTCGTAATGTAATTTACAAGTTTGATTGATAAGATCAAATGGAAATAAAAATATCTATAATGACTTAAAGTTCTTATAAGATAAAATACGATAATTGATAATAAAGATATGATCATAAAAAATGAAATTTACACTTAACTAGCAGTATCCTAGATATTAATGACATAACTGCAATTAAAAATAATCATAAAACAACTTAGAAGGAAAGTTGTAATTCTTGTCGACAAACATATGGATGGAGTTAGCTATCCAAATGGAAAGATTATTGGAACTTAATAAATCATCGTGTCGAGTTAGCCATTTAAATGGAAGTAACCTTTTTAGATGGAAAGCTTGATTGAAGCATCATTAGAATGGACACAAAGATTCAACCATTTAGGCACTGAGAGAATTAAATATGGACTTCAAGGCACTATCCATTTAGATGGATAGCTTTGATAGATTGGATGGCACTTGAGACATGCTGTTTTTTCATGCCTCCCCCTGACCAAAATTAAATATTAGTGCCTATCCTTGATTCATCTTGAACAAACCATTATTGTTGTTGTTGTTGTTGTTGTGTAGGATTACTACAATTAGAGGTCATTTGGTTCAAATTTAAAAGTCTATTATTGTTCCTCCATTAAAGAACAAAATCCACTTGTCATGTTTTCTAATCCAATTTTTTTCCAATTCTTTTTGTTTTATTTTTATTTTGTTTGTCATCCCAATATTTGATCTTTCTTAGCCAAAGACAAGGTTTTACAATTGTTCAAGATATTTTTTCTAGGTTTACTCTACCAACACTATCATCATCAACAATGACATCATCATCGTCAACAATGACATCATCATCAACTCATCATCTTCATTACAACAACATCATCACCATATCATCATCAATCAACAATACCTAGAAAAGACAATAACAACAATAATGAGGTGAAGCCTCAATACATAGTAACACAAACACACATGGAGTGGCACACAAGCCTAATTAAATGCAATGCAACAAATTGCAAGTTGTTATCTTTCATTTAAAATAAAACAAGTATCATGGGAGCACTCACACTCCGGAACAAGCCACAGCTGCTCAGTGGTTTGATATAAGCAGTATAAATACTTATATATCTTATAATATTACAAAAACATAGTTTCATCTAGGGTTCACATTCATTACACAACTCAACTCATCCCAATCCATAACATCATCTAGTTCATTATTCCGCATAAAACGTGAACCAGATCATATTACTTCTTTATGAGCTTAAGTAGACGTTACATTGATACCATTTACCCCCATCGGCTACCTACCGAGCCAATTATGAAAGCCATTACATCATGACAGGGATGACCTAAGAGCCTAAACTACCGTGTGCCACCGAGACAAGGTTGCTACTCCCCATAACGGATTCAATGACACAAGCATAAGTAGCAATCAATTAATTATGCCGTCTTTAAGTTTTAATCCATTTTAGTATACCTATCCTAGCATCCAACACGTAAGTTACTTCATATCTTATATTTGACATCCAAACAAGCTTAGAAGATAAATTAGAAGCCAACTTAGAAGATATATTAAGTATTGATATATATATATATAGATTCAACAATTAAACTCATGTAAGTATTTAAATAGATTATTCATATATATCGAACTCATTTTATAACTCCTATTTGATTAGACACTAAATAGAAACTCTGCTATGGCTGCAAAGATTGTCCTGTCAAAATACGAATAGTTTTACTTTGTCTATCAAAATATTTCTTTTCACTTTATTTATAATAATTTATTGTAGAAAGATCACAATGCTATTCATATTTAAAAAGACTCATTTACTAAATAAGTATACATTTGAAACAACATATTCATCATGTTATTTATGGTTTATCCTAACTCATTAACTTAAGCCAATTATTAACTATTAATCCTATTTTAACTTAGCTTAGCCAAGATTGATTAGACTTAATCATTTAGTTCAATTACTAAGCTAATTTAATTAACTTAATCAATCTAATTCATTTTAGTTCATTGAAGTTCACTAAGCCAAGTTGAACTTAGATTATTAACTACGTTATTTTATATCTAACTCTTTATGAAATCAAATTATTCATTAAATCTTTAAATTGACTAAACTCATGCTTAATTCTATTATTCAACAAATATAACATATTAACTATCATTTATCTATTTCATTTTAGCTAAAAAAGATTCATTGTATACTTAACTACATATACTTAACTAGTAAAATAAGTTTTCAACTTTGTCGGGATATGTAGCAGTTGGAAAGAAATAAAATTTCTGCCTTTATAATTTTAAAATTTGAAACACTTAAAACATAAAAGTTGTAGATCTCTTTGTAAGCTTTTCATAGCATTTTGAATTACCTTAATCTGAGATTAAATGAAAAAGTTATAATTAAAATATGAAATCATTGTAGTAGAGAAATAAAGGCCAACATTGTAAAAAAGAAGGCCGACAATGTACAAGATCAGGAAATTTTTTTGCAAAGGTCAGAAAAGACAATGCCCCCTCTAAACGAGTTGTTTCCAAGGCCGTTTGAACCTAAGAGATTTGTATGAAAATCTTTAGAACTTGCAACACCCCTTCATATAGGCCGTTTCAAGGGCCGTTTGGTTCATACACCTTTCCAAACAGGCTGTTTCATAGGGTATTTAAGGTATAACGAATTTCTTTGTTTTAAACTTCATTTTTTTCTTCACCTTTTTACATATCCTACTCTAATCCAAACACTATATATTTGGAATGTGAAGTTTATCTATGTTTGAAAGTGTTAAATGTGTGTGATGAGTTATATGATGTATATATATAACTCATCACACACATTTGACACTTTCAAACATAGATAAACTTCACATTCCAAATATATAGTGTTTGGATTAGAGTAGGATATGTAAAAAAGTGAAGAAAAAAATGAAGTTTAAACTACTTCCTAATCAACTTTTGATCATTTCACTACTTATCGCCAACTCATGCATTCTTTTAACTAACAACAATACTTCCATAACTCATATATCTCCAAAACAACTTCAAAATCAACATACTCATCACCACACATTCATATATATATATATATATATATATATATATCCCAACTATCTCATCATCCTCAACACTACTACTTCACCCCCTTCACTTCTCAAACCATATAACATACAAACCTATAATTCATTTACTCACCAAGGCAATCACGACAAACTTCATATTTATATTCTTACAACTTTCATAACTCATCGAAGCTGATTATATGCTTACATAAATAACAATTAGAACAACATAAAAACAAATATACCTAGCTTTTTGGCAAGACATGCAACATTGATTCTCTTTTCTTGTTGTTGAGCTACTACCAACTTGATTTCCTTCTCTTATCTCATCTTATAACTTTGATTTCCTTTTTTATTCTTGTCTAATTTGAGATTTGAGGGTTAAATTGAAGAAAGAAAAGAGAGAAGAAGAAGAAGGCAAAAGGAAAGAAAAGAAAATAGGAAAAGAAAAGAAGAGGGCAGAAAATGAAAAAGGGAAAAAGGAAAGATAAAGATAAGGTTTAGGAAAATTAAAGATATTTTTAGAATAGGGTATTCGATTTAAATCTTTATGATAATTATTTTTAGTTCTGAAAATAATTAGAAAATAATTTGAGAACATATATATTAGGAGTTTATAACTTAATATAAAATCACAATTCAAAAGTTTAATCTACGAAAATCATATATTTACTTCAGGTTTTGGTTTAAAACTGATATTTTTAAGCAAGTGATTGATTTCAAAAACTAATAAGATTTTACAAAATGAGATATAGTTAAAGTTTAAGGGTTTAGAAGGTTGTGATCAAAATAGTCTATTAACAAGTTCCATGCCATCCATCCTCTTCTAACTATTTAGTGTGTATTATTTTAGAAGATGATTAAGATTCTCACGTTAATGGTGAAGCTTAATGAGAGCATGCTGGTCCATGTTAAATGCAACTTCAATCAAGGTTATCAATGCTTCAATTGAAGATGTGTCAATGGTCTCTCTCTCTTTTTCAATTTTTTGGCTAGGTTCAAAGTTTTTTTTATTCAACACTAGCAACCTAGCAACCTGTTGACTTTATTAACATTGTGTTTGATTTCAATGAAATTGCTATTTCACTTTTAGTGTTATGGAATAAATATTTCTTTATTTGATTTTTTAAAAATTTTTCCATAAAAAATTATTACATATAATATAAAATAGATAATGAATTCTTATTTCTTCTCTTCATCCAAAGAATTGCTCCTTTTGAATGGATATAACTTTTTGTTATCTAAAAATGCCCCATTCATGAAATAAAATAACATCAAAGAAACAACTATTCATTTATCCTTATTCTATCCCATTGATCAAACATGATGTTAATGTGATACACCTTTACATAATTTCTATTAATTTAAATATAATCTCCATCAAAGAGTCGCTTTCTTAAATTTACCTTCATCAACGTTGTTTAAATATAATAATGGTTATTGATTAGTAGATATTTTAAAGTTTTCAATAAGAGAGAATCCGTGGATAACCATTAACGGACCCAACTTGACTTTTAGCCAATAGGTCCAACAAAACATGTCCGTAGGATATAGCTTTTTAAGTTGATAAAGCCGAACAAGACAATTGGGTTCCCAGGACAGCATGCATGAGCATTTTAGTTGGACTCTATTCCCATGTCCAGACCATATTGAATCACATGCTTAATCTTTACGTTTTTCGACAGGTCCCCACCTACATATTATTAAGGTCATTGGAATTCCCATTCCCATTATGCCAATGCAAGGGTTCTAAGATATAGCATAGCAGTTTTAGGGCATGCAAATGACTTTAAGACACCCATTCAGAAAAATTAAACAAATTGTATATCATTAGGAAGCTAAACAAAAAATAATCATATACATTTATATTGGGTGTTTTTATTTTTTATCATAAAAAAGTGACTAACACATTGGATGTTATGCATTTACATGAAATATATTCAATATATGATCATACATATATATATATATATATTTTTTTTGTCAGACATAGATAATTTAGGAATACATTAAATAAATAAGCTCATGAAGTGGTCGTACCTAGGGTTGGATGCCTTTTTGAAGCAACGTTATGCCTTTAATTCTCAATACTCTCGGATCCAAGTTACGTATCCATTTTTTACGACTTTTTTATTTAATTGGACAATTCATGGGGCTTTTTTAAAGCGGTAGCACTCTTCGGTACACGGTAACAGAACAAATGATAGAACTTCAACTTCAAGGGCAGATGGACTATAAGTATTAAGTAGCTCTATTTCGGCAGCTCAATCACGTGGTCAAGAAAGAAGGACGATGCTTCCTACGTTTGAAGCCATGATAAGCATAACAAAGACGAGAAACAGAATAATTTGGATGGTGGGAATAAAGTCACTAGAGTTGCCTTTAGCAAAAAACTTCGTAACTCCGACATGTGATAATTAATAATTTTTTTCACCACGCAAGGAATGAAAGAAGTGACCTAGATAAACGTTGCACCGTCCGATTAACGCCTGGGAACTATCTCACGCCAAAGGTGATGTTTTACTATTGTATTGCAAATGAGCTGATTTATTCGCAAGTTACTTGAATTTGTCGATCCAGTTCGCATCAAGTTTGGTTATGCTCAGGTTCGAGCTCTAATTCAGACTCGTGAGTTTGTTTGTGAATAAGCTTGTTTAAACTCGTAAATATGCTTGTAAGTAAACTCGTTAATAGACTCGTAAATAAGGTCACTAGGAGATTATATTTATGATATATTATTATATAATTAAAATAATAAAAACTAAATTCTATTCAATACATGTATATATATTTAGCAATACTGGTATGTCATTCTTAGGTTTGAAAGAAATGGAAAATGAGTTATCAAAAAGGATCGAACTTAAATTTAAATTTTAAATTCAATAAAAGTTTGGTAGACTTGATAAAAAACTCAGCTTGACTCAACTTCGAGCATATCTTTCAAGATCGATAGAAAGTTCGGTCCAAGCTCAATAATTTGTAAATAAGTCAAACTTGAGCCTTTAAAAGCTCGGTTAGTTTGCAGCTCTATTTTAGTATGTTAATTTTATAGAAACAAATTAAGATTGAATAAAAATGATAATTCTTATATTTTTATTTTATTTTATAAGTTAGAAATGATCTTAGAATAAAGTTACATATAGAGAATAATAATTTCTTTGGTAAAGGGAATGGATATAAATTTTCTTAATTTATCTATATTATACGAAATAAATACTACTTGAAGTATAGCTTATTACGGGTCCTATAAGGAAAAAGCTATTCCATAAGGAATAAAGAAAACATTGAAATTTTATTCATATAAACAAAACACAATAATCATGCACAAGCGATTCGACCAAACTGCCCGCCTTCCCTTCTATGGGCCGTTTTTGCCAGGTTCAAAACAATATGTTATAAAATATAAGGGTAATAATAATAACTGCATTATGTCTAAATATAAAAGTAACATGGCATAAATCTCATTAATTAATTGCTGGGTGAAACAATTGTCTACTTATCCTTAAAAAAATTATAAATACAATTACATAATTTTAATTATCAAATTACCAATACAAAATGAATTTTTAACGAACTAATCACGTATTGCAAATGTGATTTTTGAACTCAACTATATCACATTTTAGGCAAAAAGAAAAGAAAAATCAACCATATCACAACGTTGCACATTGCAAATGCGAATTCATATTGATAGTTTATTGTATGTACATATGCGATTTAAATGAATATACAGATTATTACACGAGTTTCAGTTGGAGAGGTCGAAACTGGGATAAAAAAGAGAGAAAGGGGTGGGGGCTTGAAGTTCACGTCAGCGAGAGTTGTCGGAGATGAGCTTGGGAAAGAGATGGGCTGATCGGAGAAGTTGATATTGCTAGAGAGCGAAATTGAGATTGGAAAGAGAGAGACAGAGGTAGGGACTAGGGAGAGTTGAGCGAGAGGGATGGAGCATGGGACAGAAAAAATAGCCTAGGAACCACCCCATGCTGGAGCTCGCCGGAGAAGAAAAGGTAGGAGTAATTAAAATCTGATGTCGCATGTCCATATGCGATGTATTACTGATTTTAACATCGCATATTGTACTTGTAATTCTGCGTTTGAATGTTGCCTCATTGGTATTTGTGTAGTTTTATTTCCCTTTTCTTTTCAAGATCAGTAAATAGACAATTCTCTCATATCAAAGGTTTATTCAAGGTATTCTCTTGTATCATAGGTCTATTCAAGGTGTCTTAAATAAAAACAACCCACAATAATCATCCATTAAACTTGAATTGTTATAGGTGATTTACTTGACCCATTAGGAAACAATGTACCTTAAATTGCCTAAAAGTAAGGACAAAGTGAGGGTTAATAATTGAGTAACTCTTTTTTAGTCATTAATATGTTTTGATTCAACTCTTAGAAGCTTATCGTAACTCTAGAATAACTTTATTTAGTGGTAAGTAATTTTAGGCCCAAAAACCTTTTAGAAAGCAATAAGATAAACCCATTTTGGTCTGTTTGGCATCTGACAAATGACAGACACTTTTTTAAAATTTTTTATCTAATAAATTATTTGTTAAAAAATACATATAGATAAAAAAATATATGGTAGTTCTCATTGTTACACGATCTAATTTTAATTTTCACTAATGGAGATAACTCTTGCAAACACAAAAAAAAGTGGTAAGAGGGGTGTCGGGGGAGGGGGGGTGTTTGTCCGATGTCTACTCCGATACTTAAGTCAGTCTATGGGTAAGAGTAATATGTCTGTGATGAGGTAAGAATTGTCTTCTCCCTTTCTTAGAGGCAAAAGGGGTATTTATAGTGCTTAGGGTCATAGTAGGATAGAATTCTTCCTAACAGCTGACCTGGGATCCGAGGTGGTAAGGATACCCAAGCTAAGGAGCTGTGCTTCTTAGAGTGTAGATGAACTAATTGTGTCCCCCTGGTCACAAGTTGTGACTAGAGCACTTATTTTGACGGAGGTTGTGAGGTCATAAGGCCAAGCTCATTGATCAATCGAACTGAAGAGCTAGACAAGCTTGTCTAAGGTGAGGATTCATGGGTAGACCTTGCATAGTATTTTTTGGTGAAGCCATGGGTCTCGTTATCTGTTTGGGAAATAGGGATGTCTCGACTAGTGGGCCCTTTCTGGGCTCATTAGTGTTATAGGGTTTCGGAGCCTAAGAGATTGAGTGGATTGATGGCTATATTCTACTGTCAACACTCATGAAAAAATCAAATACATAAAATATAGATAAAATATAATTATAAATTAGACACATTTACTTATAAAGTTTAGATATAGATACATATGAGCAACAGACAATCCAAATAGACCCATAAATAGTATTATGTCATGTTTAGTATGTTGGAATGAATTCCTATCTTTGGATGTGTCACACCCCCATAGAGTACCCTAGTTGTAATAGTACATCATGTAACTAACTGAGGCTTCCAGGAGGTTATATAAGTATTTTACAGCTAGCGTGCCCTAGATGAAGTGAATATGTAAAATAGAATCGAAAGTTAATTAGAGTTAGAAAGATATTGTATATATAAGTCATAAGCCAAGATAACAAAATTATAAAGAGTAGATCATCATTTAGATATTACATCCATACTCTTCAAGACTTCACCTGAATAATTTCATATAGAATTTACAAGAACATAAAGAAAACATAACTTAAACTATCACAAAACAAAACTAGGTCTCTATTACATATCAAGGTCTTCCTTGCCAAAAAAAAAAAAAAATGAATACATAAGATCCTTTTTCTTACCTTAACCCCTACACCAGCCTTCGTCTCAGTCATCCTGCTTAAAATCCTATAAAACAATAATCTAAAGGAGCATGAGCATTGAAAAGCTTAGTGAGTAATAAAAATCTTAACATAGTTAATTGATCTCAGATCATGGTTAATTAGAAAGCATATGCAATGCATCAATCAAACATATGTAGCAAACATGGTTTGGACAACCAAATCCAAACCTATGGGGATTTATGCCCTCATAAGGGATGAAGGATTAATTAAGTAATTCATGTCCATGAAAATTCCAAAACTAAAGAAGGGGAACTCTTTCAAATCATTTACTATTTCTAAATAGTTATAACATATACTCTTCACTTCATTTATAACTTGGAAATTTCACTAAGTATTAATACTCTATAGCCAACTCCAACACAAGCGGCTTACTTTGAAGCTTGCTTATTTCCTATGAAGCTGGCAACCCTATGGCAACCCTATGGCAACCTTAACCAGATTCACTAGACTCAACAAGTATTACCACATAATCGAAATATTAACACGTGACACGAAATACCATGCTATTGTAATTATGATGTTATGCAATGCATGTCGATTTGAGTTTAAGGTCCAATATGCTCTGGTCCATGTTATATGGTGGTCATCTCAATTTTAAACACTCATCAATCTAAACTACACAACTATTATCAACTAATAAAGTTATCACTTTGAATATAAATGTTTATTACTTATTCACAAACATACATCAAGCAAAGCTCCCAATTCCCTATGTATTTTGATGATTTCATTACATGAAGAAAATGTTTATATTCTATACTACAAGCACAATCAAAGTGAAAATATCCAATTACTCACTTGTGCATGATAGCTAATCGTCATAATAATCAACTGGAAAGTCGAAGTCTTGGTCAAAAGATCTTATAAAATAACAAACAAAATTTACTCAGCAAGAGTCTATGTAGGACTTTTATTAACACTTAAGTATTTTAAACTTATGTTATTGTAATCTTAGTTCATCAATCTTTAAGAAATTATAAAGTACTAAGCTCAACTATTTTCACTCAACTAGGAAAATGGCTATTTAACTTGATTTGAGCATGAGACTATCTTAAACTGCCACCTCCCAAAGGATACTCTAAACACGATAGCCCGCCACACTCAATATTAAAGCTTAAGTATGACTACCTCAGTTATCCCATAAGCTTCGATACCAGGTGTAAGGCATACATTCACGATCATAAAGGATCAGCTTTAAAACAAGTTGTTTAAAAAGGCATCCATATAGCAGTTTAAGCATAGAAATCATAACATAATAACTTGAAATAAAGAAACATAAATAAAGGTCTTACAAACATCAAAGGAGCATTCCCCCGCTATGAGATATAGTTCATCATAGTCTGGAGAAACCTAATCAAAATAATTACGAGGAGATTTATTTAGAAGTCTAAGTCTACATTGGGCCTTTAACTTCTTCAAAAAACTCCTTAAGCTAAAAGGTAATACCTGCGAGAAATGCCCCCAGAGCTTCAATCATAAGTGGGGAAACTGCAAGAGATATCTATAAGGGAGTAAGCTTCTTCGCTTAGTGAGAATTAAATCCACAAGTAAAGTACTTAACAATTAATAATCAACTAAGTTGTTTAATCAAGCATATGAGATGCAAGCAATCACGTGAGCAAACAATACATACGATTTTTTGGGAATCATATGTTTGAATGGATTTACCCCTCCATTCGGTGGTTAGGTATTTTGGGCAACGAAGCCATAGGTTGCAAATGATATTTTGTAGTTTCATACAGATTCCTACCAATCGCTAAAATGTAGTTGATTCGGGTGTCCTTTGTCCCACAAATGGTATAGTAATGAATGAAATGTGACTCACTACGTATTATGCATGAATCATTTGATTTAATAACATGGTATAACATTAGTCAATTTATAAGTGACCATATAATTTGCTGACAATCAATACTAAACTAAATCATACAATGATTAGTTAACAATTTTCACCTCGATATACTTATCACAATTTCAACCATGTAAGCCAAACACATGCACTTCCATGTTTTATCTTTTCCTAAAATCTAGTGTCACTAAGCTACAACATATATATAAGTACAATTGCGAGAATTTAAACTCACTCGGCCATATCAGAAGTTCTTTAGTCAAAATAGTCCTCCGGGTAAGGTAGCTCGGACTTCGCGTCACCTATATAAAAGAAATACTCAAAATGAGTATTTCTTGGAAGATCTACTTAAACTTGCAACTCTATTCAACTAAGTTAGTCAAAATTCACATAGAGTGGAATTCTAATTTAAAATGGCCATAACTTGCTCACTTTAATTTGAAATTTTGAATATTATATACTGATTTCTACATACTCGAAAAGATCAATCCATTTCAAACTCCATGATGTGTCTTGAGTCCAAAGCACCATCGTCTACAACCACCAATTGGTCAGCTAATGATGGTTTAGGGGCCTTATTGTCTCTTACCAGTGTAGTCCTAGGTTGTGTAGGAGTAGGATCGGTTTGATTCTTACTGCGCTGTGGCCTTGGCATTATGTGGAAAGAATGTATCCTTGTAGTGTTGATTTATGGCAGTAAGGGCTTTAGTGGAGAAAGTGATAGGAGAAAAGGAAGGGCTTTCAGAAAGGGTTTCAGGCAATAAAACTTTCCTACATACAGCGCCAAAAGATTGCACGAGTTAATTTTTGTTGGTAGAGATAACTCTTGTAAACATAGAAAAAAGTAGTCAGAGGGGCACCGATGAGTTGCTCGATGTGGTCACTCTGATGCTTAAGTTAGTCTATAGGTGAAAGTAATGTATCTGTGATGAGGTAAGAATTGTACGGGATATTTATAGTGCTTAGGGTCACACTTGTATAGATTTTTTCCCAATAGTTAACCTGGAATCTAAGGTAGTGAAGATATCTGAGTTGAGAAGCTATGCTTCTTGGAGTGTGGCTGAACTAATTGTGTTCCCCTAACCCCCGATTAAGGGATGTGATTGGAGCACTTATTTTGATTGGAGTTTATGTAGCCGTAAGGCCGAGCTTGCTAATCAGTTGAATTGATGAGCTTGACGAGCCTTTCTGAGGTGAGGATTCATGGGGAGGCCTTGCGCAGTATTCCTCAGTGGAGCTGTGGGTCCCGTTATCTATCTAGAAATCAGGATGTCTCAAGTAGTAGGCCCTTTTTGGGCCTATTGGCGTTATAGGATTTCGAGGCCTAGGAGACCGAGTGGACTAATGGCTATAATCTACTCTCAACACTCATGAAAAATATCAAATAGACCAAATATAGATAAAATATAATTATAAATTAGACACATTTACTTATAAAGTTTAGATACAGATACAAATACATATACAGATGAGAAATAGATATTTCAAATGGACCTATAAATAGTATTATGTCATGTTTAGTATGTTGGAATGAATTCCTATCTTTGAATGCATTTTTAAAACCCGAAATCACAATTTTTGGTCAATTCCTACGAATCGCAATTTTGATTTTAAAGGAGAATTTGTTTTCGCTTTGAGAAGGAATTCGATTCCATTTTGAGAAGCAGAGTTATGATTCCATTCCATTATTATTAATATTTAATATTGCAATTACCTTTTTATCATCTTTTAAATTTATCATTCACATTTAATTATAAGAATATTTTTTACACATGCCATGCTAATTCCATTCCATTTCGATCTATTCAAATAGAGGAATAGATTTATCATTCCACCACTTATTTCATTCTTTTTTGTTCCAATCCATTTCATTTCGTATAATTCTCGCATACTAAACATTACATTAGAACAATTCACCAGTGGATGTAAAAAAAACATATTACTCTTGGCTCAAAGTCATATTATATAACTAGATATAAACACAATTTAGACAAGGTACTAATTAGTAAAAGCTATGCATAACACCATACATACTTCAAAATGTTGCTATATGATGCGGTGGACATTGAGTGACGATGTATCCATATTAATTTGTATGTTAGTTTTATAAATTAGAGAGACACCATATTTCCCTTCTTATAGAAGTGATAGAACTTTCATCAAGATAATACCTTCAATCCATGGTAGCCTGGTAGTATATATCTTTTTACCAGTTTGATAATTCATTCTAGGGAAGAAATTAAACATTGTTAATAAATTCACAAAAAATATTCATTCAGTCATGTATAATTATCAACATGTATTATCGTACCAATCACACTAAGATATAGTGCTTTAAAGCCAAGAGATTCTCCAGTGATTGGAAAAGGTTGATAATCCGCACCAAGTGACTAAATGACTCTTGCAATTCTCCATCAACGTGATTTATCTATTTCAGTAGATGGTACAGATTCATATTTAGCATCTTTATGCATTTTTTTTTTTTCGGTTGAAAACATATCCATTGAGCCAGCAGAAAATCAACACAAGTCTTTATTGATCATATTTGCTTTCATAAACATTGAGGAAACAAAGGAATAATTAAAGAATTGAGCACTCACAACATGTTTTACAAACATTAAAAATATAATGCTATTATTTATTTTGACAGGACTGATTCCATCAATTATTCAACGGCTTCTACTATAGCTAATCGTATTTGAATCATTAAATAGTCAATATTCTAACTATTATGTTTATTTTAATTATTAGATAATTGATTGTGCGATCCTATGGACGAGACCGTAGAAGCTAGCTCTCAATATGAAATATTCTATAATTTATAGTAATGTGATCAACAGCGAGTTAGGGACGTCGAGGTGGAATTAAGATGTTTTTTCGTCTTATTAATCATCAAGGCTAATAATTTTATATACCAGGCAAATATTACAACAAAACACTTTGGTAATTAGATAGATACTGGATACAATTTGTATATTTATCATCCTTTAGTCTTCGGAACTTATATATATATATATATATATATATGATCAAAAAGATAAAATAACAAAATGGTAACTTCAGAAATAAAATCTGTTACCAATAAAATTTTCAAAATTTTGGCTTCCCTGCCATTCTCTTTTCCAAACAAATATCATTCCATCCTACTATTCTATAGAAGTACATGGAATTTGTACACCTATTCGTGATATATGTGTATATATATAATAAAGAAAATTTATGTATAAAATATGTAAATATTATTTTTAGATAAAAATTTGGTACTAACTTTTGTAAAAAAAATTAATTTCGTATTTAAAATTTATAATAATTAATTTAATACTTATAAGAGTTTTCATTATTATTTTTATTATTTTACTTACATCTTTTGATTTATATCCCGATGCTATTTGTTTTGTATCCTACCATAAAGTAAACAGAGCAAGCAGTTTTAAGATGATTGTAGATATAATTATAAAAAATTTGGTTAAATATTAAATGAACTAATTAAAATTAAGACGTCAAATTTAATTTCTATATAAAATATCTATCCTTTTTAATGTACATATATATATATATGTATATATATAGATAACGTGTAAGGGTGAGCTGGGTGTAGATCTGGCTCCATGATGGCAATATAAAAAATATTAAATATTATGCATGGGCGTCAAAGTGGGACCAACCTGGAAATTTGTCCGTTAGGTAGTGACATGGGACAAAGGGCGCTTTAACGGACCTAACGCCTAACGGTAGGAGCTGTTTATGGTTGGATAAAAGAGAAAAAAGAAATTGAATATGGAAATAAAAATGTGAGGCAGAGAAAGGCCAACTTGAAGCCAGCTATAACCCACTGAAACTCAAAAAACATCACATCCCCGAGTTCCAAGAGAATTATTCCATGGGGATTCACAACTGTGGGCCATTTTTTCTCCACTATCCATTCACCTATTTGTACGACCTATATCACTACCCTATATTGTTATATCATGACCCCCTAGATTATTTAGATGAGAATAATGTAAATCTGCCCACCCCATTTTTTTAATATATATATATATATATATAGTATAATAAGAAATTAACCTAACCTTATCCTATCTTATCAGAGGATATAACAGCATTTAGATACTTTTACTTTCGGGTTTTTAAACTCATTTTAACGCTTTATTTTTATCGTTTTATATAAATTATTTATAAAAATAAAAAATAAATATTTTTATTTACATATAGATTAAATAGAGTAGATACAGATAAAATATAGATATAAATAAAATTAAGTTTTAAATGTATTTCGATAAAAAATAATATAATGATTTATTTAAAAATTGAAACCAAAATTATTTTAGTATTTTCCAACTTAACAAACCTGGCCGTCCCTGGGTTTAAAAGATGTACAGCATGATTTTGCTGGATTTTTTTTATCCTCTTCTTTCAACATTAATTACATATTTGAAAAAGCATATACATATACGAAAATTAAGCATTACATGGAAGGAAGAATTGAGCACACCACTAGCCTTCATATAAGAAAATTATCCAAAATTTTGTGACTGAAAATTAATAATAAGCTAACTTAAATCTTTTTTAATAAAATCAGCTACGATAATTTTTATAACAAAAAAAATATTTTTTTAGTTTTTTTTTTATAGTGCTATACAATTATATATATACACATACTTGTAAAATATGTTTAACAGATCTTTGTTTTTGATAAGTTATCAGTAATAAACAAAGTACAAACAAATTTGGCAGTACGATCAATGCCTCTATCTGGCCTTGATAATTGTACTTGTCTTTGTAAAATATGTTTAATTGGTATCTTGTGAGCACAGCTAAGTCTAAGTTCAATTCAAAATTAGTTTGGTCATGGTCTACAACGCGGATACATATTAATGTATGGTTTTTAATATTATTTAAATGAAAAACATAGAGCTGTCGACCATTAATTTCTGTTTTTAATGCCTTGAGTCGTTAGTGATTCTTGAATTCAACCAACTCCAGGATGAATACATTGAATGAAAATGGATTTTAATAACATAATTGCAAATTAATGTAAGCCGAGCTCGATGATAAGACTGATTTTGCACCGAATGGTTGCTTACAGAAACAGCAGGTGTAGTGTTGTTTTAGAGTTAAGATAATGAAGATAAATGCGTAAATAAATGGAGTATATTGTGTATATATAGCTCTAAAACTGTTTTTATTACTTCTGGTCACAAAAAAAAAAATGTTTTTATTACTTATTTTAATAGTTTTGTTATAAGGTGATCCGGTTCATTTAGCTAGTAAGCGCGAGCACAAAAGTCCATAATGGTCTTAAATCTTATTGAACAACATTATAGACTTATAGTTGTTTACTCATAGGTTGAGATCAACATTTTAAATGATCAAAATTAGAAATTAATATTTTGAAAAATTTATTTAAATTATCAATATTTATAATTAGTTTTTAATTATTTTTTAAAATTTTTCTTAGTGATCAATTATGAATATTCTATTTGACTCATTTTGCAAAAATTTGATTCTTTTTCTTAATTATTTGAAATACCGACATCTTAAATGAATCATATTTTAAATAATTGACATAATTATGCTTTAATTATTTTTTAAAGCTTTTTTCAAACCGAATTTAGTATTTCCAGGTCTCTATCGGTACTGTTCCTAATTAATCCAAATTACAATTTTTTTTTTCCATTTCCTTCTGTTTTTGAGCACAGCCGCGTTTTATAGATCTATATGGTTGCTTTGCTTAGACTGTAAAGAAGCCATAATTAAACTCTAAAATGAATTAATGCGGCTAATTGCTTTCGGCGGGCAATGACACCTTATGACTCTCATGGTAAATTATTTTATTCCCACATATAATTACCAACTCCAAAAGTTGGAGAACTCTTTCCCTCTTGTCAATCATGTTGCGCCGAGTTGCATATGTGTTGTTGATTTCATCTGTAGTGCACTTGTTTCTTACGAGAAAATACAACCACAGACTTTCATGAATGTTCTTTTCCATACATTTTAAATTAATTAATTAGCTTAATTGAGGATAACCTTCGAAATGGATAATCATTGTGCATTATAAACATGCATAAAAGAAGATCTGGGGTGTATTGCTGCTTTATTCTAGTTTTACTGCTTTTTTTTAAGGAAAAAAAAAAAGGTAATAGGGGCTCTTATTATGATATTCAAATATTTATTTCAATATTTTTTTCATTAATTAATCTCATCCCATAAGGGTGTAGGTGCAGTTGGAAAGTTATGCTCTTTTTTTTTTTTAATAAAAAAAAATTTAAAGACAATCAACAAGTTTGATGAAACAAGTGTTAACATAGTTCATTTTCCTCTTCCCACATCTACTTTACTAAGAGGATTAGCATTTTAAGTTGGGTAAAATAAAGGATAAATTATGAATGCACCTTTTATATTTGTTTAATATGCATTTAAAATCCTTATTTTTGGACTTCTTTGCTATGTGATACCCAAATAATAAAAGAAAAAGAGGTGCTCTTTGGCCACATTATCATTTACCGTTTAAAAATTATAAAATGGTAAGTTTACCATATTTGATATTTATTTAAGAAGAAGAAATAGTTATATAGGATTTATATGCTACCTTGAATCTAAAAAGGTAACAATAGCTGGTAGATTGGACTCATGTATCCTTGGTGTGTGTTGGCCCATGAAACAAAAAAAGGTTAGTGGTGTAAGGAAGTTTCACTTGGCATGGCCTCTTTGATGTTTAAATTAGTATACATATTGATGATCATGTGCACAACAATAATACACAAGAATTTAAACCACATTATCACTCCCATGATGTGGGATAGAATATTTATACTCGATCTACCTTTGGCAAGTATGCAACAGTTACTATGGACATGGAGTAAATGTACCAATCTATGTTTAGATGTGTTGACCTTGATTGATTAGGAGGAAATGAGGAGTGTGTTGTGTGAACCCGATCAGGGATTGTTTGATTGTAGTATTCCTCAGTTTGCTTCCCAAGCTAAGGAGTTAGCTTACTTGTGAGATACTGGGCCTGTCAAAGTAAGTCGGGTCAAGGCCCAAGGAGCCGATCCATACAGGCAATGGATTAGACTGATCTTAGGAAGCCCATGATTTATATTTAACCATGGAGGATCTAAAATATCTTTCATGAAGATTTTGTTTAAATGCACAATTTTAAATATGGGAGATTTATAAGCATATAGAGGAAATATAAGGAAATTTATTTACAATTTACTCATTAGCATTGCATCTATGTTGCAGAAAAATATTACCGAAACTTTAGCTTTTCCTTTTCTAATTATTTATAACACTTAAATGTCTTCAATGCGCTAAAACAACTCGAGATGTATATCACAAGGGCTAAAATATCCTTCAAAAAAGGGCAAAAAAAGATGTAAAAGTTTTTCCACAGCGAGCAAACTTCCAACCATAACCGGTTGCCAAATGGCCACAATATATTAGGTCATTTTTAAGGATGGGGTCTCTGCGATAAATGGGATGCAGAGACATCTCTATCAGCTGCATACTTTACAGTGATGAACTAAAATAATTTGTGATTACTAGCAGAGCACTTGATGATGATGGCAGCCGGTAGCCTGGCATAAGGTTAGTATATATAATATATATATAAGCAAAAATTTGGTACGTAGCGAGGGAGGAGGGTTTTGCGTTTCCTCCAATCGTAAACGAACAGAAAAATCCATAAATAAATACAAAATTGCTAAAGTCATGATTCTCGTGCTTTTAGTTGTATCCGAGTGCTATAGTATAGTGACGGCCCCTAAAGGAAGGACCCAGTTCATGATTTGACAGCATGCATGATAATTTTGATACGCTGTAACTTGCAAATTCATGGCAAACCCAAGACAGATTAATGGTCGTACCTCCTTGCCGTCGTCGTTAGTTCATGTTATTGTGGATTATGAAACCTCAATAATTTGTCGGATTTGTTGGAATTATTTCCGACGAGGGCCTTTTCGTGAAACAATTTTATTTATAACACAACAAAAAATAGAGTGGGCATATCTTATTTGCTATATAACAAGAACATTTTTCCCCCTCACTCTCTGAAACGATTATGTTATATATATATATATATATATATATTTGAATTCAAATTTAATGTGTTGAGAACTCTTATATATAGAACACATAATAATAGTAAGTAAGATTTTTAATATTAATCATATGGATATATTATAGATATATCTTGGATCCTATATGTAGTAGCTAGGGAAATTTTTTTTTTAATTTAATAATTTAAATAGGAAGTAGAAAGTGCTATTTTAAAATTATGAAAAAACTTAAAAAGGTAGCAAACACTTAAGAGCTTATTACAACACAAATACGAAACAAACAATATCCAACGTGGACGAAGGATTACATAACGGAATAAGAAATATAGTTATCATGAATAATAGAATAAATATTGTAAAGGAAAGATAGTTTTCATGTTACATGCCAAAAATAGACACACCTGATGTACATGCACAATTATAAAAAGGAAAATAAGAGTAACAAAAAGGTATGATTTGTACTCCCGAATAAATTACGTTTGGAGCCTGTGGAAGCTTGAATCTCCATAATTACTTGTAAAATAATTGAGATTGTTAGGCTTTAAGAGATTAGGGTTTTAGAAATTAGAGAGTGAAAAAGGCGAGTTGAGAGAATGTGTCTTATAGAGGAGTATAGAAGACGATTAGGGTTATCTGCTAGGTTTTTTATTTTTTATTTTTTTTGTTTTCAAGATGACTGGGTCGAGTTAGGTAGAAGGGCCTTATCATTTGGTACTCTCGTATCCATGCCTCCTGTTACAAGATCTCAAGAACAGATGGATGTAGACATTTTTAAAAATTCTTTGATTTCCATACAAGAATCCTTATCCCAATTGAGTTCTCGAATTGATAAAATTGAATTAACTCAAAATATGACACAACATGTTCAAGAGGGACTTAAGGATCTGGATTCATCATCTCCTTTTCATATGCAAACTTCTACGAATTTACTTAAAGGAATTAAACTTGAAATTCCTAAATTTCTGGCATTGACGTTTTAGGGTGGCTTTTCAAACTTGATCAATTTTTCTTTTTCACCACACACTTGATGAACAAAGAATAACCATCATATCCTTCGCTTTAGAAGGGGATGCCCTTACATGGTATAAGTGGATGTATCTAAATAAACAACTCAATTCCTGGACAAACTTTTGTGAAGCATTGACAACAAGATTTGGCCCTTTGGGCTATGAAGATGTACAAGGATTATTGTCCAAACTAATTCAAACTTCATCAGTGGCTTATTATCAATCTCAAATTGAACAACTACCCAATAGAACAGTTGGATTATCTAAATCCTTTTTGCTTAGCTGCTTTATTTTAGGATTAAAACCCATCATCCGCAGGGAACTACAAATCGCCTGACCCAAAAATTTAATGGATGCAATCTGGCTTGCTCGGTTACATGAAGATAAAATCAAGGATCAGTCACATTACTTTAAACCCTTTTAGAGCTCTTTTGTTTCTGGTACGTTAACCAATGTTTTGCAATTCAACAAATCCTCTTCCTCAAACGTATAGAACACATAGCAGTCAGTTACAAATCGATCCACTCAAGGTAACTCTTTACCTATTGAGAGACTGACCCCTGCAAAAATGCAAGTACGTAGAGGCAAAGGGTTATGTTATTATTGCGATGAAAAATTTCATAAGAATCACAAATGCAAAGCCAAATTTCTCTTGTTGTTATCTGATCAAGATGATACTGATGATACACATATACCTGAATTGAATAGTGATAGTGAAGAGTTGACTGGAACAATCAATTATCATGCTTTCAAGGCGATATTGTTCCTCGAACCATTAAATTTCAAGGAACTATTAATTCTAAACCATTATCTATTCTAGTGGATTTGGGTAGCACTCATAATTTCTTACAACCCCAATTAGCTAAGTATTTGGGTCTAGCTATTGAACCATCTTCTCAGTTTAATGTAATGATACGAAATGGTCATAAACTAAAATGTGCTGGATTATGTAAAGATGTGTGTGTGACTATTCAAGGCTTCAGTTTTGTGGACACATTTACATTCTGGATATTCAAGGTGCAGAGTTGGTTTTAGGGGTTCAATGGTTAAATGTCTTGGGTCCTATTACTATTGATTGCACTAATTTGCTCATGGCTTTCATGCATCATGGCTCTACTATTACTTTGGTTAGGGAACAGGGCACCAGTACTCAACTTATCTCTCATCAGCAATTGAGGTGGCTGATTCAAATAGATGTAATAGCATCATGTTACCAACTATTAGCTCAGAATGGTGAAGCTATATCGAATACCACAAGCAATCCATCATTAGATGATGTCTTGGGCAGATTTTCTCAATTATTTGAGCAGCCTTCATCATTGCCACCAATGAGAGATATTCAACACCAAATTCACCTAGTGAATGGTGTGCGAGCAATTAATGTCAAGCCTTATTGGCACCCTCATTTCCAAAAGGAGGAGATTGAAAAACAAATTCAAGAAATATTAGCACAAGGGCTCATACAACACAGCACCAATCCTTTTTCCTCTCTGGTTCTTTTGGTTAAGAAAAAAGATAGCACATGGAGATTTTATGTAGATTACCATGCTCTTAACCAAGCCACTATTAAGGATGAATTTCCTATTCCCTTTTTTCCACAATTAACGAGCAACTTGAAGAATTACATGATGCATGTATCTTTTCTAAGTTGGATCTTAGGGAAGGCTATCATCAGATTTGTATGGGTCCTAAGGAAGTTTCAGAGTTCACATTTCATACCCATGATAGCCACTACGGATTTCTAGTCATGCCATTTGGGTTAAGTAATGCCCCTGCCACTTTTTAAGCTATAATGGCTCGAATTTTCAAACCTTATCTAAGAAAATTCGTCATTTTTTTTTCGATGATATATTAGTATACAGTAGGTCTTTGGAGCCACATATCGTGCATTTAGAGACAGTGTTAACTATTTTAAGAGATAACAGCTTTTTTCTCAAAAAGTCTAAATGAGCTTTTGGCCAAGACTCCATTGAGTACTTAAGCCATATTGTATTAGTAAAAGGAGTTTAACCAGAGCCAACTAAAGTAGATGTAGTTAAAAGGTGGTCTGTTCCAACTTCTTTGAACAGTTAAGGGGTTTCTTAGGCCTCTCTAGCTACTACAGAAGGTTCACCAAATCATATGCTTCTTTAGCATCTCTTCTTATTGATTTATTAAAAAAAATGCTTTTAAGTGGTTGGATGATGCTCAAAAAGCTTTTAATGCTTTAAAAGAGGCTTAACAACAACTTCTATTTTAATATTGCCCAATTTTTAGAAACAATTTATAGTCAAAGTAGATGCTTCAGGGTCAGGTATAGGAGCTATCTTATTACAGGATAATCGGCCAATTTCTAATTTCATCTAATGCAAGCTTCAGCATATGTGTGTGAATTACATGTTGTGGTGCAAGCAGTAAGAAAATGGCGATAGTACCTTTTGGGGGCTCACTTTGTTATTAGAACCGATCACAAAAGTTTGAAGGACTTGATTTCACAAGTAATCCAAACCCTTGAACAACACAAATACTTATCAAAGTTAATGGGATTTGATTACTCTATAGTATACGAAAAGGGACAGGATAATATAGTAGCAGATGCTTTATAGCGCAAACATGAAGACTTGTTTCATTACTTGGCTTTTTCCATGCCCCACTTTTCTCTATTAGATGAATTAAAGGTAGAATATACATCATTACCTACTTTTATAGCCATTTGTACCAAGCTTAAAGAAGAACGACCATTGGAATGGCCACTATATTAGAAGAATGGTTTATTATATTTTGGTCAGTGACTATTTTTAGTCCCAACTTCAAAAGTAATTCCTTCACTTCTTAAGGAATTTCATTTTATTCCTTTGGTCGGATATTTTGGGGTCTTAAAGACATATAAACGGTTATCAAGACAATTTTACTGGAAGGGCATGAAACAAGATGTGGAACTTTTTGTAAGAGGGTGCCTTGAGTGTCAAAATACTAAATACTCTATTAGACATCCAGCTGGTTTATTAGTATCTTTACCTATTCCCAATCAGATTTGGGAAGATATCTCTATGGATTTTATTACATCATTTCCTCCATCATAAGGACACTCTATTATTTTAGTAGTGGTGGATACACCAAGTACAATCACCTGAGAGCCTTAAGAGCACACTAGAATGCAACATAGGTGGCTCAATTGTTAGTCCAAATTGTAGTTAAACTATATGGTATTCCAAAGACTATAGTTTTCGATCGAGATACAGTTTTTGTAAGCAAATTTTGGCAACAGCTCTTCAAATTAAGTGGCACCACTTTATGTATGAGTAGTTCCTATCGTTTATAAAGTGATGGCCATATAGAAGTTTTAAATCGAGTGTTGCAACAATATTAGCGTAGCTTTGTCATGAACAGACTTGAAGATTGGGTAAAGCTTTTACCTTGGGCTGAATTAACATATAATACCTCTTATCATGAAGGAGCTAAGGCAACTCCTTTTGAATTGGTATATGGCTGGAAACCACCCTCCATTCCCATGTATATTCGGGGTGACTCAAATTTAGAGGCAGTGGAATCCAACCTGTTAACAAGAGATTAAATGCTCAATTAGTTACGTAAGAATTTACACAAAGCTCAGCATCGCATGAAGCTACAAGCAGATAAGAATCGCTCAGATATGCAATTTAATGAAGGTGACTTGGTTTTTGTCAAGCTACAACCATACAAACAAGTATCACTCACTGTTGGCTTTCATAAGCTTTAAAATGCTTTTATGGCCCTTTCAAAATACTCAAACGAGTTGGTCTCATGGCCTATGCATTACAACTACCCGAGTATTCTAAGATTCACAATGTGTTTCATGTCTCAGCCTGAAACTAGCTTATGGTTCCACTATTCCATCTTTGGATTTACCTCTTACATTATTTCATGGCCACCCTGTTCTGGTTCCTTTAGCAGTGGTTGATTATAGGGATATTATTCAAGATAACCAACACATTCATCAAATTTTAGTTCAATGGCAAGGGTTACCTATTGAAGATTCTAGCTAGGAAGACTTAACAACTTTTAAACAACTCTACCCTAGTTTCAACCTTGAGGACAGGTTGCTTTTCCAGTAGCAGAGACTACTATTATGACACAAGTACGAAACAGGCAACATCCAACGTGGATGGAGAATTACATAATGGAATAGGAAACATAGCTGTCATAATCTATACATGCCAAAGATAGACACTGATGTATGTGCACAATTATAAAAGGGAAAATAAGAGTAACAAAGGGGTATGATTTATACTCTCCAAGAAATTGCATTTGGAGCCTGTGAAAGCTCGAATCTCCATAATGACCTGTAAAGATATTAGAGAGTGAAGAAGGTGAGTTGAGAGAGCGTGTCTTACAGAGAAGTGTAGAAGACGATTAGGGTTATCTGCTAGTTTTTTTATTTTTTGTTTTCAAGAAGTCTAGGCCGAGTTAGGTAGAAAGGCCTTATCAGAGCCTGAGCAAAATCTCCCATAATATCATTTGATACATTAATCATTTGATCCATAGTCTCATTTACTACGATCCCAAATGCATATCAATCTCCATAATATCACAAATCATCACGCTTACAACTAATAGTATAATATATGTTGATGTGAAATATTTAGATCTGTTTGGAACATCGAATTTTTATTTGTATCGATAACTTATCGATATCGGAGTAGTATCGGTTTGGTTTGGTCTGGTCAATTTATGAGTAAAACTGTTAGTTTTTTATCGGTATCATATTTATATCAGTTTAGGTTTGAAAATGAAATTAAAACGAAACCAAATCAACTTTCACATATTTAATAGTTACGTTGTTGATTATTTAAGCACTTATTTTTATTCTCTAAGAACATTTGTTGAGATTTTTAATTTAGGTGCTTATGCTTGGAATCTCGAGATAAAAATAGCCTCATAGATTGTAAAATATATGCTGTTGTAGAACACATTAATGTATTTAATTAGGAAGTTGATTATAATTTTTGATATTATACGCAATAGATAAGTTTTTCTTTTTCTTTTTTTTTTTTTTTTTTTGGGTAAATGCACGAGTAAGTATATCATACTATTTCCTAAATTGATGAGAAATGTGTCTCTATGGATAAGATTAGGGGAAAAAAAGAAAAGAAAAAAGGAAGTAGAAACAATAATATCTCACTTGTAAGCAAGTGGTGTCTTTATAAACCACATTGTTTTCAAATAGTGTTTAGTAAAGTGGATTACAACTATCAAAGTGTCCCATTAAGTTTCTAATGTTATTTTAATAGTCAATGAAGTGAATGATTTGCTCAAAACAAGCATAAAAACAAAGAGACGTCTACATCTGGTGGTCTATTATTGTTTTATAAGATTTTTCAAACTCCATATACTTCTAGAGTTTATTTACTTAAAAGACATACTTATGTCGTTTAGACGGGCCAAAGCCCCATGTCCTTGACTATTAGTGGGAGTTGTTATTTTCATCTTTTTCTTTGGTCGGGATTTCATCTTTAATCATCTTTATGGTTATTGGTAGTAAGGAAAACTACAAAATGATGGTCAACCCAGCAGAGGGACCGTGACAGAAAAACGATTCATGCCAATTGGGCAATTAACATAGCATATTCATGGGCGGTAAAAAACAATAATATTTTTAATATATTAGAAATAAGTTAACTTATTTTATATAAATTATTTTATATCTCAATATTACTATTAGCCTTATTTAGTTGGAAAGATTTAACTGTTTTCTATTATTTTTATTTCTTTGGCTGTGTAAGTATTTATTTTTGAATTAAAATCTTTGCTCTCTTTGGTTCGAGAATAGATTTATTGTTCATTTTTTCAGACATAATCCCACCTAGGAGAGGTGTCTAGTAAAAAGTTACATCCTTACTCACAGATAGCAATAGCAACAAGAATAACAAGTACAATTGTGATGATGATGATAATATTGCCAGCAAGAAAATATTTTATCTTTATTATATTAATAAATAAATCAAATTAAATAAAGTTATCAGATAGTTAATTAATTCATAACTATATTTCCATAGAGAGTCCAAATTCTAGGTTAACTTCATCAATCAATTAGTAATAAATGATAATTTATGAATAATGATGATGATGATGATGATTCAATTAGTGACTATAAATTTATCTCCGGTAAAAAGAAAAATTGTATACTATTTTTATATATTACTTAACTAGTAATATTAAATTAGTATAATAACAAAAAATAGTAATATATACCAATAATGAAACGGTTACTACAAGTCCCACGCATGTTTTCTTCCCAATGAGTTGCTAGTGTTTGGAAATGGAAATTTTCATATAAGGAAATGAAACAACTAAGTCATGACCAAAAGAAAAAAAAAATAAAAAAACAAATAAGTATCTTCTCCTAGGGAACAACCAAAGTGTCGCCTATTTCAACCGAAAAAATCCAAGGTGTCACCTATGACAAAGCCAAGAATGTAGAAGTGATTTAAGGTGAAGGCCTCGGATTTGAAAATAAAGAGGCTCGTCCTAGTTGTATGATTATGGGGCTAGGCCTTCCTTCACATGATGACATATTTACCCTCTCGAAATTGGACTCCATTGCTTATGTTCACTTATGAAACCTATCAAAAGACCAATACAACATATTCCCTTGGGCCCTGGATCATGACACTTAAATCCTAATGACGATATATGCGAGTGGGATAATACTGTAGGATATTTTAAACGCATGACTGAGTCCTATGACAATTGACGAACTTATAGGCCGTTTAAAGTTGGGAAGTAAAACAAACATACCTAGGATCATCCAATATTGATTACCCTCTATTGAGATGTGCCAAATAAGATTAGATCACATATGATACTGTATGTGTGATCGCAAGGGTTCTATAATTTTATTTGATATACACTTAATAGAGGGTGTAGATAGGAGCGGGCATGTACTAGTTGGTCTTATTGTTTTAACCTAATCATCATAATCGGTTTTTAAAAATGCCAAACCTAAATCGGTTCAATATTTAACAGTTAACCGCCTTAACAGTTAACCGTTTTTCTTAGTTAATATTTTCGTTTTTTTTCGATTTTTAACCATTTAGTATAATGGATAACTAAAGGTTACAATTAATCATATTTCTAATTGGTTCATAAAAAATTAAACCATTTTGCTTCTTAAAGTTACACACTATTAAAACCTTCTCTTAAAGGTGGATGCAATACTTCCACCAAGTTACTTTTTCCAAGCTCACATCATACATGCAATACTACTACAAGTTGATGCATCCCAATACAATAGTCTACTTGCCAAGAGTGTAGAGTGTAGACGAACTTGAACAAGAAATAAAACAAAACATGTCCAGCTCGTAGCCAAAGTTAAACTAAAAGTTCTAATTCACAATCTTATAATGAATAGATTAGGAAAAAGGTTAAATACGTTATAAAATTTTATATTTATATGAAATGATTTATTAAAATTAAAAATGATGTTTCTACACAAAAGCTTAGCGGTGTTAGTGGATAACTAATAATTGTGTACACTCTACATTCATTACTTTAGTTGCAGAGTTGAACTATTAACATGGCATTTAGAGGTTCATGAATCTCTTTGTATTTTTTTTAATGCATCGGCTATAACTAATTACACGAACACATATATCTTTATTACTATAATTATAATTAAATTAAATTAATAGATTCAAGGTAGTGGGTGGTCTTTTTACACGGGAACAAAGACAAAGAAATGTGAGAAGGGACTAAAGAATTGTAAAGCTTATTAATGAAAAGCGAAACCATTGGCCGTTTCTTCTTAGATTAGTAGCGTGATGACTAAATGACGAAGATGAAGATTGAAGACGACTAGACGCAGAGGAATGCAAAAATTAGAAAGCGATTTACTTAAAAGAAAAAGAACGAGGCATAGAAATGGAAACTGATTTGTGAATTGTGATTAGGGCTTCAACTCTTTAGCTTTTATATTTTTAAAAAATTAGTTATAAATAATATTATATATTTATAGATATCGGTTAATCGTTGTTTTTTCGTGTTTACAAAGCAAAACTGAAACCGAAACCGAAAAAAATTAAAATCATGAATCTAAACCGAAATTGATGAACTAGTTAACTATATTTTTTGGATTAGTTTCCCTCTTTCGGTTTAGTTTCTTGGTTTAATCGTTTTTTTTCTCACCCTTAGGTGTAGGTCCTTGAACCATCCAATTTTGGTTACATTCTTTATTAAGAGTGTACCAATGGACCACATACAGTACTGCATATGGGACTACAATGGTCTCATAATCTTATTTGGCACACTCTCAATATAGGATGTGGTCAAAATAGGGTGGTCTTTCCTTACATACGATTCGATGTAGATTCATATGTTTAATGTCATGCTCTTGTATGTCATGACCTTGGAGCAGTTTGCCATATACTCATATTAAATTATGAGTATGCTAAGATTCAAAACAATTAAAATCCATATATAACAAATTACAATTATATAAAATATTGCATGCTATGTTGAGTCTCAATATTTTGCATCTCCACTATTTCAATTGATTAAAACCAAACTACATTAATAAAATTTAACTAAACAATCTATTTTAAAGCAAATGTTTGATCCTAAAAAATTGAAGTCATCATCATAACACATAGGCTTCTCCTCTATTTAGAAAAAAAGATCCCTAAAGGGGTGAGTTGAAGCCTAGTACATAGCAATGCAAACAACACGATATGTATATACATTACTATACAAATACAACAAGTATTGATTTAAATAGTCAAATTAAGTGTAGCAAACAACACGGGAATACTAATGACTCCAGGCATTAGGACTAGAGACCAGGTTTCTAATACCACTGCAGCAATATTGGGAGTTGATGAGAATAGTTGGCCTCTTGCCCAAAAGGAAAAATGAAAACTAGTCTCATCTAAGATTCACAGCCATTATTTAGACACCACCATCATAGTCCATCTATATCGTATAGTTTGCGAGACCCATAAGCCCCAAATTATGCTAGACATAACTTCTCTTTGTTTGAGTAATCATTATGCCTAATACCGTTTCTCTTATTAACTACTCGTTGAGCCACAACAAGGTAACTTAAGCCCCTAACCACACTATTAAGGTTTGAGACCTGAACAAGGGTGTCGATCTCTGACTCGAGACGATTAAATAATAAGCAACACAATTTATTAGCCGACTTTACATATTAATCAGGTTGCTAGCAATTTCTATCATAGCAAATAACACAAATGTCACTGCGTACTTGAAATAGCGAATCACTCATGGGAAATTCTTGAATACAATTATGAGCATCATCTTGTTGGTTTTTCTTGTCTAACACACGTAGAGTTTCTAGTCAACAAATAGCTTGATCAACCTTTGTATATAATCCTTTCCTCCACCAAAAGTTGTATGGGATACTAATCTATCTAGAAAAGTTTGCTGATCCTCTTCACAGGTTTCAAAAGTGTTAAACTTAATTCCAAGAATTTTTTTGGCTCCTCAATTAATTATAGCTTTTTTTTTTTTTTCATTTGACATCAAGAAAGTAGGGAGCTCTAAAAGACATGGAGGTGGTCATCTAAGATTTTAGAAAGATATGAAGTTGGTCTTTATATATATTTATATGGATTTAGTAAGGTATCCTATAAGGTTAGTTGCATCTATCCATGTGCCATTATTTTTAACTATTTATTTCGATAAATTATTTTAATGGGTTGGACTTAAGATATTTGTCTATCTATCTATCTATCCATCTATCCATCATTGTTATCATCATCATTATTATTAAAAATCCATAACATGAATAGAAAGGTGACACTAAATTTCCTTGATTTTAAAATAGATTTATGGGGCATTTCATTTAAAGAGGTTGGATTTACATGAAATGAAAAGGCATATAATTTTTTTAATAATAAGTGTATCGTTACAACTTTAAATTTAATAAGACGAAACTTTAAGTTTTTCTATGAAATAATTATAAGTGCTCAGTGTACTTTGTAAAAGGTTAAAAAGAATAAACTTTCTATTTTTTCCTTGAGATATATATATATATATATATTTAATTAATAACTAACTTTGAAATTAATTAAAAATGGAGTCATTTCAATAAATTTGAGTAAGTCAAATTTCTAATGACCAAATATATAGTGAAAAAATATATACAAATAGTTATAAATAGAATAAAAAGAACAACATAATATAAATATTAATACTTTGTAATTTTATATTGGGTAAATTGTAAATATGTCGATTATATTTATTTTATGTGCATTGGATTTGTTATTATTAAGATTAGGTATTTAGGCCCTGATATTATATATATATATATATATAAATATATGAAATACACTTTTATAATATATTTAATTATTTTACCCTTGATATAATAGCTACAAACACTAAAAGCACATTTGAATTGTTTCCTTAGAGGTTAAAATGGTCATGTAGGGGTTAAAAAGCACTATTTTTTTTTAAAGAAATGAAGTTTAAAAATATGAAGGAATTATAGACACATAAAGGAATGGAACAAGGGGGAAGAGAGAGAGAGAGATAATGACTTTGCATAATTATTTCATTTGTAATGCATAAAAATATCATCTTTGATAAGTGATTAGATAATCTATTGTTTAATATACTATGAAAATATATGCATGTATATACATAGAGTAATAAAGTGAAATGACAATTGTTATTGTGATAAGATTGAAATACTTGTAATATTGATAATATTATTGTTATTTATAATATAATTACTAATTGAAAAAAAATTGTTTCTAATGGGAATTTATTTAGTTAACCACTTTTTTAACAAATTAAATTTTAATTTTATTTGTTATTTTGTGTTTTTTTTTTCAAAAAAAAGAAAAAAAACCCTAAAAGCCATTAACAAAAAGATAACTAACAAATGCAACATAGAAAAAAAATAAAGTGACAATAATGGAAATTGAACCTATAATCTCTTATTTGATAAAATAGATTCTTAAGCACTCAACCACATCTAATTATATCATAAGACTTGCTCTTTAACAAATATATATGATGTATATAATTTCTATTTGCTGACTTAGAAGAGGCAGCATATTATTAAATTTTTACGACTTCCTTTAATAACATCTAGGATTGATAAACTGCTTCTTCCACATTAAAAAAAAAAAAACAAAGAACAAACAGTATTAGTAAGATAATGAAAATAGTAATGAAAAGTTTAATTAGATATTGAATTGATTATTTTAAAGTTCAGGTATCAAAGTAGACTTTGTGTAAAGTTTATATACCAAACTTGACATTTTCCTTAGTAAATATGATAAAAAGGTTTGTATCATATTGTGTTGTTCTCCTCATATTATGCTATGCTATTTTATTCTCCTCTATTATATTGAAAACCATATGCTAAAATAATAACATATATGTCAATTTCTTTTCTCAGTATATTTGAGAAACAAATAAACATAATGTAGCCTTTTTCAAGATGTCGGAAATTCATGCTTGAAATTTAAGAGCTTTTACATATTTATTGACAAGATTGTGTATTAGATGAATATGCCCATAAGAGATAATATAATGGGATTTCAATGATTAGGTTCTGAGCTAAACATTCCTGTGATGAAATCGTCATGACCCTAATTGGGGGGGTTGTGTTCAGAGAATTGTACTAAAATTGTCATATCATGCGCACACTCGTAACATGAGAACCATCTTACAAGTTAGAGTTTGCAAGAGTCTAATTAATTATTCTTTCACTATGTTATTTATTGAGAAAATAGTTTTGAATATCGATATTTCCACATATTATAAGGATCGCAGAGAATCAGATACCTTACTAAAAGATTAGACAAGGCAAGGCAAGCTTAGGTCTATCTATCAACTACTATTAAAAGGAATTACTAAAGAGAAAAAGAAACTTTAAGAAAGAGAAACCAAGTTTTATATTCTTCCCTCATCTAAGTTTAGTTTATAGTTTCCTAATTCTTTAGCTAGCTTGACTTGATCGTTAGCATGCTTTCACTAGAATCCTATCCTAATCCCAACTTTTGTTTTCCTGTAAGAAGCAAACTATTGGAGGGAGTAAGCTACATCCAGCATGGTGAGATATTTCCTTCAAATATACTATAACAACCAAAGAAAGCAAGTTTATTAATTTCAAGCATTTGGTATTTATGTTATGCAACAAACACGTGAAATAAGGAATTATGCATGGCTATCCAGAAACCACACATAAATCGGATTTACACTCTCAATGACAAGGGTTAGGGAATGTTATGAAAAAAGGGTCTTTATGACCACTATTGCCAGTCCCCGGTACCAGCCCATAGCGATCGATATGATGCGACTCCTTCATGAGGCCATATTCCCCAAATGACTTAGTTCCTCAAGCTAGAGTAGGGCTCGTACTTTGTGCATGATTAGACTCCCATCTGATCCTCCACATAGGAGTGGCAGCTTTTAATACTTGACTTGACGAATGCAATGCGTGAATAGTTCTTTTTCTTAAGCCAAACATACTGTAATAACCAAAGTGAGTAAATCTATTAATTTCAAGCATATGCTATGCAAAAAACACGTGAAACAAACCAGTATATATGGTTATTTGAAAACTACACATAGAATGGATTTACACCTTCTATGATAAGGGTTAGGGCATGCTATGGAAAAGGGGTCCTTGTGACCACTACTACTAGTCTCTAGGTGCAAACCCATAGCGATCAATCCAGTATGGCTCCTTTATGAGGCCGTGTTCCTTAAACGAATTAGTTACTTAAGTTGGAGTAGGGCCTTACAACCATCCATCCGGTTCCACATTCGGAAGTAGCAGCCTTCAATATTTGACTGAATGAATGCAATGTGTGAACATTTCTTTCTCTTAGGTTAAACCTTATTAAGATCCATTAAGGGGGAGACCAAAAAATTTAACAAGCACCAAGTAACCATACATATAAGTAATCAAAAGCACTTAAATAAACAATTCAAGGTTACGATATGCTTAACATTCACTTTATCACACAAACATAGAGTCACATACATAACCCATGAATCCCCATACATATCCATTTTATCTTTTTCTTATCAAACTAGTGCAACTAGCTACAATCACAAACAATGTAATGAAATCATAAGGAAAAACTCATTTGTCTATAGTGCAATCTTTAGTCAAAGTGATCCTCGAAAAATGTTGCTTCAGGTTCCTCGTCACTTGAATAAGGAAAAACCCGAAATGAGTTTTTCAAACCAACTTAATCTAAACTTCTATTTCTATTATTTCTACTCTCACTATATTTTCCAGTAGCCTAGTTTAAACCTTAGAATGGTTATATGTAAATTATTTTAAGTTTGACTTTCGCATATGAGTAGTTGATTTCTACTTACTTCTGATGATCTATCTATTTTTGAGGTAACATTGAACACATGAGGTCAATAAGACTTCAAATTAGTAGGGATCAGATTGCACCTCTACTAGTTTTATCTCTGTTTCGATACTTTTCTAATGTTTAAACTCCGTAGGGGTTTTCTATATGCATGCAAATTATTTCTATATGCAAACATAGATAAAGTAGGAAGAATAAAGGTATCATTTAACATGGTCTTAAAGGTGCTAGTGTCAATCTAACTAGGGACATTTTAAATGAAGTTAAACATGTAAATGAGAAATGAAAATAATGCAAGTTGAGTTTATGGCCAGCCTTTTATTCCTCTAGGGTTCAACCACTTAAGAAAATAGATGAAACTAATGAAAGTTAAAAATTCCAACAAAGTTTAGCCTTAGCTTGTTTTGCATTTAAGGTACTACTAAACTTTGACCATACATAAGTTGCCTTTATGGTATCATGGAATATGGGTGATAGGAACCATATTGGTTTTTCTTTGTTTCAACAACCATTGTCCATATCCTTTACTTGGGCTTACTTAAATGGTCCTTTGAAAATAAAAGAAGCATAATGAAACAAACAAGAGCCTTAAGCTCTCAGTGAAAGAAAAAGAAAAGGGAATGTAGTAGTTCATGTTCATAGAGTCTTTGTCAGCTTTATTTTAAGGAATATGAGATCATATCCTTTATGACTTTTGCTAACTTCCCGGGACTCATCATAGAACATTTGAAATGAAAATTCAAAGTGAAAATATCCCTTTTATGGTCTTAATGGTCTCAGCATAAACCAAAAAGATAGGACATCAAACCCTTTTTGTTTATTCGACTTTAAAAGCTTAGAAAGCAAGAAAACCAAGACAAGAAAAATAAAGTTTCATCTCCATTTGGAGCCTCATAAGTCACGACATAATCAAAAGGAAAAGGAAATCAAAACCCCTTTTGTTTGATCAACTTTATAAACTTTGTAAATAAGTAAACCAAGTTAAGAAATAAAGTTTCATACCTTTGGTACTTCTCAAGGGTCTTGTCATTAAAAGGAAATACTGGAGTACAACTTTGCTTTGCTTGATCATTTTTAAAACATTAAAATCAAGTGAATTTAAGAAGGAAAAAAAATTAAAGTTTCACACCCCTTGTTTTCCAATCATGATGTCGCCATTTTAAAGATAGAGGGGTGGAGTTTTCTTTCAAACTTTGCTTTTGTTCAAAATGAGTTTTTTTGAAAAGTTTTTATGTAACAAAGAATTATCCTAGTGAAATAGTTCATAACAACTTGAACTTTTTATTTATTTTTTTTTATGTGCTAGGCCCTCTAATAAAAGAAAAGGGGTATTGTGATGATTCTATGATCATCAACTTTTCCCACTTTTGATTTAGAGAATTTTGGTCATCATGGCACCAAAAGCTGAGAATTCCAATATACACATAAAAGATGAAGTTAAGAATTTCAATATGTACATAAAAGAGATATGAGTCTTTTGACGAATATAACATAAAAATGAAATAGTAAAATGGGAGTCTTGAACTAGGACACGTCTCCCCGAGACTTGAATGGGATAAGTCTCTATAAGACTTAATTAAGGATGGGTCTTGAATCAAAACATAAAATAAAATTGTAAAATGTAAATTAAATGCATGAATGTAAAGTGCATGAAAGTAAAGTACTCAAAAGTAAATATATTGCATGTTATGTTAGTGAGCAATATGCTCTAATAGTTATATATACATATACCCATACATATATATCATGTTTGAGTTAGCTTATGTAAAGCCAAAAGAAGAACATAAACATAGCATAAACTTGAATAAACTTGAAACAAGTATGATGCCATATATTTCCTTCCCTAGCTTGATGCATCATTGGGAATTCTCATGGAAATGATACATAGCACATACAAAATGACATAAACATAATGTAGATGAGTGTTTAAGGTTGTTTATTTAAAGAACTTGATGAGGAAGTATGGTTGTGTGTGAGAAAGAGAGAGTGAGAGTGACCGGTCGAAGGAAGAAATTGAGAGATAATTAAAGTCTCTTGAGAGCGTTTAGGAAGTGGCTTTTAAAGTCTTAGAAAGTTATGAGGATGAGGGTATTTATAGAGGATGGGTGAAGTACAGAAAAGGGAAGGAGGAAAGAGAGAAGAAAGAGAGAAAAAGAAGATGGATGTGATATAAAATAGACTTGATGTGATAATTTTCTTACTGGTAGAATTTTGGCTATGCGATATGCTCAATTTAACTAACGAAATTTTGAGTCGATAAATTAATACTATATAATAGAAAATTATTTTATTATTAATCATTATTTAAATATATTGTTGTAATTTGCGTATTAGTGGTCAGATAAACAAATTGTTTAGTATAGGGTTTCTGGATCGATTAAGCTAACGTATTTTGGATCGTTTTGATGGTGATACATTTCTATTAGACGACATACTTTAAGGTGTTGGGCTTTACTTAATTCATCTAATGTCTTAGGGTTATTGAATTCATATCTGACCCCATTTAGGGTCTCTCAGGTTCAGAATTAACTTGAATCAGTTTTAAGGTTTTGGTTCTGGTACCAATTCTAAAATTCACATCTAAGTTCATTGACAAATCTAAAGGCCACAACACGATTGGTTAATTCGAGTAATGTCCTAATTTATTTTCTAATATAACTTCGATCTAAATAATATTATATTATTTTATTTTTCAATTTGTGTGTTTATTATTTAACATTACAATTGTCTGATACAATTTTCATCGTATCAAATGATTTATTAGATATTTAATTTATACCAATAATGGCATTTTTTCCTAAACAACTAGCTTAAGGGTCTTGTTAGCTAATTTCATATGACTCTTATTGTAAGTACATCAGATCTATTGGTTCGTGTCTAGGATTCTTAGGATTTTAGATCAATACCATTATATAAGGTTTTGATCTTTTCACTAATTCTAAGGCTTGCTTTTAATCTTATAGAAAATTTAGGGGTTTACATAAATGGATATTCCCTTGGGTCTTTCTAGAAGATTTTTAAGATTTAGGATTGCTTAAGTAAGGTATGAACTTTCTTAACTAGGATTTCAATTTTACAAATGTTAGGTTTAGTGGCTTAGTTCTATTCTATGTTTTCACTAGGCCGCTTAGTTGACTATTGAAGATCTCAAAAGTTTACCTCATTCTTTATTATAGCTTTTCCTTCCATTATTATCACTAGGATTTTAGCTTAGATACTTCTAGACAGACATGGTATCTTCTATGACTAGCTAATCGTCTCCATTAGATAATAACCATTGATCTAACTATACTTATCAAAATCTAATGATCAATAACTTCTAATTCTAGTAACTTTTAAGAAACAACTATTTAAATCGAAGCCTAGTTTAATTTCTCCTTTATGGATGAACTGATTATTACCTAATTCGATAATTTTCGCCTATTAAGTAAATTTGACCAGAGATACCAATATCACAACATAGGATGAGCAACATCTCACTTTTCTATGTTTATCCAAAACCTTTATATTATCCACTTATAATCACTAGAACATTAATCTCAAATGTAATGTATATTAATCTACCAGTAATTCCATAGTCATCTCATAATGAGGAACGCAATTCCGAAGAATATCAATCATTCCATCAACTTGATAATTCTTCTAAATTAAACAATTACATCACAATCTTCTAAGCATGGGTAAATTTATGCATGGCATCTTACTTTCTTTTCATAATCATAAGTGTAAAATTTATTATTCTTCTGTTTCCAACCAAACATTATCTTGTTCAATTGGAATCCATACTTAAAGAGGATTATAATCACTTACCTCTAGAAAGAATCATCCTTAATGTAATCTTTATATTCTTGTGACTTCTTACTTGAAGTCCTTAAGCTTCTCTTTGGTTAACGATGGTGTTGTATTTTTCTTTTAAGTTTTTTTTTAGATCTATAATAATCAATTTATTATTGATTATTGATTATCAAAAGTCATGGAAGTTACATTTTACGTCTCATAATTTTATTGGTAAAGATTCTAATCTTAAAACTATTATTAAGTTGTTCATACTTTAATATTCTCAAATCGCAAAAGATAATGAGTGATCTTGATGACTTTTCTTAAAGTTTTTCAAAATTTTATTTTATATTCTTAGCAATTGTCAATATTAGGTTGTGCAAAATTAGGGAGTTTACAGAAATATAAGAAAATTCTAGAACTTTTCAAAAGAAGGAAAAAAAATTAAATGGTAGCAAAATACTTTATGAAAGTTCATAATACCAATAGTTTGAATTATCATAGAAATTACTTGAAGCAATTGATGGATAGTTAAAAAAAAAAAGAGATATATATATATATATATATATATTTATATAGAAAAGAGTGACAAGCCCAAGCACTCAAATACAAACATGTCTCTCAAAAGCAAACCCTCTAAAATCTTCAAAAATCACTCTATCACAGTGTTTGGACGTTTATATAGATTATGAATCCTTGAGGATAGCTGTGGGCGTGAAATGCCATGGCATTTGCTCTTCTGTTTCCTTCTCAATATGTGTGTAGTACCTTAATCTCCTAGTCCATGATCAAGAGCTGTCGTATATCCCTTACAAGTCTATACAAGGAATTAACTTCCAAATGTTGTTGTTGGTAAAAATTTCACCACTGCATGATTGTCAACTTCTTAGCATATTTTCCTGAATCCACTATTTTAGCATATCTCCATCCATTTGAGGACTCCCCATAGCTTAGCAAGAATGGTAGAACCAGGTTCTATGTTAAGAACTAACTCCAAAAATTAATGACCAAGACATATTACTAGCAAAACTGCACTGCTCGCTCATACCCTTGAACACCTAGCCTTTAAAACCATTCTCAAAGAAATTGTCCAGCAATTCCTAAGGAACTAGTTGTTGCCAAATATTAGAAACTAGAATACAATCCCTTAAAGCATGAGTAAAGGACTCCTCCTTTATATAGCACAACAGACAACATGTATCCTTTAACATTCCCTTTCTTCCTCTTTCAACATTAGTTAATAATGTACCATAGGACACAAGCCAAAAAAAGTCTCTTATCTTCGCTAGATTAGGCAATTTCCATATAAATTTCCATCAACCATCATTACCTTCTAGATTACCATCCGATAACACATGATACATAGAGCTAACAATGAACTTACCAGTCTTGGAACACTTCCAATACATCTTGTCAATGCCATTATGAGGGAGGGGAGGTTCAATGGTAGCAATAATATGCAATAAGTCATTAGGTAGAGTAAATGAAAACAAATCCCGTATCCAGTTCCCTTCATTTGATACAAACTCTTCAACCGACATTCTAATGATATCATTCGAGATTTCTACAACTGCCATGTCAATCAATTTTCCAGACGTCATAAGATACCGGTCTAGCCAAAATCTAACTTGAGATCCATCTCTTAAAGCCCACATTGTACCTTCTAAGACAAGAATTTCAAACTTTGGAAACTCTTTTCCAAAAGTTTGATCTATGATGAACTTTCCTAAGAGTTTCTTGCTCACTATTAACCAAATACTTTCCCCTAATAGTCTTACTCCATAAAGCTTTCAAGTGACAAAAAATTCCCTATGCTACCTTCATCATGAATGCTTCATTTCCAACCGAAATCTTTCTCAATCCCAAATCCCCACTTCTTTTGGTTTACACAACACATCCCAATTAATTAAACGAGGCCTCCTATGCTGTCCACTATCTCCCCACACAAAATCACAACCAATAATGTTTTTATCTAAAATTTGCCTACATGGGATGAAGCTTGACTACATAGGCTTTGCCAACTTATTCATAAAACCCTTTTTTCAATTCATTATGACTTCAAAGATGAGCTTGTATCTAATGTTACAAAGGCTAATAGGCTTGAACTGCTTAAAATTCTTTGGGTAATCCTCCTTTGATATTAGAATAATGCCTGTCTCATTACTCTCCTTTTATAGCTTCCTGTCTTGACAAAATTCTTGACCATCCTAAAAAACAAATCTCTAACAAAACTCCATTGTGTCTGGAAGAAATGTGTAGGATACCCATTGGGCCTGAAGCCTTTAAAGGATGCATTTTAAATAACACATTCCTAACTTCTTCCAAGGTAACCCACTTAGCTAGCTCCCTATGCTTCTCCTCATTAAGAGCATGAATAGTAATTTTTTTTTTTTTTTTTTTTGCATTTAAGTTAGGTAGTGTATTGGTGCACTCTTCCTTATATAAATTCTTAAAAACCTCCATTGTTGAAAAGATGAGAGTCTTTCTTAATAAGAATATGATAAGATTCGATAATCAAATCATTCAAAATAGTAACCATTACCTTATCATAAGATAAGATTTAGATTGCATGAATATTCATTTAACTATTGAAATGCTTTATATTATTTAATAACTTCATAATAGATTCTAATTCTAAAATAAGTAATTTACCAAAATTTGCTCATATTAGTGATGCTATTATGTCTTGCCCATAAGGTTTCTATATACATAGGGTAATGCATTTTACACTTAAATCAAGAGAACCATCTAGCATTAATTGTTAACCATCCTATATGATAGAAAAATGTTGTGAAGTTTAATCACTATGAATTGATTAGTGTGTAATTAAATCTTTTTATTGAAGTTATTCTAATTAATTCATTACATATAATGTCATAAATGTTTAATCATTTTACTTGATTTTTGATATAAACTAGACTCAATAAAACTTGTCATACTGAGGGGTGCAGATGAACGAAATTTGTTCAGAAATTACTCGGGTTCAGCTTGATGTTTACTTAGGTTAGATTCAAGAATAGTCAAATCGAACTCAAACTTGAGTTATTTGAATAGTTTATCGAGCTAAACTTAAACTTTTAATATTTATCTAGATTAGTTCACAACTTAATCGAGCTTGAGTTGAGCATAAGTATTAATCGAATTTGAATCAAGTTTAGGCATTACTATTATTTTAATTAGAATTTAAACACATTTTTTAATAAAATTGAGCCTAATAAAGCTTAATTGAATCGAATTTAAGATTATTTTATTTATTTCGAGTCGAACTTGAGCTTAAAATCTTAAAGCTTGGTCAAATCCGAACCAAACTTGATCTTTGAAATTTCAAGTCAAACTTAAATTCGAGCTCAGTACTGTACTGTCTTGATTTGACTCATTTACAGTCTTAGTCATATTCGGTGTCTTATGAGCCATTATTATCTTATCTAAGTAGCGCCTAAATGTCGACTCTTGGGTCTAAGAAAGTGATGAATTTTATCTTGGGTAATCATTATTCTCCATATATTTTAGGCTTATTCAATAGGGTTATTGTCACATTGGTACTAAAACTTTGCCCATTTTTGCAACTGATGACCTAAAATTTGAAAGTGTTAATTTGTATGTAAACCTTGCCTATTTTTATAATTAACTACATATACTTTGCTAAATTTTATAGTTATCTATATGAACTTCACCAATATTGCAATTAACTACCTCACTTATATAGTATAAATAAGTTCAAAAAATTGATAGGTAGTAGATTGACACTTTTAGTAGTTAATTGCAGAAATGGTGATGGCAAAAAAAAAAAAAAAAAAAAAATAATAATAATAATAATTGCAAAAATGGTAAGTTTAGGTACTAAATGTGATGTTATCCTATTTAATAATTATATTATTTAAAATCTATATTAATATAGATATATGAATGTCTCAATTTACATATTATTTATGCTCATTCACATAGATTTTTATTATTCTCTATTGATAGGTTATGTACATTGTACCACTTAACTTTGATACTGACTTGCATAACTTGGATACCCTTTCCTAGGTCCGATGGCTATACACTATTTTAGTTTAAATATTTACATCTCTTCTCAATATTCATCTGATTAAGAAAAAAAATTAGATATTGAGAGGCCGTGAGATTCTCACTAATAGTATGTCTTTATCATTATTTTAGAATTACTTTAATTTATGGAACTTTACTACACAGTATATACAAGTAGAAAAGTGTGTATATGTATATCAAATAAATACTTGTATTATATTAATAATATTTATAAAGGCATTAAAATATGTCTTGGTATATTGTTGAAGAATTTTAACATGCACACCCTAACATATGAAGAAGGTATAATAGGAGAACAATTTCTAGAAAAGGTTTTTCTATTCTCAATATATTGTTTGTACATACATTAAGATATATATATATATATATATATATACTGTTGGAATCTCTTTCCTACCATTATATTAATTATATTATTTGACTCTATATTAATTACATTATATGGCTATATAAATTACATTATTTGACTATATTAATTACATTGTTTGACTAGTCTTATCATGCCTCTACAAGATGAACAATAGTGGAGTGAGTCCAATCTTAGTCTTGAGTAACTAGAATTGAGAGCGAGCAAGAGGTTTCGTAAGTGCATCAGCAAGCTGATTTGACGATGAAATATGGGAGAGACGATGTGAGCCATTTTGAACTTGTTCTCATATAAAATGATAGTCAAGGGTAACATATTTCATGCGTTAATGGAAGACTGGATTGGAGCAGAGGTTTGTGGCACCAACATTATCACAATAGATCACTGGTTGATGAAGAAGAATGACACCAAGTTCGGTTAGCAGGGAGTAGACCTAACATAATTCGACAGTCATAGCAGTAACATAACGATATTCAGCTTCAGTGGAGGAATGAGCAACTATTCGCTGTTTCTTAAAGCTCCAAGAGATGGGATTGTGACTAAGATAAATGATGCAAGTACTGGTAGAGGTGTAATCATCCTTGTTGCCAGCCTAGTCGGCGTTAGAGAAGGCATGCAAAATAGGAGGAGAAATGTGATGAAGTGTAAAACCATGATCTATGGTGCCATAGAGATATTGAAGAAGTCGTTTAACTGCATTTTAGTGATCAGTGGTTGGGCGATGCATAAATTGAGAAAGTTTATTTACTATGTAAGTAATATTTGGACGAGTGAGAGAGAGATATTGGAGACTCCCAACAACAGCTTGATACTCTGTAGGATCAGTTAAGGATGTACCTGCACTTAAGGTGAGTGGTAGATGGATAGCTAGGGGAGTTGAGATAGTTTTAACTTCAGTCATATGAGTTTTGTAAAGAAGATCAGCAATGTACTTCCTTTGACTTAGAAATATACCATCAATGTGATGAATGACTTCAACACCAAGAAAGTAGTTCAACATACCTAGATCCTTAATAGAGAACCGATGAGAAAGTTATTGGACAAAACTGTGTACAGCTTGGTTGCTATTCCAGTGATAATGATGTTGTCAACATAGACTAAGATAGATCAGAATGCCATGATTGTTGAAGATGAACAAGGAAGTGTCAGCCACTGAATTAGTGAAGCCATAATCAAGAAGGAATTGGCGTAGTCCATCGTACCAAGCACAAGGTGCCTATTTGAGACCATAGATGGCTTTGCAAAGTTTACACACATGATGAGGATGATCATGATCAACGAAACGTGGTGGTTGAGACATAAACACATCCTATGTAAGAGTGCCTTGAAGGAAAGCATTACTGACATCAAGTTGTTGTAGGTGCTAGCCATTACTAATGCAAGATTGAGAACCAAACGCACAGTGGTGGGTTTGATGACAGGAGTGGATGTTTCAGTGTAGTCAACTTCAAGTGTTGATGAAAGCTTTTGGTAACTAAGTGTGCTTTGTACCTATTAACAGAACCATTAGGCAAGTATTTAGTGCGAAAAATCCACTTACACCCTACTAAGTTTTGGGTAGGATGAGGAGCAATAAGTTCCCATGTGCCATTATGAATGAGAGCATCAAATTCCTCAGATATTGCTTTGTGCCACTTGGGATCCTTCATGGATTAACTGATGGTGGTAGGTTTAAGTATACATTAATGAAGTTCAGTGTTGGGATTAAGCTTTTGTATTGGTTTATGAATATTGTCTTTAGATCGAGTCATGACAATTCTAGGTGATGAGGGCAGGAAATCGTGTATGTTTGAAGAAGGATTAAGTTCAATAGATGAGGGAGGATCAAGGCTAGATTATGAAGGAACAATAGCAGATGAATGGGAAAACTAAACAGCCGTATTGGGTTGCAAAGATATGGAGGTAGGCAAGGTAGATGTGGTACAGCTAGAACGGTTAGCAAGGAAGGAGTAATAGAACACCATTCAAATACAGTAAAAGAGGAGGCACGAGGAAGAGAGGGATAGGAAGTGGCAAAAGGGAAAACAGATTCAACAAATCGAACATGACGAAATGTATACAAATGATTTATAGAGATGTGAAGACAAAGATATGCACTTTGAGTGGAGGAGTAACCAACAAAAACACAAGGAGAAGAACGAGGTTCAAGTTTGCGAGTGGTATAAGGACGAAGCCAAGGATAACAAGGACAACCAAAACTACGAAGTTTATCATAATTTGGAACAGTACCAAAGAGGTTGAAAAATGTAGACACATTTTGAAACGTGGGAGTAAGGAGATGATTCATAAGGTAGACTGCAATAATGAAAGCAAAGGACCAATATGTGAGAGGCATAGATATATGAGATAATAGAGAGATGCCTGTTTCAACAATGTGTCGATGACAACGTTTTGAGTACTTATTGTGTTTCGATCTATAAGGTGGAGAAGTAAGATGAGAAATACCATTGACTGTTAAGAAGGATGATAAAGCTTCTGTCCATTGTTAGAATAGAGTGTTTTAATTGAACAATTAAAGAACTTTTCAACAAGAGCCTTGTATCAAATGAAAACGTCTTAGACATCAGATTTTCGCTTAAGAGGATATAACCAGATGTATTTTGTAAAGTGATCAATAAATATTATGTAATATTTAAAATTATCAATGGATTGAACCGGTGACATCCAAACATAAGTGAAAACAACCTCAAGAGGTGAAGAGATAGAGAGTAAAGAAGAAGAAAAAGGCAATTTATGGCTTTTATTGCAGTAACAAGAATTACAATAGAACTCGAGATTTGAAGAACCGAAAACATCTAGATTGGCTGAAGATAAAATATGCTTGAAAGTGACACAGATGGATGACCAAGCTTATGATGCCATGCAGGCAAAGTAGTTTTGATACTGGAGAAAGCAAGCAATTGTGAGGAAGAGGTTGGCCATTCATAGATACCACCCTTAGTTTGACCCTTTAGAAGTATTGCCTCCGTACACAGGTCCTTCACATGAAAGGAAGATGGCAAGAATTCAATAGAGGTATTATTGGTCTTGCAAAATTGAGAAATAGAGATCAGATTGTGTTTCATAGTGGGAGCACAAAGAACATTAAAAAGTGTAAAAGAGTGACAGGGAGTGTTGAGAGATGTTGAACCAATGTATGTAATAGGAAGTCCAGAACCATCGCCAGTCATAATCTCATCTGTGCCATCATAACTGTTGTGAAGAGCAAGATTGTTGAGATCAGCAGTGACATGGTGCACCACTGTCAAGAAACCATGGATGACCAGAAGAGGTTCAATTAGCAACAAGAGCTTGTGCTTGCCAAGGAGGTGTAACGTAAGATTAAGCTGGTGTGGTAGGTTGAGGTGATGGTTGTGCATGAGGATATTGTTGGTGAAACAGTAGGCATTATGAAACAACATGTCCCTGTGTACGACACCACTGGCATTTACCAAGAAACGATTGGGCTGAGCGGTGTACTCGAGTGTTATCAGGTTTGGTAGAATGTATTGCAGTAGGGGTAAATTGTTGAGATGAACAATTGAAAGACCAAGGAGGATGGTTGGGGGTATACCATTGATTTGAGTGCATGTTGGAGAGATGTGCAGATGCTGGTATAATAAAGGAGCTTGAAAAATTTTGAAGTGCCAGCTCTTTGTTGATGAGTTTTTCATGTAGTTCATCAAAAGATATGACAGTGTCACAACTATTTACTGCATCTATTATAGATTTATAATTTCATCAAGTCCTTCCAAGACTTTTACAATCAAATCTTCTTGATCTAGAGGTTTACCAATGGCAGTAAGCTCATCTGCACAAGTTTTGATAGCTTGTATGTAATATGTGATAGAAAGAGGGCCTTTAGTGATGTTTTTCAGATTATCCTTGAGTTGCTTGATGTGTCCTCAAGAGGGTCGAGCATAAGTATTGGCGAGAGTTTGCCATGCCTCTTGAGATGTTTTTGATCGAGTGACAAGTGGCACAATATTTGGTGAAAGAGTACCTATAAGAGCTCTAAATAGAAGTTTGTCCTGTTTGAGCCATATTTGATATGCTGGATTAGGAGTGATAGTGTTATTAACTGTGATAGTGGCTGGAGGAGAAGGATGACAACCATTAATGAACTTATGCAGGTCGTAGCCGATTAGAATCACTTCCATTTGGGTTTTCCAAGAGAGATAGTTTATAGAGGTGAGTTTGATTGAGTTGTGAATTGTGATCATAGTTAATGGATTTGAAGGTTCTTGAGTATTTTGAATAATAATGGGGGAGTCCTTGTTTGCCATTAGAAAGGAAAGAAAAAGGTTGGCAAGGACTAAGAACCTATGATGGAAATTTTTACAAAGCATGGTCAAGGCTCTGATACCATGAAGAAGATATAATAGGAGAATATTTTCTAGAAAATGTTTTTCTATTTTCAATATATTGTTTGTACATATGTAGATATATATGTATATCTGTTGGAATATCTCTCCTACCACTATATTAATTACATTGTTTAACTCTATAGTAATTATATTATTTGACTATATTAATTATATTGTTTGATTAGTCTTATCAACATACGCACATTGATTTTGATGCATATATCAATCAACCATGATGTGCATTCATGGTCACCATAGACGATGGAGTTGGATTTTGGTCGATCGTTTAGTGCTATACTATTATATCACGGTTGATTACTGTGTGTTTGAATTTTTTGATTTTCATTTTTATTTTATTTGTTTTTATTCTACATCTGTATCTTATTTATATTTGATTTGCATTTATATCTTATATGTATTTGGTCTGCATCTATATCTTAGTTATATTTGATTTTCTTTTGTATTTTATCTATATATGATCTATTTATAAATAAAAATGTCTATTTTTTTATTTGTGTTTGTTTCTTAATAAATATCTGTTTGAAAACAATAAAAATAAGACATTAAACTTACTAGAAAAAAGATGAAACAAACATATATATAATGGAATAATTGTTGCTTTAAGGATCCATCAATTTATTTTTAAGAATATTTGTATATATTATAGGATAAATTTCATGTTTAGGTATATTTCCAACTTTTAGTCACATTCCTTTCATCTAACTATTATTGGGGTTAAGTAAAAATATATATTTTTTCAAAAAAAAAAAAAAACGAAAGTGTTGTCTTAGCAATTTAATCTTGAAAAGACAAGTTTATATTGTATTGAACTCTATCTTTTTAGGGTAAATTACACCAGGACATATCAATGTTTAGGGATAAATTTATTTAAGGTATCAAAGTTTCAAATAGTTAAAAAGGTATCAACGTTTTGTAAAGTTTATTTGACATATCAACGTTTCGATTAATTTTCAATTAAGTTTCTAAAGCTTTCATTAATGGTTAATTGTTAAAACCTTATTTGACTCGCTTTGCCAAACGTTAGTACTTTTTTTAAACCACTTGAAATATTGATACCTAAAATGAATTTATTCCCAAACGTTGATTTCTCTATTGAACTAGTTGAAACGTTGATACTTCAAATAAATTTATCTCCAAACGTTGATACCTTTTGTTGTAATTTACACAATACAGAGACGAGTCCAAAATAACTTTAATAAACTTGATGGGTTCATTATGATTCAAGCTTATCTCTTTAAAAGATGATTTTAACTTGCATTTTTTAGAATTAGATTCGATTAAGAAGCAATTTTTGTAATTTTTTATTAAAATATTATTTTTTCCTTATGTCACCATTATTGCCTAGGTATTCACCTCATACATGTATAATAGGTCTCTAATATTAATTTTATAATTTGAAATGCATGCTAGATTAAGTTAGTGAAGCCATTTTGAATCCGTGTGTATCAGATTATTTCCCCAATATTCAATATTTGCTTCTTTTTTTTTGCTCCCCTCCTCCAGTACCCAATAAAAAAGCCTTGCAAGTTTTGAATGTTCACCTGTAGATTGATCTTCAATTTACGTCAAGTTTTATATCTATTCTATTATTCAGTGTTGTGAAATCCTGTTGATTTGAGTTAACATAAAGTGATTGTATTTTTTAAATTTAAACCATGGAGGTCCTTTAGTTATTTATTATTTTGTTTTAGTCTCTGTTTGATTTAATATATGAAGATTTTTTAAGCAAAAAAGTTCCAATGAAAATGGAAATTCAAAGTGAAACAAAAGATCAAACCAGAATAATTTTTTCATTTCCTTTCGTCAGCGACATTCCTTTAATTTTTCCCCAGCGTTTCACATACATAGATAGTATAATAGCACATTGGGCACATGTCAAACTCGATTTTGATTGTATTTGTGACTATACTCACGGACAATAGCTCAGTTATCACAACTAGTAATCCCAATATCCAACTTTAAACCCATCATCGTATTTGGCATGCTGAAAGTTCTAATTATAAACTTATATACCTAAAAGTTTAGGTAATACGTTGGAGGCCACAACTACTTCTTAGTTTGATGGAGATGTAATATGGCATTATGAGCAAATCCCAGATTATAGCATTGTCTTTGCGGTTTTAATATGATCAACATTCAACAACGTTATTTTTTCATACATTATGGTACAGCGTACTTTTCAATGCGGATGAAATAATAATACCTCACTTTCTTATGACTTCTTTTCCGCCAATATATTTAAGCCTTTCTTTAAGCTGACAACTTGGGGCAGAGGTTAGAGACGTCCTATGTTTGAAATAATATCTTCACGTCTTGTTCTTCTAATCTTGATAGATTAAATATAATATATAAGAAAAATATTTAACCCAGGGTTGGCTTCTGGGGTTGGTCATGGAACCATGTTTCATTCGTCAAATTTTTTTAATCTCAAATCTTATGTTATACTAGCTATAAAATGAGTCAAAGCACATGTAAAGTAATAATTAATAGAAGTTCCAGTATGAACGCGCGAGTTGAAATTTCAGAGTTGAAACTTGACTATTATTCCATAGATTTTATAATTTTGAGCTGACTCAACAAAACTTAAGTTCATCTTGATAATGTATTGGACTTATTTAGAAAATACTTTCACCTAAAATTAATATTAAATTCAAACTTTGATTTGAATTTAATAATATTTAAACTTGAGGGTTAGATATAGACTCAGAGATTAGTTAAGCTAAATATTACAATACTCAAATTTAATTCCACTGTTCGTTAATAGAATATGAGTGAATATCATGCCAAAAAAAAAAAAAAAAAAACAATAAGTTTGCCAACAGATTTAACTTATTTATACTCTTATCATTTATAAAAGACGTTGAGTGGATTTAAGCAAATAGAAGCAAACTTCAATTCAACCGCTAACTTTCGTTTAATTTTCTCGATGACTTTATCCCTCTAGCCTCGCCAACTAATAAACATTCATAAACTTCTCTTATTTACATTTATATGAGTGTCCATATACTCCATACCACAACTTTTTCTTAATGGTTGATTGCATTCGAGTTCTATTTGTGGTATTTATCTGATTGGAGTATTGGATTTGTGTGATATTGATATCTAAGACTAGCTCAGGAGAAAACATCATAACTTTTTGATGATTGGATGAGCATGGATTTTGGAGCCCAAGAAAGAGAAGTTTGTAAGTATCAGGAAAATTTTCACACGTATAATAGTAAAATAAGAAATTTTTAAAACAATTATTATTTGTATTTTTATATGTAATATAATATATTAAAATTCGTATTAATATTTATACATATAATAAGTTGCAGAATCCCCAATGAATTTTTTCGCTATTGGTGGTTACAAGGAAAACCTGTACCTTGGTTGGGGATTTTGACACGTTATCTGCATTGTGTCTTGGATGATGGAAAATCAAAAGAAATAGAAACAAATCAGACGAAGTAATACGATATAGTGTATTTGGCAATTTAAATATAAAGTGTAAATAGATAGAGAAAGAAAGAAAATGGATGGAAATAATTTATTTTGTAGGATTTTTTTTTTTCACTTCAAAACTGTACATGTGATGGAAATAAGAAATAATTAAAAAAATTACCTTTCCAAACAATATTCGTAAAGAAATATGATAGGAGTAATTTTTTCCTATACTAATTTCATTTTCTTTTCTAAAACAATCCAATCAATTAAAAAAATATTTTTTATTTTCTTCATGGTTACCAAATTCTGAACTTATATTTTATTTTCATTCCTTTCTTCCTTTCTTCCCATCCATTTCCTTCTTGCTAAATTGCCAAGCATGGTGTCAATTTTTGTGGTCGACTTGAGAACCAAGTCTAAAATGATGGCTGTTGCAGACTTTTCTAGTAATCACTTTCATAGACTTTGGAAAAAGAAAAAGAAAGAACACTAACTCTTTAAAATAAATATATATTTCTTGAACCGTTATATTAATGTCCAGATAAAGCGCTTTCAAATCACATTCCCAAGTGCAATCAGTCTTATGTCCCTCAATAACGGATTTAATAAAAGCAGTTTGAATTCTTTTAAAACAAACACACTTCCACTTGAAATGAAGAATGTCCAGCTGAATAATGAATTTTAGCGGTAGTACTGTAAAGCTCATAACTAATTACAATCTAGTAATTTAGAAAAAAAAAGAAATATAAAAAAAGATGCGTTTTAGACACCCACATGGCAATGTCATAAGATAAGTATCTTGGGTCTGTTTGTTTGTTTCTTTTTTCAGTGAATACAAATACTTCTTTTAAATTTTTTTAATAAATTATTTATCAAAAAATACATATAGATAAAAGAAAATTGACATTTCTCACCAAAAGATTAAATAGATTAAATATAGATATAAATCAAACATATTTACACATATTATTTTGAAAAAGATATAAATACAGATGAAAAACAGACCATCTCTATATATTTTGGGAGGAATTTCATTACTTGAAAGCTACGTACAAAAGCAAAGCAAAGCAACGGAGGGGAAAAAATAATGAAAAAAAAAGGAAAAAAAAAAAAAAACCAACAATTAGAACCATAAAGTCGATGCCTTACATTACTTGAGTCATGGGGCCATATCCCACATAGGGGTTGTTAACTCGCACTGTGTTGGCCATCGTAGGGCATTGCCAACGCTGGTTCTTGGTGTTGATACCTAAGAATAAAAGACCTCTTATTGGACCCTTAAGGGATGAGAACAATGCTCGGAAAAAATTTAGGTTCTTTGAAAAGGACCTTGAAAAACTGCCATAGTTTTTTTTTTTTTTTAAGTATGTTTTATATATAAATTTTATTATGTGAGTTTTTTAAAATTATAAAAAGTTATGAAAAACCTTGTGTGATATAAAGTAATGAGATCCCTAAAAAAGAGATAATTTGACACCTTAAGACCTTGTAAAAGTTCTTAGAGATGTTGATGCTCTTATTTAATAGCCCTAAAAAGTATAGCTATTTGTACATGTCAAAATTAAATTATCAAACTCGTGAATGCTTACTACACTTCTAGATATTGACCTCTTATATTATTAGCCAAAAGAGGTTGAAGACATTTCTTCTATCATCTCAGTGGCTTATTTAGCACTTTTCCTATCAAATTTCTACCAATTGTGGCATTAATCATCCACTGTAATTGAGCAGTAAGTGTATAGTAAAAGGTTTGTAAATAGAATCAAATAGACAGTCTATGTTGTGAACACCTCTATAGCAATTCTTAAAATCTTTCCTAGGTTTTATGTAAGAACTCTCCTCCAATTTGCCTAAACATGGCAAGATCATTTATCAACTTCATTGTTCAGAAGGGTAGGAAAAAAAAATTCGGTTAAGAACTCATGGCTTAATAGCTCCGGACATTTCCTTGTCTCACACTCGAACTTATGAATTGTGGAAATTTAATGAATTTGTTCTAGGTTTTCCAAACACCTCACAAATCACTCAATGAAGAATAACAGTATCATTGTCATATTACAAAAATTTTCCCTAATATTTCTCTCAAAAATCATAGTAAATTTAAAATATGAAATATAGAATATTTCCCCTGGATGCTTTTTGTCACACCCCACAATTCACCATAACTGATGTGGCCGACGTGATGCCAAGACCATTGCCCTACAGGCTTTGACTTCAAGGGATCACCGCAACTTAATTGGTGAGAGACGTTACCTTTAAGACAAACAAAAGCCTCAGGTCATGGGTTCGATGTGATCCCTTGAAGCCAGTGCGTGGGGGCTGCGGGGCGTGGCACTTTTAATATGTGTTTGTATTTGTCTATCAATCTTCTGTTCCATTCTATATTTTTTATCTTCAATTTAACTCTTTATATAGGGGATCTTCAAATTCTATTCTTTATATAGGCTTTGATTTATGAAGTTCAAAATTTCTTATAAATGGAAGTGGCAACAAATTATTATCATTTGAATTATTTACTTAGACTTCACTTAAACACTTCCTCGAATCTTCAACTTGTGCATTTAGTCCTCAACTAACCATTGTAACAAGAAAAATGTCTTCATATGATTTGATTAGTGAAATATAATAGGATATACCACCAAAATATGTTCAATCTGCGGCACTTAGCCTTCAAATCTTCACTTTCTTTGTTTAGATAAAAATCCAGTTGTCCTTGCACTTCTAATCTTCTAAGATGCTTCTATTCTTTTGTATAGTTTCATGTCCTAACGCTAATGGTCCTTCATAAAATGTCTAGCTTGTTTCTTCCCTTTGGCTTATGTTATGCTTTTGGCCTTGAATTTCATATTCTGACTTCTAGCCTTTGTCTGTTTCAAGTTTCTACTTCGTCTTTTAAACTACTCTGAGTACGATGGGTAGACAAAGAGCTCAATAAGACACATTAATTCCTTTCTATTTGTATCTATTACAAATTCTAATTTGAGTATAAGTATGAAATTCTCTTTGTTCTCCTCTATTTATATCAGCTTCATACATTATATCTATGGATTTGAGTGAAAAAATCACTTGAATAAGTAAACGGAACATAAGGGGCTCTTTAAATCTAATCTTATTGTAATATATCTCTTTTGCTCCATGCTCTTTTTTCACGGGTTCCATGATTAGAGATTAAACCTGTTTAATGTAATTGAAAGTTTCTCACTCAGACTAATTTGTGACTCCCGTTTCTTGTATAGTAATTCTTGCTTCAACTTCAACTAGATCATTGTTGCATATCATGCATTATTGAACAAGATTCACATAAAATATAGACTTCTTAAGGATAACGATAAAATAACAATCATATCATAAAAGATATTGGCAATAAATAAATGGAAGGGAAAAAAAAGACTTTACCCTTACTAAAATCTTGTACATTATATAGGTGTACAATGTAATAATACAAAAAGTATGAGACATTAAAACTTAAAATAACAAAGAAAATTTAATATGGAACTTGTAAACTGTAATTAGAAAATTGCTATTCCAAGTGTAAGTTGGCGAGGTAGCTTAAAAAGCATCATCCCTGCTAAGTATGATGAATCAAAATTTGTTTTTTATTAAAACAAGTGATTGATTCTCTAAGAAGAAAATCCGGCAACACAACAATGATTATTAAGATTTTTTATTATTCAATTGAGATGAGTCTATTGATATTTATAGGGAAGCTACCTGTCAATGTGGTTTGTTGGATTAGATGGACGACCAACCATTAAGATAAGTCTTTCTAGTAATAGGTATTAAAGTAGGACTCTCTTATAGACCAAAACCCATTAAGAGCATTACTAGTGGTATGCGAGTCTTAATGAAAAAGGTTGGAATTGAACAGACCAAATTCAAAAAACAGGTTTAACTCTTTAAGTCCTAACACTTTAGCCCGAGAAGTTAAATCCATATCAAAATTAGGCTTAAATCTTTTAAATCAAGTTTAATAATCTACATAGTTTGCATTCTTTTTGTACTCACTCTGATATCTCAAAAATGCAAAATTAAAAAAAAAAAATTGTAAGAAAACTATCTATCATTTGGCACTTACATTCTGTTTGAAAAATGCCTCTTCCTTTTGGTTTTGTTAATCCCCCAATATGCAATCTGATGGATCAAAATTAAATTAAACTGTGTGCTTCTTTTCTTCTTCCAGTAACGCTTTTACTTACCGAACGACAATTTAGTAAGTTATTAATATAATTCTAGTAATGATGCCTTAAATAATTATAAATGGATGAAGAGTAGGATACAGGAAAGGAACATAGTTATACTGTATATGTTTTAAATATTTTAATTACATTTTCTTAGTAAGATTTAATCAATACGTAGGGGTACAGATGGACCGTGGACCCAAGAGTGTGGTCACAGAGAAGTGGTCCAAAACTATAGCGACCGGTTTGAATACCAGGACGTCCCCCTAAATCCATTTATGGCCTCCCCCGTATGAAAGAATGAAAACTGGAAATATTTAAGGGGCGATATCACTTCGGATAATATATTCCTAATGTGTAATTATTAATTATATACTAATACATAGATAATACATAAGATAGTTTTTAAAATAATTATTATTTATATATCGATATATTAAAAAATTAATAATTACGTCCTAAGTGTATAATATACATAGCTTGCAGTGCGACCCACACAAACCTCAAACCTGCCTTAGGAAAAATCTTTACTGTCTATGGTTCCACTTGCTTCATCGTCCACCCTTTTATGAAATAGTCATGAGTCATGGACCAGCACTACTTTACTCTTCTCGCGATGACGATGTCTCCGCGGCTCTCTCTTCTCTCACTTCTCGTATCCATACTCTTAACCACATCTCCCCACCTCGCTACTTCCTCTTTCCTCTCTCTAACCGAAGGCTCCTCCCTCTCCGTCGAGAACCCAGACGACGTGATTACCTCCAGAAACGGAACTTTCTCCGCCGGCTTCTTCCCTGTTGGCCAAAACGCATACGCTTTCGCCGTTTGGTTCAGCAAGCCAGCATGCGAAGCTAACCATTGCACCCCCGTTTGGATGGCCAACCGTAACCAACCTGTTAACGGGAAACGCTCCAAGCTCTCCCTCCTTCGTAACGGCAGCCTTGCACTCACCGATGCTGGTATTTCCACCGTTTGGTCCTCCGACACTCTTTCTCTCTCTTCTGTCCAGTTACAGCTCAAGGAGAACGGGAACTTGGTGTTAACGAACTCTAGTGGTGGTATCATATGGCAGAGCTTTGATACACCAACAGATACGTTACTTCCTACACAAGCAGTTAATCGGAACGATTTCGTTGTTTCTTCACGTGGTAATGGGAACTACTCATCTGGATTTTATCGACTATACTTTGATAATGATAATACTCTTCGTTTGGTATATGATGGTCGTTCAACATCTGGTCTTTACTGGCCTTTTCTTTGGGCTGTCTCGACCAGGTTTTTGTACAATTATAACAGAGTTGCTGTCCTTGATTCTTTAGGTCATTTTACAAGTTCTGATAAGTTTCAATTCTACGCGTCTGATTATGGAATTGTAGTTCAAAGAAGATTAACTGTTGATTCTGATGGAGTTTTGAGGCTCTATAGTAGAAGTGGACAAGAGGGTAGTGGTAATAATTGGACTGTTACTTGGCAATCTATTCCTGTTCCTTGTTTTGTTCGTGGGGTTTGTGGGAACAATAGTTTGTGTAGTTATGATCCGTATAAAGGGAGGAGTTGCTCTTGTGTTCCTGGGTACAAGAGAGTTAATCCTAATGATTGGTCTTTTGGGTGTGAACCGGATTTTGAAACTGCGGACTTTTGTAATGCGAGCAGGGTGTATTTTATCAAATTACTTTATAGTGACTTCTATGGTTATGATTATAAGACTAGTTCTAATGTTACCTTAAGGAATTGCACGGATTGGTGCCTGGAAGAGTGTCGTTGTAGGGGATTTCAGTATAGTCTGGATACTAATGGTGTTAAATATTACTGCTTTTTGAAGATGGAGTTGCTAAATGGTCATAACCAACCGAGTTTGACAGGAGAATTTTATCTTAAAGTGCCAAAATCTGTTAGCTTTCCACAAGAGGTGTTGGAGAGAAGAACCCGATATTCTTCTTTGAGTTGTCCTGTTTCTATACATTCTGAGATTAACCGAAATTATCCAAGAAAAAAGGATGCTGCCGCTCTGAATTTCATGCTTTGGTTTGCATTTGCAGTTGGCGGGATTGAAATTGTAATTGTATTCTTTGTTTGGTTCCTTTTCTTTAGAAACCAGCAGGACATTACTGCAGCAAGCCAATGCTACTCTCTTGCTGCTACTGGGTTCAATAGATTCACTTATGATGAGCTCAGGAAAGCAACCAAAAATTTTAGTAAAGAAATTGGCAGAGGAGCAGGAGGAATCGTGTATAAAGGCATATTGCCTGAAGGCAGAATAGCAGCAGTCAAGCTATTGAATGATGCTACTACAGGGGAGGCTGATTTTCTAGCAGAAGTAGCCACCATTGGGAAGGTAAACCACATGAATTTGATAGAGATGTGGGGTTATTGTGCTGAGGGTAAGCATAGACTTCTAGTGTATGAGTACATGGAACACGGGTCATTAGCTGAGAAGCTGTCTTCACCAGAACTTGACTGGAAGAGGAGATTTGATATTGCAGTTGGCACTGCGAAAGGCCTGGCTTATTTACATGAAGAGTGCCTGGAATGGGTTCTGCATTGTGATGTGAAGCCCCAAAACATTCTCTTAGATTCCAAATACCAACCCAAGGTTGCCGACTTTGGGCTGTCCAAACTAATGGACAGAAGCAAAGGGAATTCAGACTTTTCCCAGATTCGTGGAACCCGAGGCTACATGGCTCCTGAGTGGGTTTCCAATCTGCCAATTACTTCGAAAGTGGATGTTTATAGCTATGGAATTGTTATGTTAGAGTTAGTGACAGGAATGAACCCAGCTAGCAGCGTTTTTTCCATGGACTATGGAGGTGATACGAAGCACAGAAGGCTGGTTACTTGGGCAAGGTACAAGATCCGAGGATCAGATAAACAGGGTATGGTATCAAAGTTGGGTTTGGAAGAGATGATTGATCCAGCATTAAACGGAAACTATGACATGAAAAGGATGGAAGTTCTGATTGAGGTAGCGCTACGATGTGTGGAAGAAGATAAGGATGCAAGACCTACCATGAGCCAAGTAGTGGAAATGTTACTAAATTCCGAATAAGAGCATGGCTGCTGAGGATGAAGAGTCAAATTGTGGGCATATATCTTCGGTGACCTGGTATTACCCAAATTGTTAGAACCATATATATTGGGGGTTCCAATGTTTTGGAATGTCCTCCAACTTATCTCGTTCTTGTGCTACACTACCGCAGTCTTTGCTTGTAAACAAAACGTAATGTTGTATGATCGTAGAAGTTAGAACATCATAGAGAATATTATACTAAATTCAGCTTTCGACTAACAAAAACAATAAAATTAAGTTAAAAATAAAAAGAGAAATTCGATTTTTATATTGTAATTCTTATATTGGAGGTTAAATGTTTATTTTTCCGTAGCTTATAAGATAAGTCCCATCGAATAGAAGTCGCTTTCATGAATGGTTTTTTAAAAGCGTTGACGGGTTTTGGTCAAAAAAAGCGTAGACTGGTGCTCTTATCTTTCATTTGAAAGGTACTTGGAAGTTTTTTATTCTTATGTAGAAGAAATCCAATCTTTTATATATTTTAATTGAATTATTTTAATCTCTCATATTAGGGGTTTGTTTGTTTTGGCTTTTTTTCGGTAGATACACACTTTTTCTAACTTTTTGGTAACAAATTATTTATCAAGAAATAGATATAGATAAAAAAAAGTTGACAGTTCTCATCAAAAGATCAAATAGAATAAATATAGATAAAATTTAGATGTAAATCGGATATATTTACACATATCATTTTAAAAAAGATACAGATACAAATGAAAAACAGACAATCCAAACAGACCCTAGATTGAAGTCCAATAAAATGACATATTTGAAATGAGTTATTTAGATCTTTTATGTTTATATTGCTATACTATATAAATTATCTTGCATAGTTATATGTCGCAAGAAACATGAATTATTCCTTTACCAATTAGAGTAATAGAAAAGAAATATAATAAAAATTTAAATACACTATTATATTATTTATTTAAAAGATGCACTGAATACTTACATAGGAAACACTTATAATATGTTCACTAATGGGAGGTGATAGAGTTCAAATAGAAAAATGGTTCCTATATTATTACCTTGATAATGAATTCAAAAGTTTTTGTTAGGACCGGCCCTTAATAATTAAGTCCAGTCCACTACACTTTCGACCCTAGTATATAAACTTCTCTAACTCACAAAATTCTCCTTCCTACCTCTCTCTATCGTAGGTAATATTTTGGAAACCCTAATTTTATTATCTTCAATTGTTTATCTGATCAATGCTAATGCTCGAATATGTTTGTGTTTGTGATAGGAAATAATGGAGGCGTTTGGATGATAAGAGTTGGCCTTTGAGCAAGCCTCAAGCTCCTAAATCATGCTCTGTGATTTTTAGAAATGGGTTCTTCTTTGATACTGTTTTTCTATTTTACATTACTATTTATATATGTTGTTGATGTTCAACTTGTTACACAATCTGTTAGTTAATATTCTAACTTTTTATCAACTATAATATGTTACTTTACTACAATCTGTTGTAACTAGCTACACTATGTAATCATTGATCTTCTTTGTCTGGTTGTAACAATTTTATTCCTAATGATTAATGATTTTTTTATTTCCTCTATAGAGGGAATAGTTAAAGCCATTTATAAGTTGTTGTTATTATTATTCTCCCTCCATTCTCTTTTGAGAAGGATAAAAAATTGATAATGTTACCATCTTATCTTTAACAAAATCACAAACTAACAAAAATTATTTAACACAAAAGGCTCTCTCTCTCTCTCTGCACTATAATATATATAAAATTGATATGTTTTATTTAGAAATAAATCATATATACGATAGACATATTAAAATATGGTTGATGTATTTGCTATATGTATAACATATACACTCACACAACGTATAGATCAAATAGCACCATACACAAAATCTATAACATTAGTTAAAATATATAACGTACATATATATTCTATAGGTTATAAACACATAATATGTGTGTTATATATGCATATATATATGTGTATGTCATATAATATAAATTACATATAACATATTATATAGATTTATATTAACATTATATAGACAACATATTTATTAATAGGTTAATTTAGACACGAGCCCTTAAGCCCATACTAATCTATTAGGGCTTTAGGCTGAGTCTAGGGAGCTCGACCCAATATGATTTGACTACTTAAGGTTGCCTTGTAGCTCTACCTGATTAATAACAGCTCAGTCATTGCTTGCAAGCTATTATGCAAGCTCCATAGATGTTAAGAAGAGTTTTGACCTAGCTAAGTGAAACTAACGTCTACTGAGTGATTACTAATTGTGCTAACAGCTTTCAACTCACGATGTGAAGATCTCAAAAATCACTATTATTGGGGAGATTGCTTTCCTTTAATATCATAATATATCCTTTATTAATGGTGATCCACTTTTCTATCTAGTTACTAATTTTTAGCTATTAGCTAAGTGAGTGCACTCATCATTCATGTGATATAGCTAATGAGACCAGTGTAATCCCCTGAGGATAACAAGTGAAAAATCTCACTTTAACTTGATTATCCAATCAACAACTAAGAAGATTGAATTATCTAATTTATTAGATTCGACTATTATAATTATTATTTATAACCTTATAAGAATTAGATATCAGATTCATATAATTATGTATCTAAACATTGTTTCCTCTAAAATTTGTTATGCAAATTTTTATAGAAAATGCGGCTAAATTCATTATCCTATTTTTAGACTGTGAAAAAAACCTATTATAGATTGTGCCAGGGATGAGTAAGATTCAAATCACTAGTCCTACATTAACTAATTTGAACTTTCCTAATTAATTAATTCAAATTGCATTACTCTACAGTTAAAACATACGCTAATTAATTCATCCCAATCTATGAATTCATCTCTTGGGTTTAACCTTAGTCCAACATATTTATTTTAACCTAGTACTTAAGATTAGAATGCTAACTAGGGATGCAACCAAGTCAAGTTTTAGACGCATCATATGTACCCGAAACTCGAGCCACTAACTTATAAGGTTTACTAAACCTTGTCCTATAGCCCTATAAGGTTTTCATACCATATCCAAACTCGCCTTATAGGTTTGCTTTAAACTCGAAACCTAATCCTATAATCCTATAATCCTATTTTTTTTTTCCAACCAATTTTCTAATTGTAATAATAAATTCAAGAAAAATCGATGCTTTTGACACTTGTTTCCAATAAGAGCAAAAATGAAAAAAAAAAAGGATGTGGAATTGATAAAATATGTGACAGACCACATTCATGATTTAACATGTAACACCATTGCCCTCCCATATTTGGGAAAAATCAATTTAAAAATTTTTTTTAAAAAGAAAAAATTATATGTTATATGTATAGTATAAAGAGATGATCATGACGTAAAACTAAGTGTGCTCTATTGATTAAGCATCAACCTTTACATCTATGAGATCATGAGTTTGAATCCCATGAGAGTACTTCTTTTACTTTTTTTTCAAAATGTATTTATTATACTAGCTACTTTCTCTCTCTTTCTCTCTTATAGTAACAACTCTCTCTCTCTCTCTCTCTATATATATATATATATATGTTTCTTTTTAACTTTTTTTTTCACAATAACTAATAACATTAAATTATATTATCATAAAATTACCAAACTAAATAAATTATTGTTAATAACTATTTTATATTTAAAGTATACCATAAGGTAATAATGATTATTCATATTACAATGGAATCTTATTGCATACTAATCATATAATTTGATTTAATAACTTTTTTTTCAATTAATGTCATTTAAATGTCCATGAATTATTAAATAACTATCTTATCTACATATATTTTATGACCTATTTGTGCTAAAAGAAATCACATTATTCATTAATTATATAATTTAATTTACTAACATTATTTTTTCTACATGCAATGTTAAGAAAAGGAACACAGAGTATTGAATAAATATCATATCTATATATGTTTTATGATTTATTTTTATTAAAAGAAAAATTTATATAGATTTTAACTCTATTTTTTATTAATAATTAATTTTCAAGTGACACATATATCATCTATTGTAAAATGCACTAAATACTCTTAATTATAATTCGAATGATTATTTTAATGAAGTTTTAAAAAATATCACATTGAAATCATTATGTGTAAACCCCTAGAAATTTCCGTTCTAAATAAATCTTTACAATATTATGCTAGGTTATACCATAGTTTTCCTTTATAGGTATGAGACCTTCCGAATATCAGATAGTGATTGGAACAAATACCTGAAGCCCAAAAATCATCACATAAGACCTATGATCAGAACGAAGATAGCATCAATATCGTGAAATAGAAACCAAAAACCCTAGGGTCAAACTCAATAATATTATTACAAGGTTTTATGACTGAGAATCCAATTTTAGAATGCAAACTCTATTTATGTGGCCTAAATCTTAGCATTAGCCAATTGCGCAACCATAAAACCATTAAAAATTGGTACCAAGAATTATCTGTATTAGATTAGTATTACCATGTAGTATAAATATTTATGTCTCTAATTCATAAATAAAATTATCCTCTTATACATAAATATTCATCAGCTAATAAAGTAGTTCGTCCAATAGACATAATAGAAATTCAAACCCAAAATTATACAACTCAAATATAAAATCATTAAGTTAATAATGTGAAGCTTTAGAAATGTTTGTGGAAAATGAAATAGCAGGAAATTCAAATAAATGTGATAAATGAATAGAATAATGTAACAATAAAATCTATAATCAATAACTTAATAAATCTTGGTCATATGAATTAAAATTTCTGTAAGAAATGAAAAAGTAACAGCAAAATTTGAAATAGTAGAACTTAATTTAAAAATTAAACTTGGATAATCAAATTATGCCAAGTAAAATGATTAATAAGATAAAATTAATAGCTTGACATGATCAATTAATAAATTAATTAATTTGGTTTGAGATTTTCAATGATCCCTCATTTAGCTAATTTGATATAGCTATTTTCTTTCAACAAATCAAACTCCTTTATCTTTTATAAATTTCCAATTAGACTTCTTTTCTTTTTACCTTATATCTCAAAACCCTTAGAAAAATTCAATTTCAATATTTTGTGAAATTGTAAACTTCAAGTTTTATTATATTTCATAAGTAGATTTATTCAATTTCTTATAATTAACAATTTAGACCCTCTTCTTTTGAATTAGAAATGACTTAAAATTTTCAAGCTCAAATATTCAAATTTATAAATGTCTTAAATTAACTATTTAAACTTAAAATTATATTTTCTTAATCCTGGTAAATTTTGAGTTCAACTACTTGTTTAAAAATATCAAGTTTGAACCCGAACTCAAACTAAATATCAAATTTTTACAAAATTAAATTTTTGAACTTGAGTTCCAATTCAAGTTAATAATTTATATGTTATACATCTTGAAATTATCTTCCAATTATTTTTTGTACTCAAGTAAATCATTTGAAAAGTTTAAATTGGACCCCCCCTTTACCCATAATTATCCTTAAATACTTTGGCCCTATGCTATTTATTTTCTCTCTCTCTCTCTCTCTCTCGACTGCCATTTTTTTCTTTTCTTTTTTCTCTTTCTATTCTTTGTTTTCTTGGTTCTTTCTTCCTCCTCTCTTCTTTTTCCTTTCAAATTCCCCTACAAATCTTAAGTTTAAAAGAGATTTTAGAAGAAAACAAATATGAAAAACAAGATGAAGGGAACCATGAACATAAAAATTTCAAAAGCTTAGGGGAAGTAGAAATAAAGAACAATCAAGATATTTATGATGTCTAAAAGAGATAAGTCTTGCCTTTTCCTTTGCTTTAGTTGCTATATACTTTGTTTTAGTTGTTATTTATGTTTGAATGTGTTGTTTTAATGCTTGATATATGTTGGGTTGTGAAGAAGATGATGAATAGTAGATATAGGGTTTGATGGTATTTGATGTTGTTAGATGAATATAGAAGTATTAGAAGCATGAAAACTAGTTTATATGATGATTAGATGATGTTTTGATGGAAGCAAATTGTGTAAATTTTGACAATTGGATGAAGAAAAGTAGAAGCAAATTCATGACAAGGGAATAGGGGTAGTACGGGCCATTCTCGTGCCCATGCAGACCCATGCACTCCTATACCACAGGCGTGGTACTCTCTGGTTACGTTTTTCAAGCCAACTCGGCCTTTTGCATGGTCGTGTAGCTAGCTGGGAACCTTGACGCCCTGTTCTAAAAAAAACATAAATAAATAGGTAAATAGATTAAAGAAGTAATTTATCATTTATAGAGTATATTAATGTTTATAATTAGAAATTAATTACATGGATTAAGGGATTTAGAATCGAGTTAATATAACATGATTTTTAAGTTCAAAATGAGTTATGTGAAGAATTGAAGTCTAACTTAGTTTAATAGACTCAAATAAACTAAAATAAGTTAAGTTGATTAAGTGTAATCAATTTGGCTAAAATTAAGCTAACATAGACTTAAGTTTATAAAATGAATTTAGTTAATAAACCTATGTTGGTCCCACTTAATAATCAAGAAGGCGGTTGAATTGATTATTAATAAAAAATTTTTACTTTAAAAAAATTCCCTTCGGTTTTAAATATGAGAACAATATAAACAATTATGAAAATAAATTGCAAGAGTTTAAAAGATAGCGAAAAGAGAATCACGCAATAATTTAGTGGTTCTGCCTTGTATGTCAGTCCACTCTTCCAGCTCCGAACCGGTGACCCCGTTATCCTACGAATTTGTTCCACTATATCCAATAACTTCAAATTACAAGTCTGTACAATCCTCTTTGCTCGATTCTCACAGCTATCTTCTAGCTACAATCGATCTGCAGAGTTTAATCGTGTAATTGAACTATTAACTATGAAGGCAACAACACGTTTCTTCCTTTACAAATAAAAAGGTAAATCATAAGTTTGCAATAAGAAAAGAAATGCACAGTGTTAGCTCGCAATTGTAAGCGTAAAAGATGTTATGTATAATCTCGATTTGAAAAGGTAGAATAAGAGAGTTTTTGTTTGCTGCATGAACAGTATATGATGTTCTGTACTTCTTTCTATCTTTTATCACTCATATACTCTATTCAAAATGCTATTTAGAAGATAGATAACATATCCCAATTATCTCGGATAAAATCTATTGTCTCTTATCTCCTTTTTATTTTTGGAATTTAATATCAGCTGATTACTTCAACGAATAGAAGATATTTTTCCAATCTTCTATTTGTCTTCTTGATTTGAATTTGAAAATCGTGGGGTGGTAGATAGAAGATAAACTCTACTAGATTTTTGTGATTCAACAAAATCTAAATGTATCCATTTTGAATTCCTTCCATAACGTTATTCTCATGGAGATAGACTTTGAATATGATCCGTCACTGATATTTCTATCCTCGTCGTGATCTTTTAAGATAACGTTTATCTTTTTCTAATCTTCTTGGCAAGATCCATAGAATTAGATAAGATATATTCTTGTCCTTGTCTTGATATATATCAATACGGATAATCGCCTTGTCTTTAATTGAATCTCGTATAAAATTATCCAAGCAATATCTGATTTTATCCTTGAAGAATTATTTTCGTTTGATGAGAGAGAATTTGAAAAACTCTTTAAATCCCCTTGGATATAAAACCAACTTTAGTGGTAAAAAAATAAGTGTACTACCCAAATACACTTATTATCTTGGAGCTAGTTCTTCAAAACTTGTTTATACCCATATGAAATGTTGTAGATCTCATTTGGAAGATGAATAGTAACTATCGTTTCACCAGAATTGCTGTCCAAAGTTCTAGTAAAGGTTTTGTGAAACCTTATGGATTTTTGGATAGTTCTTTATCATTAAAGCAACCTTCTAGAAAACATTCTATATATCTTTTGTCTTTTGACAAATCGTTTGAGGACATCATTCCTTGTAACAAAACTTATGTACGCCTTGTTTATGTTTAGAAACACTTAAAATTCAAAACATATAACTCATCCATTCGCTTATCTTGAACTAATAAATGTTCTGTAGGTTTTGTTTAAGACTCATATATATAAATAATTCTGCACACTAAATAAAATAATTAGTTTCTTTGAGCATTTTGTTATCATCAAAACTTTAGTTAATAAAGAATCAATAACCTAGGTTCAATTTAGTTTAATAAATTATGATGAGTTAAAATAAACTAACTTAATTAAAATCTTGTAAAGTATGTAGTTTGTTTTAATGAAAGGGATGATTACAACTTAGCAACTAAACTAGGCTTAATGTGAAAATTGAGTAGAAAGTAAGTTAATTAATGAACTTAAAGCTAAGCTAACTTAAAGAACTAAAATAAGCTAAAATGAAATTGTTTTAAAATAAGAGATTTAATTTGATTAAGGTCTTAATGGATACTTGAGAATGAATTAAGAGAGATTAATGAATATGACTTAATAATTGGATTAAGTAAATAAGCTAAGTTAATCTAAACTTGACTCCTAAATGAGTTATGTGTAATTGTTATGTAATAGATTTAATTTGATAAAAGAAATATATTGTTTCAAATGTATGATTGCTTAGAAAATGAGTATTTTTGCATATGAATGTTTTATTTTTGTTTTGTAATGAATGAATAATAAACAAAAAGAAAAGAAATACTTTGATAGACAATAGAGAACTATCCGTATCTTGGTAGAGCGATATTCGTAGCCATGATAAGGTTCCTACTTAGTATTTGATCAAATAGCATCTTGAAACGGATTTAAATTCTTGAATAGATGTTTGTTTTGATATATTATTTGTATTAACCTTAGCCAATATTCTATTTCTATTTGATTTTCATGTATGAAGGATGATGATGATGATGTTGTTGATGATTGATGGGGATGGGGAATCGGTTTTCCTAAAGGGGTTTTTACGGCTTAGCTTGGATGTTAGGTAGGTAACAATGACTTTATCACCTTGTCTACGATTGTATCATAGTTGCACCTATGTCAAGATAAAACGTAGCTTGCTATGTGTGGAGACGGGGTAATTGTGTGCTATTTAATGATTGAATTGTTTGATAAAACATAATAGTGAAAATGATAACACATTGCTTGAAATGATTGAGTTGCCAATGTAGATGAATATTTTCTAATTGATTGATCACCTTAATAAATGGATTTAACCTTAATTGGCTATTTTGATTAAACAAACATGCATTACACGATAGATACCTTGCATTAGCATGGTAATCACGCTATGTATTAACATTTCAGAGTTTTTTCAATAGTTAGAGAATGGTATTGGTTCTACAAGAGAGGTTATTACTATTCTTTTGATTCCATAAGAGTTAAACAGGCAACGAAGGGCATCGCCTATGTTGTCGATAGGAAATGTTAATGCTTAGTGGAGTTTCTCTATTTTAAGGTGAAGTGGAGATGATGTTGAGATAAAATAAGTTTCAAAAGGAAATCCTCCCTTCTTAGTTATGTCTAAGGGGAAGTTTGAAGTTATGTTTGTTTTGTATATATGTAGATGGAAAGCATTGCTTCAAGGAAGCAATGAATTGAGAAAATACCCCTTTCCTTAGTTTTTTGTTTCTCCTAGGCGTGACTTGAGCTGGTTCCTTCAACCCCCAAGAAAGGGAATAAATCTTCATTGGTTTGGATTCCGGTCATTCAAATTGTGCATATCATATGTTTGAGTGCCGCATTGCATATATTTGTTAAATAGATTGGTTTAACTTTTGTTTGATAAGCGATTTAGTTATGTTATCCATTGAGCTTTGGTTTAGCTCACACCCTCATAGTCGATGTGCAAGAATAACTTAACTGAGGACGGGTTAAGGAAGTATAGAGAGAGACTTCTTATTTATGAAGTCCTTGAAGATTAGAAGATGAACATAGAAAGTGAAGACGTATGTTTTGCATTTAAATATGAGTTCTTGTAATTCATAAGATAAGTTTAGAATTTCAATTAGATTCATTATTCAATCGTTCAAAATTTTCAAAATGTATATGATTTAATCTATTTTACTATTTGGTAGGAGATACTTATTCTCTGCGGTTCTGGTGGATTGTGGAAATCTGTATTTCCTTAGCTATACAACTGTTTTCATGAATTAAAACTCTTACATATATATATATATATATATTAAGTAGAGTTTTATAATTCATTAACTTGCAAAACGGTTATCATATCTTGAATGTATACTTGATATGATTACTACAAGTTTATCCTTCTAAGGTTTTAGGATTGTGACAATTTCTTTTTACCAAAGCCATGTGCACCCATAGATAAATCCATCAAATCTATTCTTTTCCCCAAAAACCAACAATATCTAATCATAAGTACAACAAAGTCAATGAAATCTATGACACACATCACTTTTAGCCACCTTCTTCATGCCTAAAGTACAACATTTGTACACTTCTCTTTAATGCAAGGATTTCTTGCAATCTTTGGAAACTTACCCAACACAACTCAAGGCATCACTGCTTCCTTCAAAAGGGAAAAAGGTGCTCTCATTCCAAACCTTCACATTTTCTCTCTTTCTTATGTCTTCTCTCTCTCTCTCTCTCTCCTGCCCTCTCTCATGTCTCTTTCTCTCTCTCTTTTTCTCTTTTGTCTTACTCACCTCCTTTCCTTTTCTGTACAAACCAATAAAAAAGCAACCTTTAACAAAACAAAAATAGCAACTTTATGCTCTAGAAAGTGGGATCTTGGAGTAGGAAATCAACACACACTCAAGCTAAAAGGTAAAACTAGAACCCTTCTTGAAATCTCTAACTTCTAAGTTGATGGTACTAGCTATACTTAGAATCTTTCCCTTTTCATCTTCCTAGGGGGTGGCTCTCTTTATTAAGAAGGGGAGTGATACTCTGTCACTCTTAAACTCAAGATATAACACAAAAGCCTTACTTTTAGTACCTTTTATAAGTAGAAAAATAAAAGAAATATGAGTATGAACTTTTCTACAATCCGTGTTCCCATTTGAGGCCACCAAAAAGGAGTCTTTCCTTTATCAAAACTATATTTTTAGAAGTACAAACTATACTAGGGTTGGATCCCTTTAATATATAGATAAAAATAATGTTTTTTCTTGCTTAAAAACACATTTTCAACTTGTACAAGCACCTAGGAAGCTTAGAACATTAGACATCATCTAATATCTTATTTCATTATTCATGTTTTTATGAGATCTGTAAAGATCATAATTTATTTTCTTTAGTTCCTCTTTATTTATTTCTTATGCTTAGTCATGATGGTGTTTTTCTTGCTCATTTAAACCTAGACATGTTATATAAACCTTTAGGAAGCCTAGGATATTAAGGATCCACACATATTAAGCTTCATGACTCATTGTTTTGGGACAACTCTTAGAAATCCGAATTTACTCTTTATATTTGCTCCTTGGTTGTGAATTATACTTAACAAAAATGATGTTTTTACAATTGATCTATACCTAAATATGTTGCATAAACCCTTAAGAGGCTTGAAACAACAAAAATACACCTTAATGAGCAATTTTAAGACCATGGTTCTATGGGATGAATTTTGATATGAATTTCCATCTTATGTTATATCATTCTTTGCTAAATAAAAATGATATATCGACTTTAGATATACATAAAGATTATTAAAAGGATTGTGGAAAAGAAATCAAAGGAGTGCAAGTGGGCTATTATGTTTAAAACATGGCGCTAGAAATTAAGCTATATGTAAAATGGGCCTTCTTGATGCCTAAACCCGACAAATTGGTAAGTGAGTAAATTAAGGAATCAATAAAAGGATATAAAGTTAAACATGGACTCTTATTTATGATTTTTGGCCCTAACATTTTTAATAGGCTATTGGTGTAAAATTATAAGTGGGAAAAATTCATGGCCTATAAATGTTAAGAAGCACATGTAAGTAATGTCCAAAAGACAAAGTCATGGTAAGAAAGCTCATTAACCAAATGAATATTTGGATATTGAGATCACAAATAAGAAATAAGTAGTGACAAATAATATTTTGGCATAAAATAAAGTCACATGAATATATTATGGAAATAATGGCCCATTAAGTTTTCTAATCACATAAGCCTATAGATTTCTTTTTTGGGTTAAAAAAAGGAAGTATAGACACAAAACTTTGAAATAATTAGTTTGGGCCTAAGAAGGAAAATAAAACAATAGGAGAAAGTTATTTTATATCCTAAAGATTTCAAGACAAAGTAGACAACCATAGGTAATTAGAGTAGTAGAACTTAAAGGAATGGGGATTAGCCCAAAAGCTCAATTGAGAACTTAGTAATCATAGGTGACAAGTGTGAAGGCTCATGGGCTCATAAAGGTTAATATAGTAGAGAACATGATTCCTAAACGCTTATATGAGAGGAAGCTTTAAGTAGAGCCTAGCTAAATTAGGCCCAACAAGAAAAACCAAGAATGAGAATAAATAATAATTCTATAACACTCTAGTTTAACTAGTAATTATTTGTCATCTAAGTATTAATACATATTATTCTTATATATATATATATATATATATATGCGAGCTCGACTATCTGTCTGATGTCCTTCCGACTATTACGACACTTGACTGTTGTTATGGACTGGTAAGTAACTTGACTTTATTCACACTTGCGTAGTGTAGTTTAGTTACACCTAAATGAAGATAATAAATTAGCTTGCATGGGGGATTGGGAGTATATTTGTTGTTATGCCTGTTGATCAGATAAAATACTCTAATTATAGAGATAATTTTATATGGTGGTATTGCATTGAGTTGATGATGTCTAATGAATGTCTGCAATTTCTTGACTAATAAGAAATAAACTTCATATTATTCGACTCGCTAAGTAAATGATCATGTATCGCACGACTCATTTACATTTTCATTGCATACATTAGCCATTACCATCACGTATTACTGTTCCAAGCCATGATGAGTTAGATGGGGTCTTGACGTTGAATCCTTGTTCCGCCTATACTATCATGTGGCTTATGGATCTAGCGAAAACTATCTGGCTTGAGGAAAGCCACCTATTGAGGGTCTGCATGAAGTGTGTAATACTTAGGGAGTGTCTTAGTATGCTAGGTTGATAAATGCTTTCAAAGGTTTTCAAAGGTATTGCCCAGTATACTCTGATTTTCCTGGATACTAGTGTCTAAATTGGTTCCTTAACCACCATTGCGGGCATAAATCTCCGATCTGTTTGGATTTTGGTCATCCATTTTCTTCTTCAGAGTCTTCATCTTCATTTTCTTCTTCCTCTTTACCACTTTCCTTATCTGCATGTGCATTCCTATAAGTTGCTAAGTGCCACTCATAGGCTCCTTTAAAGGGACTAAGAGGAGCACTCAAAATAGCCATGGTCTTCTCCATATCAATATGTTAAATCCTTGGAGTGGTTGGAGAAAAAACTTTTACTTTTTCAGTTTCCTTTAAAGTATCCTCATTGCCCAATCCCACATTTGGAGAACCAGATGAATTTGATGGTACGAAGTTAACCTTAGTATTAATGGAACATGTCATACCTAGAGGATTAACCATTTTAACCGACTGAGTGTTATCTCTTTTACTTGCAATTACTTCTTCCCTATTGTTGTCAACCACTTGATCCAACTTTATCTCCCCATTTGGAATATGTTACTTAGTTGAAGGGCTAACTTTATTACTAAAATTCTCAATAGGAGGAGTGGTGTCTACTTGAACTGCTTTACCTTTATTTGTTTCAACAATTCCTACGTTTGGGACATATTTTTGTTGACATTTCTTGGTGTTTTCCTCAACCTATGATGTTTTTTTTTTACTTTGTTGGTGGACTTTTATCTTTTGATACCTCTTTCTGGACATTTTGTGCTTCTTTCAAAGTAGCTGCTTTAACATAACATTCAGACACATCATGGCCCATTTTGTAACAATGACTACAATAGGCATATTTAGCCATTGATGGTCGGGATAAATTTGTAGTAGCTTCATCTAACTTCAAAGGATTACCATATGCAGAGGCTAAACCAAAGAGCATTTATTTTTCAAAACAATGGGCAGGTAAATATGGAAGAGCAAGGTATACTGGTTTAATTGGAGATTTTTTCATTAGATGAGCATAAGGAGACCACTTTACCACACGCATATTTGATGATTCGATGTTCCAATTTTTCTTCTCCCAAATTCTGGTATAATCTTCCTATAAAGTAGGTCGGATTAAAATTTGGCATTGATTTAGAAGACCAATCTCCACCTGTCCTTTAAAGCCCCTAGCCACAAAAAATCCTTGTTTGATTCATATTAGGCCTTGTATAGGTAAAGGAACCCACTAGTGCAAATTTAAGAGGGAAACATCATTTACATATTTCTTCATCACTCAATAATAATACGGCTCTCGCCTAAAATTAGTAGGAACTTTTCCATATAGAATGGGCTGATGTGAGCTCAAAAGAAATGCAAAGGATTTCCTAAGTGTAATTGGTAAAGAAATGGGTTGCTAGGCATTGGCGCTTTTGCCAACTTCATTGTGCACCATAACGACACTACTAAAAAAAAAAAAAAAGAAAGCCCACACAAGACAAGACTCCATTGTTCCAGACAAAGCTCCACCGAAAATCTATCAAAAAGGATAAGAAACAACTGCCTCCTTGGACCAAGAATGATAGATGTTAGATAAAAACCACTGGAGAAAACTTCCATAGCCCGCTTCTTTTGGAACTCGCCTAAGAGCTTTATTTTGACAACCAAAGACAAACCAGCGAAGAAACCCTCCAAAACACCATGAAAAAATAGTCACAAACACTACTTCCAGATTGTTTTTGTGATGATATCCTTCTAGAACACTATTAGAACTTGAAGATTTGTGATTGAACCGAGAAGAAAAAAAAAAGAGATTATTATTAAAAAAATGAGTAAAATTTGAAATGAACATATTTGTAAAAAGCAAATAAAAAGGGAAAAAGATTTAATTTTGATATAGTAAAGTTGTAAAAAGATGTGTTTTTTGAAAGATTTAACTAAAGATTAGGGGAAAAATTGCCTCAAAGATTCTGGAAATCCCCTATAAGATGAAGAGTCCCGGGCTTAGTTGGAAGGCAGAGCTTCTCTCTCTACATTTAATATGTGAAAACTTTTGAAACCAAGGTAGATCTGTATTTTTGAGATTGGGCTTCGAGCTTTTAACAAATTTTTTAGTTTGAAATGGCTTCTAAAGATCTATTATTGTATAGATCTACACTTTTAAGAAGAGATGTTAGAGTACATGCACGGGTTCAGATTTTTGAAAATGGATTCTAGAGTGTGTGAAAAGGATGCACACCTAAGGCTTCAAACAAGTGAGTTGGGAAAGTACAGTGCTAAGCTCAAGTTTAACCAGAATTTTCAAATCTTCAGCTTACGATTTTAAGCATGAGTTCGGCTTGAAATAATATTACATAAACTCAAGCTCAACCCCATTAAACTTGTTTAAGTTTGATTTATTAGAAAAATATTTTTAAATCTAATTTAAGTAATATTAAAACCCATACTTGATTTGAATTTGATTAATAATTTTACTCAGCGCGAGCTCAATTAGACTCGTGAGCTTATTAAGCTAAACATATGAAACTCGAGCTGAGCTCGATAAACTACTCAAGTAGCTTAGGCTCAAGCTTAACTCAACTATTATAAAATCGAATCCAAGTAGCTTGCGAACTGGTTTGATTCATTTGCACCCTTATGCATACTTTTAAAACCGAACTTTGGTATGCATAATGTGGTCCACACTTTCAACATTGACTTTAGGTATTTGGTATGGATCAATATGTTTTCCTTATGGTTAATGCTTTATTACATTAATCAATACTTTGTTGTCTGAATGATTGTTGTATTACCCTAATTAAGTTATATATTGTTAGATATTATATGTATTTGCATGCAATTGTCTGCACTAGGTCTCACTGCTGATCCATTAGAGATTTCTCTTTTAAGGGTCTGTTTGGATTGTTTGTTTTTTATTTGTATCTGTATCTTTTTCAAAATGATATATGTAAATATATCCGATTTGCATCTATATTTTATCTATATTTGATATATTTGATTTTTTTATAAGAACTACCAATTTTTTTATCTATATCTATTTCTTGATAAATAATTTATTAGAAAAAAGTTTGAAAAAAGTGGCTATATCTATCGGAAAAAGCTAAACAAATTGACCCTAAGTGATGGTGACGGGCTAAATTGATTTGATTATATGAGATATGACATGTACATGATGGTTGGATTGGTGTTAGTTAAGTTGATGATGATGTCATCTTTATTTGAGTGACCTGTACATGTTTCAAATTTCCATCGGAACTTAGCTAGTAGATCAATTTTCTTCATGTTTTTGAGGACTTTGTAGAAACCTTTGTTAATGATTTAGATAACATTTTGTTACTTTTAGTGAGAATTTTTGGAGAATTCTATTCCATTGATGTTTGTTAGCAAATTTAGATAACATTATGCATGCACATGCTTTGGTACTATTATGCCTCAGAGTTGTTTTCTTATCTCGAGGTGTTACAAGAAGATTGTTGTATAAATTAAAAATATTTATTACCTTCTCTTTTTTTTTTTTCTCCTTTCTAATTTTGTGTATTAATCAGTAATATTTTCTTTTGGAAACTAATTTGAATATGAGAGAACATTTTTTTGAAACTAATTTGATGTAGGAATTTAATGAGATACTTTTAAACGTAATAACTCTCATTTCAACTATGGGTTGTTTGTTTGTTGGCAGATTACAGATATAAATACTTTTTAAAAACTTTTTCTAATAAATTGTTTACAAATAATTAGATATTAATAAAAAAAATTGGCAGTTCTCATTAAAAAATCAAATAGTTCAAATATAGATAAAATATAAATATAAATAAGATATATTTACACATATCATTTTTAAAAAGATACAGATACAAATAAAAAACAGACTATCCAAACGTACCATATTTAAAGAACAAAAAAATCTTGAGATGGTTCTGATATAGCAGCAACAATAAGATATGAAGCAAAACTTGATTTCAAAATATATAAAGGTTAGTTCTGCTTGTTTCCACATGATAAAGAATTGTGGAACTTAATGGTTGAACGTGGGGCGGACGAAACGGTTTTTTTTTTTTTTTTTAATGAAATAGAAAGGAATTATTTTTTATTTAAAGGAAAATTACAAAAACTGATTCGTGTCCTAGTGTTTTGATAAATAGATGACTTATGTTATTATTATTATTATTATTATTAAATAAAGGACTCAAATTTCTCTTCATTAGGAAAACATAAACTGCCACAGAATCTTATTTTGGGGAAAAGAAAATTAGAATGTTATATTATATTATTATTAAAATATGTAGAAGTAAATGTTTTTTTTTTCCTTAGGTAAAACAAAAAAAAAAAAAAACAACAGACATTGCACCGGTCATATAAATATTAAATAAATAATAAAAAAATAAATTTTATTGACAAACCTTGAGATTATTGAGGGATTAAATTTATCATCCAGTTTTTATTTTTTATTTTTTAACAAATTTGCGTTTACCTTTTGCCTCTATTCATGCAAGATCCCTAGTCGTTGAATTTTCGTATTGTTGAGAACATGAAGCTAAAAACTAGCTTCAGACTCTAGTGCTTTGCCAATTCAAAAAAGCACTGAGTAAAAAGTGCTTAGATTTATAAGCAATTGAAATGAAAGAGAAAAGATATACTTGTTCTTCGAGGAAAAAAAAAAAAAAAAAGAAGAAGAGAAGCTGATCCGCAAATTTCTTTATTTCTTTGCTGGAATATCAAGTATATGATAACATGCACTGCACATACTTATTTCTTCTTCTGATTGTTGCTTGGAGAAGTGGTAACTTAGAAAGGGTGTGCTCTTTTTTACATTAATAAAAATATGTGTTTATAGTTTTTGGATTGCCAGATTTTTATTTATATTGGATCTATATCATATCTATATTTGTGACTTATTGATATCGAATTAGTATTGATTTAAAATTAGTCTGGTTTGATCAACTTATAAGTAACATTATTAGTTTTTCATTAGTATAATATCTGTATCGGTTAATTATTGATTCAATATCGATTCGATTTGAAAACGAAGTGAAATAGGCTATCCAAATGTAATGATTTTAGTTAGAATTTTTTTTTTTAATATATCCGCTGTACTGTGGACCAGCATTAGTAAGCATCTCCTAGGTTATTGGGAGTGTTTATTCAGAAAAAAAACAGAACATGATTTGGAAGGAGTTGGGCGGATTAGACTTTTTATAAAACCCAACCAATTTCCCACGTGCGTCCAAGTTTACGTCCCTGTAAATTAAAAGGAAAACTGAAGGACCGTTTGTTTTCTTAAAAAAAAAAAAAAAAAAAAAATTGTGCTGTCCACGTGATTCATCCTTAAAACTACATGCACTCAAGTTTCAACTTTCAAGAGACCTTTTTTGTTTAACATAATACATATCATATGCAAATAGTAAACACGCAACTTCAGACTTCTAACAATCACGTCGATCGTCGTGTCTCCACCACCCTCTATCCTCTTACTTTTTGTTTTCACACTCTCAATCACTTCTCTGCACTTCGCTTCTTCCTCTCTCCTTTCTCTGTCCGAAGGCTCCTCCCTCTCAGTCGAAAACCCAAACCACGTCATCAGCTCCAGAAACGGAACTTTCTCAGCTGGCTTCTTCCCCGTCGGACGAAACGCATACGCCTTCGCCGTTTGGTTCAGCTAGCCAGCATGCGAAGTTAAGGATTCTACCCCCGTCTGGATGGCCAACCGTGACCAACCAGTTAATGGAAAACACTCCGAGCTTTCCCTCCTCCGTAACGGCAGCCTCGTACTCACCGATGCTGGCATTTCCACCGTTTGGTTGTCCGACACTCTTTCTCTATCTTCTGTCCTGTTGCAGCTGCAGGAGAATGGGAACCTGATCTTGACCAACTCTAGTGGTGGTATCATATGGCAGAGTTTTGATACCCCAACTGATACTTTACTTCCTACACAAACTGTTACTAGGAACACTGTTGTTGTTTCTTCACGAGGTAATGGGAATTACTCATCTGGATTTTATCGGCTTTATTTTGATGACGACAATACTCTTCGTCTACTATTTGCTGGTCCTTCGACATCTGGTCTTTACTGGCCTTTTCCTTGGGAGGTTACCACTACCAGGTTTTTGTACAATTCTAATAGAGTTGCGGTTCTTGATTCATTGGGTCTTTTTAAGAGTTCTGATAGGTTTGAGTTTTACGCATCTGACTATGGAATTGTCGTTCCAAGAAGATTAACTGTTGATTCTGATGGAGTCTTGAGGCTTTACAGTAGAAGTGGACACGAAGGTAGTTGTAATAATTGGACTGTTACTTGGCAGTCTTTTTCTATTCCTTGTTTTGCTCGTGGAGTTTGTGGGAACAATAGTTTGTGTAGTTACGATCCTTATAAGGGTAGGAGTTGTTCTTTTGTTCCAGGGTACAAGAGGGTTAATACTAATGATTGGTCCTTCGGGTGTGAACCCGATTTTGAAATTGCAGATTTTTGTAATGCGAGCAAAGTGCATTTTATCAGATTGCTTTATACTGATTTCTACGGTTATGATTATAAGACTAGTCCTAATGTTACCTCAGAAAATTGTAGGGAATTGTGCCTGAAAGAGTGTCGTTGTAAGGGATTTCGGTATAGTTTGGATACTAATGGTGCTATATATTACTGTTTTTTGAAGATGGAGTTGCTAAATGGTCACAACCTACCGAGTTTGACGGGAGAATTTTATATTAAAGTGCCGAAATCTGTTAGCTTACCACAAGAGGTGTTGGAGAGAAGACCTCAATATTCTTCTTTGAGTTTTCCTGTTTCTATAGATTCTGAGATTAAGCGAAATTATCCAAGAAAAAAGGATGTTGCTGCTTTGAACTTCATACTTTGGTTTGCACTTGCGGTTGGTGGGATTGAAATTGTAATTGTGTTCTTTGTCTGGTTCTTTTTCTTTAGAAACCAGCTGGATAAAAGTGCAGCAAGCCAATGCTACTCTCTTGCTGATACAGGGTTCAATAAATTCGCATATGATGAGCTCAGGAAAGCAACCAAAAATTTCAGTAAAGAAATTGGCAGAGGAGCGGCTGGAATTGTGTACAAAGGTGTGTTGCCTGATGGTAGAGTAGCAGCAGTCAAGCTCTTGAATGATGCTACTACAGGGGAGGCTGATTTTTTAGCAGAAGCAACCACTATTGGGAAGGTAAACCATATGAATTTGATAGAGTTGTGGGGTTATTGCGCTGAGGGTAAGCATAGGCTTGTGTATGAGTACATGGAACATGGGTCGTTAGCTGAGAACCTCTCTTCACCAAAACTTGACTGGAAGAGGAGATTTGATATTGCGGTTTGTACTGCAAAAGGGCTAGCTTATTTAAATGAAGAATGCTTGGAATGGGCTCTACATTGTGATGTGAAGCCTCAGAATATTCTACTAGATTCCAATTACCACGCCAAGGTTGCTGATTTTGGGCTATCTAAACTAATGGACAGAGGCAAAGGGAATTCAGAATTCTCCACAGTTCGTGGAACCCGAGGTTACATGGCTCCTGAGTGGGTTTCAAATCTGCCAATCACTTCAAAAGTTGATGTTTATAGCTATGGAATTGTTGTGTTGGAGTTGTTGACGGGAATGAACCCAGATAGCAGCGTTTTTTCCATGGATAGTGGGGGAGATACGAAGCAAAGAAGGCTAGTTACTTGGGCAAGGTACAAGATGCGAGGATTCGACAGAAAGGGTCCATTATCAAAGTTGGGTTTGGAAGAAATGATTGATCCAGCATTGAATGGAAACTACGATTTGAAAAAGATGGAAATACTGACTGAGGTAGCACTACAATGTGTGGAGGAAGATAAGGATGCTAGACCTACGATGAGCCAAGAAGTGAAAATGATACTGAGAGATGAATAAGTGCATGAAAGCTGAGGATGCCGAATCAAGTTGTGGGCATATATCTTCGGTAACCATGGATGATTACCCAAAATGTTGGAACTATATATTGGGGGTTTTAATGTTTGGCATGTCATTTATCTTTTCTTGCTCTTTAGCTGGATATACTGTAACAGAGCAACTCCTAAACCAGAGTACCCCCAAATGACTCATGCTTAACTGGAAAGTCTTAGTATGATTTGAGAATATGTAATCTGATTTAGAAGGCACTAAAAACTAGTGACAAATTGCTTTTCTTGTAGTCCCTGCAATATTCTTCGAATTAAAAACGCGCGGCAAACCTGTTTTATTTTGACTATTAACACTTTAAAAATCAAAGGACAGGATGCAAATCATGGGAAATATTAAGGTCATCATCGACATAAATCAAAGGGTACATCGTCTATGGAATGCTTTGAAAAACAAAGGATTGAAGGTAGTAGTTGATTTTATATCAACTAAACATGAAGATGTCAGGAGATTGCCGGGACTAATGTAATTTTTGGAACAATATAAGCTGCCTTTATATATTTGGGAGAAACTTAAAAAATGCAAAAAATCACGTGTTAATGCCGAACATGTGATTTATGTTATTTTTTTTTAATAAAGAGTGATCCATTATAAGAACTCTTGTTAGCATTCTATTGGTTTAACGCAATTAATGCTTATTTACTTGCTAGCATTCTGAGATGACCCTACGCCAAGGTTAAAAGATAGCAATATTGTGCAACCGACATTCATTACCAACCACGACAAGTCTTTCTCCTCTGATTTAGTTGCGTCAGATACCTATTAACTCCAAATCACAATTGGGAATGAGGGAAGTGATCGGAGTTTAGTTTACTTTGGGAGCTCGCCGAAAGGGTTAATATTAACGGTCGCTTTTTTATTAATATTGGAAATTAAAATCCCTGTTGGTCTATCATGACTATGGCAGAATTTTTTCGTCAGCTTGCTTGCGGGGGCACAATTAGAAGCCAGACTAACGTAACTTTTCTTTTCTTAGTTTTTTTTTAAAAATCATTTTTAACATTTTATTTTATTCTAAATTTATTTATAATTTTTAGATAAATTAATTATATTAAACCAATAGAATGTTAACATGGCTTATACTCAGGTCATCAATTTGTAAAACATAAATAAATAAATAACACAGATTATCTATTTGCAAATTGGCAACAGCATGAAATTTTTTTTTTCTTTTGTAATTCTCTGAAGAGAATTATATCGCAAGTTACGTGTATTTATCTTGAAATTCAATATTTATATTTTAAGTGGACCCATGCATTATTGTCTCCATTCATTAGTTTTTTTTCTTAATATATATATATATATATGTATGTATTTTAATTTTTAAGGATAAATTATATTAATCATCATTGTGAATTTTTCGGATTACAATTACCCCACCAATACTAAGAATTACTCCCATTTTTTACATTAGCCTCACATTGTTTGCAGAAGTGATATTTGATGAGGCTTAGGAATAAACATAATTATACGACTCAGGAATTAGATCTTAATTAAGTTAATGATAGAATTATTTGTATATATATCTGTTTGCTATTATAATTATATTATATCTTATATATTTATAAAAATTTCATGATGATATTTTTAAAATTTCATAAATATGAAAAGAACCCCCTTTTAAGGGTATTTAGTGCCTTTTGTTGGAAATTGTGTATATATATAATTTACTTGTTAATTAATTAGTCATTTAAAAATTAAAATTTATACATGAAAGTTTTTGCTTTCAGCAAAAATAAATCATAAAATATATCTAAATAGAATAATTGTTCAATAATTTATGTTCCTATTCATAACAATAATTAAACAATAAAGAACATAGCATGTTGCTAAATCAAGTCATATAATTAGTGTCATATAATTGTACTTCACGTGATTAATCAAAATATTTGAAAAACAAATAAAATTATTATTTTTATAGTGTACTATGAATAAAAAAATTCATAATAATTTATTTAGGCCTTGTTTGTTTGGAGGAAAATTATTTGTTAATTGAAAATGTTTTTCCTTGATAAAGTTTTCTTGAAAATTAGCATGTTTTAAGATGTTTGTCTAATTTTATGAAAATAATTTTCTTTCGTTTGTTTCTTCTAAATGCTTGAATAATGAAATACTAGGATAATTAATAATAATAAAACATATTCTATAATGAGAAATAAATCTACCTAAATAAAAATATTTAAAAACTTAATAATAAATGTCGTGGGTAATAAATGATTGATAGATAAAGCTTGTAAATTGATGAGAAAATGACTTTATGTTTTTATAATTCATAAATTGTTTCCCCAAAAGTAAGCTATGAATGAGTCTCTATTTTTAAAAAAAATAAAAAATATTTTTCAATAATTGTCCCACTTTTTTTTAAACAAACATGAAATAAATGAAAAGATAATTTTCTGAGAACTATTTTTATCAAAACAAACATCGCTTAAATTAAATATAATTTCATAATAAAAGATTTAATGCTATTAGTTATATGAGAGAGCAAAAAAAAAGCTAACATGAAAAAAGAATAATCTCAACCTTGATTTCTTTACAACCTTAATCCCAAATCATACAAATTATCCAACACAACAATATATAAACAAAATACAATAAATAAAGAAATAGACGATAGAGAAAAATGCATCAGAATTTAACAACCCTTATTTATGTGCCTTTAAGAAATTTAGTTGTTGCCCATTTTCTCCTAAAAGCATCTTTATTGCAAAAGTTCTAATGACTATTTTTTCCATCAACTATAGTTTAGATGCCATTTGGAAAACTCATGTCATCTTTACTTCTTTTCTTGTTGTTCGCACATTGCCTTGCACCAAAAAGGTTATACCATTTGGACACCACACCCTGACATCCAAATGCATGCTAAAAACCATATGATTAAAAGAACTCAGGTCATGTGAATCACTGAATTTGTCGCACTATTAGACGTTGCCCCTTGATGGTTGAACATTAGCTACAATTTTATGACCAATCCTTTTAATCATGCTATCGTTATATCGCCTACCTTGTGGTATTGGACGTTAGTTGTAGTGTAGCAAGATCCTACAAAAACATTACAAACACAGACATAAACACATGTATAATGCAAATAAAAGTTCATATCATCACAAACATATTTTGCCTATTAAGTATAACTTAATAAGATTGTTTGAAAAAATTATAAATAATTGAAAATGATAAATAAAAGCTCATGTCATTACAAACATATTTTGCCTATTAAGCACATTAAAAATGATAAATAATTGAGTAAATGGATTATTTCCAAGATTGTTTGAAAAATTTTATAGTTTTTTTATATCATAGTTATCATTTATAAAAAAAAATAAACATATAGTTTTATAAAACATTGTAAACCGTCTAGTTTGAGCATCGACCTTTGGTGAGGAATAGATTAAAAATGAAAATTTTGGAAAGAATATAAGGACTTATGAAGGGATTTGTTTTTATTTCATGTAGTTAAATATTGGTAGATTATATGGAAGGTCACAACATTTGGGAATAAGTTTATTTGATGTTATAATGTTTTAAGTGGTTCATTTGAGGTCACAACATTTAGAGAAGTGGGTCAATTGAGGTAACAATTGACACATGTCAATAGAAGGAAAATTTAATTAAAACTTAGAAGATTCATCCATTTGTGACATGTGTCAATGGTGATCTTAATTGACCTACTTCTCAAACGTTGTGGTCTCAAATGAACCTATCCCTAAATATCGTAATATTTTAGTGTAATTTATCCATTTAAATAATGAAGAAAGAAAAATGAAAGGAATTCAACATTTGGGCCTTACTTTACTTAGATACCATATGATTAAGTACCAAATTTGTAGGCTTGACATAACCTTGTGTAGCTTCTTTGATTTCCAGTCAAAGTAAGATGTAATATAAAATTATCATTATAATTATAAAATTAAAATAAAGACGAAGGAAAAAAATGTAAATAAAGGAGGGACATCCAATCACCTTTTCCTTCACTTTTCTTCCATCCCTTTTCCCTTCTCCAAACATAATAAAAATGAGTTAAGTTGATGTAATAAAGTTCTAACAGTCCAAATTGTCGGAGCTTAGATTTGATTGTGTCCTAACCACGCCTATGATGTTTAAGTTCCAACTCAATTTAAAGTGAAACCCAATGAACTTAAGCTCCTTTGTTGAGCTTTGCTTAGGAAATGAATTTTTGCTGATCTAACATTAGTGATTCAATTATACTCACCAATTATAATATAACACATCAGCAAATTAAATAACCTAACACAAATTTAATTTATTGAAACTGCAAAATGTTTAATAACTATTGGTTGAAACAGTATTGAGACAACAAAATCTAGAGTGAATATTCATTATTGTTTAGGCTTATTTTATTTAATTTTTCTAAATGAAAATAATAATATCTAAATAGGATTCAAATTCATGTAATGTTTGAACTCTGCACTGTAAGACTCTGGTTTTAAGTCTAATTAACATCAAGCAATTCTAATAAATATGATTCAATAACCTAAGATGTTTAATTTTCGTGACGACTTTGCTCTCTAGCCGAGTCAAATTCATGAATGTCAAGACACTTCCGTTATTGGCATTTATCGAGTGTCCAGATCAAGATTTTCTCAACACATAGGCTGATAGCTTCATTTTGATCGGCATCTACTATGATGACGATGACGATGGTCGCAATTCACGACCAGGGACGGGCCGGGGGCTAATATATAGGATCCTGCTTTCCCCTTACTTTGGAGAAAAACCAATTATTATAATATATTTAAATAAAAAAGAATATGTTATTTATATTTTTTAATAAAAAAACTAATGTTCCCACCTAATCAATTGATTTTCCTGGCCACGATGGTAGTATCGATCATTAAGACAATTAAATAAATGTTTGGAGTTTAAATATTATATAAATTATATGTGATCATAAGCATTAGATGTGTTGATATTTAAATAGAAAATATGTGTAAGATGTGTCCTATTTATATTATCATGATATAAATATATAATAATTTTGTTTTTAATTGTTTGCTATAATAGCATCTAACTATAGAATCGATTAAAGTCGTTTAGTTTAATTCATTCAAAGGTTCTTTTTTTTTTTTTTTTAATAACTAACTCAACAAAATTTGAATCTAATTCAGACTTAGTTAAACCGACATATTAGTTAAGTTAAATATTATAAACTTCTAGTGTGGTTTGATTGTGCCTAATAGAACACGAGCAAATTCAATGCTTAACTTTAAATAATTTACAAATGGGTTTAACTCTTTTATAGTGTGGAAAGAAATAATAATTAACGCTTATTTAAACCCTTAGAAATCATATAAAGTATAGTGGGGATCTAAGGAAAAGAAGCAGTCTCGTCCACGTAAAGAAACTTCAATTCAACAGCCACCTACCGGTATTAATTTTCACGACGTTATCCCTCTGGCCTCGTCAACTCATGAAAATTTTGACACATTTCTTATGGACAATCATATGAGGATGAGTATCATAATTTTCTTCATAGATAACTGCATATAACGCTGTTGTGATAGTTGAATTTTTTTTTTTGGCCGAGTTGTGATAGTCGATTGAATTGTCGAGGTCATGGACTAGCTCAGAGGTCAAAACGATATCGAGTTAATGACAGGATAAGTACGCTGTTGTAATTATAATTGACTTTTTTATTTTTTTTCGGGCGAAGGACTTTGGAGATCAAATGAAAAACTAGTAATTTAAAGTTTATTTATTTGTTGATAGATTATAGATATAATTTTTTTTAATTATTTTTTATTAAATTATTTATAAAGAATTAAATATAAAAAAAATTAATAGTTCTCATCAAAATATCAAATAAATCGAATATAAATAAAATATAAACATAAATTAACTATATTTATACATATTATTTAAAAAAAATTAAATACAGGTAAAAAACAACTTTCAAACAAAACCACACTTTTTCGGTCAATTGTCGTCATCGACCGTCTTGATAAGCATGTCCAATATGATGGCAGGCAGGTCTAAACTTTTGCTTGGTCAACTCTTTTACATTGCCAATCAAATAGCATGCATATCTGGACGGGTGAAGCCCATGAAGTTATAACTTGGTCTACTCCGATTGCCCCTCATTATAAAGACTATGCATGTACATATACAATAGAAAAAAAATCTTTCGTAGGTAACAACATTATATTAGCTACTAATTAGCCATTATTTTAACTTTTCTAAATCTATGAGAGGCACAATTTTTTTATTTTATTTTTTAATTATCATCTGTAACCATCTACTTGAATGGTTGGATAATTAAGCGAATGGAATCGAATTCATATCAATTCTATTTGGAAAGTGATGTAGATATTATTCGGCTATAAGAATTTTGATGGGTGAGTCATCAATGAATAAATAATTAGTTGTGCCTACAGAATATTATATTTATTTAATTTTCCTTGAAACATTTTTAATTATTATTGAGAGATAATACTTTTACATCATATTCCAAGAAGTATGTCCCCCTGAATCACAAACTTTCCATTGCACTTTGAATTATTTCAAAACAAACGTACTATGAAAATATTCAACCGTACAATTAATTTTGGACATACTCCGATTCCCCCTCATAAAAGAGATTATGCCTACATATATCTAGATATATATGATACAAGAAAGTCATTGGGTAGGCAATTACACTATATTAGCTACTAATTAACCATCCACTTCAATTGTGGGTAAATTACATTAAAAGGTATTATCATTTGAGAGTAAATTTATTTAAGATATTGATGCTTTAAGTGGTTAAAAAGAGAAATCAATTTTTTGAGATAAATTTATTTAAAGTATTAATATATGTATCAACATTTTATAAAGTGAATCAAGTAAGGTATTAATAATTAACTATTGATAAAAATTTAAAGAAACTTAATTGAAAACTAATCCATTCATTAATACTTTAAATGGACTTTTTAAAAGGTTGATACAACATTTGATTTATTTTATGAAATGTTGATTATTCTTTTTAACCACTCGAATTGTTGATATCTTATGGTGTAACTTTTTTCCTTTAACTTTTATAGCTAATATGATGAGTCTATAACATCATTTTTTTCCACCTTTTACTATTACATTTTTAAGAGAAGTAGAAATCAAATCTAGATTATTAATCCCATTGAATAATATAAATAAAATATTTAGTTGTTTACTAGTATTATTGTAAACCAATAAAATCAAGATGATATTGTTGAAATATTTTCTCCCAAATTAGTGAGATTGTAAAATATTTAGGTTCATAATATAGAGTCAAAGATTATAAAATATTTAGATTCCTAATATAGAGTTAGTTAGATCTAACTTATGGTTAGGAATTAGGTTTTTTTTTTTTTTTTTTGTTAAGTTTTCTTTCTTATTCACCTAATTGTACAGTATAAATTTGTACGATTTTATTACATAATCAATATATAAAAAATATTGAATTTCTTATATCTTTCATGTTGGTATCAGAGCTAACAAAAAAAAATCTTGAATTCTTGAAATAAAAATACAATCCCTATTATTGTTCAAACCGAAGGAGTCTTCAATGTAGGAGTTAGTCTTATGGAATCAAATTATGATGTTTGGTCACAACTAATGGAGATGAATATTACTGAAAGGGAGAAACTTTCATATATACATGGAAAAACAAATAAAGTGCAGAATCAGAATATCGGTATGAAAAGTGGTATGCAGAAAATCAAAAGGTAAAAAAGTGCTTGTTGATGTTTATGAGTCCAAAAAGTATGAAGTGATACTTATGCTTACCTATAGCTCAAGAAATTTGGAGCACTTTATCAATGGCTTTTTATGATGGAAGTGATGAGTTTCAAGTCTTTACCTTAAACCAAAGAGCATTCGCTACTAAACAAAATGAAAAATCTCTCTCTAAATATTATAGAAAGTTAACTAAAATTTTCCAAGAATTGGAACTCTGAGATAAAGTGGTCATGAAAGATTATGATGATATTGAAGCATATCGAAAATCTATTGAAAGACTAAGGGTGCATATATTTCTTACTAGACTTGATAATTATTTTGAATAGGTTCGTAGAGATATCCTATGTAAGAAATCAATCCCTAACCTAGAAGAATGCTATGCTTTGATTCGACAAGAGCCCAATTGTCATGCAACATTCAAAGGAGATTCTAAAAAATTTAAAGTTGCAGTAATAGTAACTCTAAACAAGTGAAAAATAATTGGTGGTGCAGAAAAACCTACTTATAAATGTACTTATAGCAGCCAATATGGCCATACCAAAGATTGTTCCTATGAACTCATTAGATATCGAGATTGGTGGGATCATAATTGAGCATCTCGAATGAAAAACATGAAAAGAACCCAACCAACTACTGCTGCTATTGAAACGAACGCAAAGGATAATGCTACTGTAACGACTTCAACATTGGTAACTACTATAGATAATGGCAGTAAGATTTTTTATATTTCTACATATGTTAATAATAATACATGGATAATTGATTATAGTATTACAAATCATATGACGTTTGATTCTAGATAGGGTCTTTACCACTTACTGGTATTTTGAATTTGGATTGTGTCTTGATTATTCTTTCCTTAGATTGCAAACTTTTATATGTTTCTCAAATAACAATAGCCTTGTCTTGTATTGTGATATTTTAGCCTAACTTTTGTCTTTTTAAGGACATCTAAACAAAGCAAACAATTGTTTGTGGTATTAGGCGAGGGAATATGTATTTATTGGACCTAAAGTCAAAAACTTTAGATAAGTTACGTCAAGTCTCGATAGTGGATGACACTAGGGTAGGAAAGAATAAAGCAGAAATATGGTTGCAACACCAATGGGTGAGGCATGCATCTTTTGGCTATTTGAAAAGTTATTTCCTAGTTTGTTTGAAAAGATTGATGTTTCTATTTTCTAATATGATGTCCGTGAACTTGCAAAAAATCACCAAACTTTATTTCCATTAATTTTAAATAAAAGTCCTTTACCTTTATGGTTGTTCACTCTGATGTATGTGGTCCATCCAAGATTCCAACTTTAGGTGGATTTTGTTGGTTTGTTTCATTTATCAGTGACTATACTAGGATGACATGATTATGGTTAATGAAATCCAAAAATGAAGTGAATTTTCTAGTTAAAAAAATTTCAAAAATCATTAAGACTCAATATAATGCATAGATCCGAGTTCTTTGCAATGATAATGATAGAGAATATCATAATTCTGAACTGAAGAATTATTTGGAAGCACAAAGAATTATTAACAAAACTACATGTGTTCATAGACCTTAGCAAAATAGGGTGGTTGAGAGGAAAAATTGGCATTCACTTGTAGTAGTTCATGCATTACTGATTCAAGCTCATATGCCAATGTCCTACTAGGGAGAAGCACTTTCCTCCGCAGTATACATAATCAATCAAACTCCCTCAAGCACTATTGAATTTCCAACACCACTCCAAGCTCTTACTAAGGCTTTAACTTCTCTGCCAGCACTAAATTTAACCTATCGTGGATTTGGATGTATAGTCTTTCTACATATTCATAAATAACAAGGGCACAGGTTACCTCTACGAGCCTTGTGTTGTGTTTTTCCTAGGTATGCTACAAACACAACTTGGTGATGAACAGGGTGGTATCGACCTCGATATGCCAGCTGAGGAAGAGTTTGATAATAATGACAAGCTGTTAGCAAAACTGATAGTAGAAAAAGAAGTTTTTGAAATAATTTCCCATAGTGTTTTCAAGATAGTACTAGAGGGAGTAGCCATAATTGTAAATAATGTTCCTCTGGAAGAGCCTTTTGCTACTAATTTTTATAAAGAAGTAGGGCTAAGTACGACTCCTCCTACCTCTAATGAAGCTCTAGAAGTTACATTAGAACCACCACATCTGCAACAAGACGAAGAGGGAATGCTTGTTCCCTCACCTTAGCCCATGAACCTACCAATGAAGAAGAAGGGCAAGAGGTTCAAGAGATGTGCTAAGAAGTGAACCCTTACGAATTACAAGAGGTACAACTTTGAGGTTAAAGAGGAAGATATGACTAATGGAGGAGTAGAGAAGAAAAAGAAGAGAAAGGAAGAAGATATCAATATATACTAGTATATTTTTATAGATATTTTTGAGACTATACAAGATGGTGCCTTTGAAGCTTGACAGATAGTCCCCTATGCCCCTCCAAATGAAGAAGCCCCCATTACTCCTAAGAAGAAGGCAACGTCGCAATTCCTAGTAGCACTGACCTTAATTCCAAACCCATAAAAGAAGAAGACCAACTTCAAGTAGTTTAGGATATTGTTGAGCATTTAGCAAAAGCGACTACTGAATTTGATGATTTGAGCTAGAAATGCAAGAGTGGTTGAGGAAAAAGGCTGAATAAGAGGCCCATGATAGAAAGTTAACAACAACCTTTAAGGAAAGAAAAGAAAAAGATAGAAAGAGAAAACAAAGGCTTACAGATGTTGCATTGGCACATCGCTTGGCTTTAGCAGCCAAAAATTAGTAGGAGTGGTAGAGGAACAAGCAAATAAAAAAGAAAGTGATGCTACCCTTTCTAGTAGCATTAATGGAAAAGATGATGACCTCACCATAAGGGCCCTTATGAACAAGAATAAAATGCCCAACCATAAGGTACCAGCCCCCCAGAAAGTTGAAGAAGCCCCTCCTATTGAAAAAGATAGAGATAAACTACCTTCTAATGAAGCCACGAAGAAGAAGAAGCTTTACAAGAATTGGGCAAGGGCAATAGAAAAAGAGCTCTCAATAATAAAAGAAAAAGCAAAGAAGGAGAAGCAAAAGAAAGAGCTCGACCTTAAATAGCTCGAAGAGATTGAAAGAAAGCACAATGAGCTGAAAAGGAAAGAAAAGGAGGAGAAGAACAAACAGGAAGAGGGGAGGAAGAAAAGAGAAGAAGAGTTCCAACAACAACAAGTGGAACAAATTAGAGACTACATGCAAAACACTGAAGGCATGACTAAACAAGAGAAAAATGACTTTCTATATGCCTTGGAGATGCAAAGTGAAGAACATAAATAGGCTAAAATCAACAAAATGGAACCAACTAAAAGACAAAAGGAGGCTAGTACTTCAAGGGAGGCACCAAGGGCCACGGGCAAGAGTTTATAGAACATTCCAAGAGAAGAGCAAAATAAGCAAAGAAGACTTCCACCAACTCGAAGAAAAACATCATCCCGTAGGAGAAGACAACCTAATAGAAGAACTAGAGCACCTAGTGGTATTGGTGGTAGAGTTAGAAGCGGTGGCAAAGTTGGTAGAGTTAGCAGCAAAGGTTAATGGAAAGAAGATAGCAGGAGACAGAGATATTGGCTTGGAGAGGAAGATTAGGAGCTACTAACTCCCTTAACGTTAATTTTTCTGAAAATTTTGTAGTCTTTATAATTCTTTGATTCTCTCATTCATTCATTACATCCTTTACAATAGTTCATAATTTAAATCATATAAATATTCTTTTCATAGCTTAGTTAGTTCTTTATATTCTTTATTCTTTGTAAATTAGTATAATTCTTTGTGACAGAATAAGTCTGATTTTTATGCAAGTTGCTTTTAACTAAACTAAGTTTAGTTACAAAATAAATCAATTTGCAGAAATAACTTAGATAATTCTTTTGTCCAATTTTTAAGCCACGACTCTGATAGAGTGGTCATTATTATTGATGTTTTGCTTTGTCTACCATAGTCTTTAAACAACCATAATCATGCAAGCAACTGAGCCTAAGTCTCAGGAATACTTTAACCCTCAAATGCAAAACAGAGAAGTTTCCTAGACCTTTAACTCTTGCTTTACGCTTAAATTGTTGATGATCCCTTATTTGTTTAATCATGACATAAAACATTAAGGAAAATGTTCATATTAAGCATGGGGGAAGGGAACTAAGTAAGAAGGGTTGAGACTAAAATAATAATAATCTATCAATAATATAGTAATTGCGCTTTAAATGATCATTTTTCTCCACAAAACTTAGGAAAATAATGAAATGGCTAAAATTTGATCGGAATTTTTCAAAAATTGAAACAAAAATCACCAAATAACTCAATTGAACTAATAATGAATGACATCATTACATGTTTGAGTTAACTTTAGTATGTTGTAAATCATTTTACAATATCTATGTGGAATAGTTTTACTTGTATATAATCTAGAAATTTAGAGCTAGAATTAGCTTAAAGTCCCTAGTAAGGCTACGCAATTCATTTTTAAAGCTTAAATGATCTGTATGTTTTTTGATTTAGTTATTTTGAGAGCTTTGTAGGCTTTGATGAAGGTTTAAATAATGTTTATAACTTGATGATTTTTCTTTATGCTAAAATCTAAAAACTAAAACCATAACTAAAAAAAATGATCATGTGGTTGAGGTTGAAATAGGCAAGAATTGGTCCCTCATAAGAGCAATTCTTTGACCCTCTTTCAATTTTAATAAGCCATAAATCTTAAAAAAAAAAAGAAAAAAGAAAAAGAAAGCAAAAAAATAGAGCTTAAACCCTTCTAGGAAAATTTAAATAAGAAGGAAAAAACCTTTCCCTTTGCAACTTTGAAGTACATAAATAATTAACAAGAATCAAATGAAAGTACAAATAGGGAAAAAAATGCAGGGGATGAATTGACGTATATGCCTTTATTTTTCACTATGATACTTAGAAAAATGATTAAGGAACTGCATATCTATATGTATACGGGGATAAAGTTGATTGAATTCCTTTTACTTTGTTTAATTTTTTGAGTAATTTTTCCTTTAGAAATCTTACTTAAATAATAAAGGTAAAAGTTAATCTACTTAGATAAGTTTAGTGATTTTAATAAAATTAACTTTAGCACAATTTAAGTGAGACTGATTGATATGTAAAGTGCTAAGTTTAACAGGTGAATTGAGCTTAATGATCTAGTCAAATTTCATTCATGATTTATTTTTCTATTTAAGAAGTTTTGCTCATTGTGCTGAATTAATGTATATGTGAATTCTTTTTTTTTTTTTTTAAATAGACACTTTAATGGGTTGTAACTTGGTTGTGGCTGAAACTGACTCGACTGCTTTAAGCTGAGCAAGTATCAGGCTGCCTTAGACCAAACCTATGACCTGACAGTCTGGATTGAGTTTGCCCATGTCGATTTCTACATCCTATGAAAGATAATCGCTCTAGTCATGAAAGGAATTAACCTAAATGATCACCGTAGTATATGTGGTACGTGATAAGAATCTTTTGTACTCTTTCTCAAAGAGTACGAATGGAACGAATGTTTCAATTCATCATGATTTACTGTAGTCTCTGATAGTGTTTTATGAGTTGAGTCAGGATAATGAGAAGTCTTTTTATCTTTGTCATCTATTTGCATCCCCTTTGTATCTTAAGGTTATGATATTTTCATCTGATTCGCATAAGAAAATTCTTCTAGACCAAAGTTCTACCAATTTAAAAGCACTAAGAATGCTGGCTCTCCAGACATTATCACGGGCGATTTCGAACCGTGAACCGTCCCGAACCATCCCCGGCGATTTCCGAATCTGGAAACCGCCCGTCGGGGACGGTTACGAACCGCCGAAGAATCCGCCGAACCGGCGAGTCTTAGCAGTTCGTCACGCGGAACCGGCGGTTCCACCGGTTTCGAACCGTCTTTAAAAAAAAAAACCGAAACACACACAATATAAAGATTTTGGGTTTTGTTTGGGAGGGTTGGAGGGAAGGAGGACGAGAGAGGTAGAGGGTAGTCTTTTTTATTTTTATTTTTTTAAAAAAAAAAAGAAAACTTGGTTCACGGTTCCGGAATCGAAACCGGAACCGTCAGAACCGGCAGTTCCGTAGAACTGCGAACCGCCCCGGCTCTGGCGGTTCCGGTTCCGGTTCTACGAAATGTGGAACCGTGAACCGGCGGTTTCGGTTCGGGTCCGGAACCGACCCGAACCTTGCCGACGTCTAGCTAGCTCTTACTTTTGTCTTGTAATGGCATTACTTCACGTCTTCATGATATTAGCATGCATGAGCACAGCAGTTCATGTTTAATATAAGAAAACCATTACTGGAAGGAAGGAAAAAAAAAAAAAGAAAAAGAAAACAAGAAGAAGAAAAAGATAGGAAAGCCATGAGTAAGTTTGAGCATTAAAAAGAAGTGAATTAAAGGGGTAATACTAGAATTTCGATTGTATCTTCTACTTATAAGTATCGGTATATTACCGTTTAGATTCTCTCAGCAGTTGCTAGATTTCACATTTGACAGGTGTTATGTTTGAGTTATGGCTTACACATACGTGTATATATGCATGCTATTTATTCATTTATTTTAATTTCTTAGTTTACTTTATGTTAAGAAATGGATTCATTGGCATTTCACATATATTTGGATAAATGGTTGGCAGGTGTCAATATTATTTTAATATTTGATAGGGATAGATGATATCTAAAAAAGCACTATTCACATGTTAAAATTTTATTAATATTTACCCATTAATAATCATTAACGTTAAAACTTTTATCATTACTAATAAAATACCCCAGAAAAATATTCCATAATTAAGGGCATTATAATAAATAGATGAAAAGATGCCCATCTCTCTTCCAATGGAAAAAGTATTCAATGGATATTACTTAGCATGTATATGTACACCACCACCAATTAAATTTTAACATATAGATAAAATGATAAGTAGTTTCTAAAGTAATTATCATTTATATATCCACGTGTTAAAATATTATTAGTAGTCATACACCATATATATTACATATATATTATAGGTGACATGTAAATTAGTAGTAACTTCAAGCTTTTATTGATAGAAATTACTAAAAAAACGTATTGGACACATGGAATATCATGAATGATAAAAATATTGTAACACCCTAATCTGAAGGTATCACAACTCGCCATGTGTCCTCACTATAGAAGAAGACGCTAAGGTTATGATTCCATTACACCGCAAATTACACAAAATATCTTCCATATCTCACATATAAGGGTACTTCAAAATATTTAACTCAAGATAAAAACTTCATAACAATTAGGTTAGCTTAAACCGAACACCAACATATAATTTATCTTAAAACCAAAAACTTTAACATCATAAAACATATAAATAAAGATCAAAATCAAATAGTTATCATAAGTTCTTTAATTTTTACTATCCTTAACTCTTGATTTCTAATAGTCAACAGGAAAGTCAGGTCTACTATCATCTTTCCCATAATCCAGATAAACATCATATCAAGATAAATCGAACACTATGGGATCATCAAATGTTTCTAAAAAATTTAAAAGAGTGAGCACAAAGTCCCAGTACGCCAAACCCCAAACAAATGCGCATGAACGAACATCATACAGATTCACATGCGCCATCATATGCAACAAAACGTAGATTATTATCTTTATTTCAGGCAACCAATACAGTTCAGAACCATTAGCCACTAGTCCTAAACAAGGAGTAACTCATGACTCCGTAAAAGTAATTGGTATATAAAATAATAACATAAACATATATTGCTGTTAGGTGCTCCCCACACACCCTGGGTACTGTACCCGTACCACTCCTAGACTATCGGAATCATCTCTGGCATAACTCCACTTAGGACAAAGCCACACATAGATCATCAGGGTGCCGTCCTAATAGCAATAGTCCTCCTGATCTACTAAACCCAAACAAAGACAAGTAGCAAACTTAATTAAAGATGAATAGAATTATATCAATTTACAAATACTAAGCTTACAATCATATACAACAAACAAGGTAAGGACGTACTTGAAATAACTCTTGGAACAGAAATCCTAACTTCACTAAAAACAGCCGAATCATCAAATACTCATTCAAAATTTTTTCATAAAAATAATCATAATCATATCATAATCTAAATCCTAAACTCAAAAGAATTATAACCCTAAGTTCACACTCACCTTTCTCCTTTTAATTGTAAAAGTACAAAATCTCCAAGAGAATAGGTGTCTCCAAAAACTCCTCCAAAACTATGACTCCCTTCAATAATAATCAAGCAACTTAGAAAAGATCACACTTTTAGATCACCAAAAGAATAGAAAAGATTCAACTTACCTATTTCTTAGTTCATCTTCCTCCTTAATTGCAAAATACGAAATCTCCTATGAGAAACTTAGGGCTTTTCTCTGAAACTTTACAAAGTTAACTCCCTTCAAAACCAAAATAAGACTTTAAGAAGAGATCATTCCTTTAGATCGCTAAAGAGATGAAAATAGCCACTTACTTACATCTTGATTCTTGATCTCTCTTAATGCAAAGATCATGATTAGAGAGGCTTTTAGGGTTTTCTATTACTCAAGAATGGCTTAGAGAAGAAAGAAAAGGCTAGGGTTATAAAGAAAACTTATAAATCCTTTCAAATTCCATCTCTGTATGCCAGTATAAAGGCTAGCGACTTTGATACATAAGCTGGCGGCCTAAAACTTAAAAGATTAATCTATGACCATGTAGGCTAGCACCAACGTTGGCGATGTACAGGTCCAAGGTCGGCGGTGTACGCTTGAAGGCTAGCGGCTTAAGTGGCCAGCGTTGAGCTTTCTCCACTTATCCTTCTTGGATGATTCTCACTTATTCAATCATATATCTGTCATACATCAATAAATCATTCTTATTAGGACGGACCATAAAACTTTCTTATTTTTCAACAAATGATACTTTGACCTTCACTATAAATTATTTATCTTTATATTACAAGTATCATAAGCTTTTTTATCTATCAATTCTAGATAATCTCATAGATCAATATTAACAAAATATTATTGTTGCTAGGATATTCTAGAGAAACGATTAAAAGATTCTTAATGTTAAAAGTTCCTCATAATGATAATTTAATGTTAAGAACAAGACACTCATGAAAATTGAAATCATAAATTTGTAGGAACTACAAGAGTAAAACATGATAATAAAAGGTAACAAGATAATGTGCACTGCTTCAATTTTGTACTTGAAAAAGGACTCTTTATCTCGATCTTGTTATTTCATGTTGGTGGATAATTGCATAATTAAACATCTATAATAGGTTCATGGGTATGCTGATACAAGATTATTATATATGTTATTTGTGATGAAATGAAACTAATTATGAATCAAAGAAGAAAGTATAATGATTTTGGTTATTGATCTAAAGACAAAAACTCGATAATGATTTTGATATAATAACATATAATTGATTTTGAAATTGGTAAATAACTAGATTAAAGGATGAGTAAAATGATAAGAAGACTAAAGTTTGGGTTTTCATTTGAAGATTGGAAAAAATACCAAAAGATTTATACAAAATCGGTCTTAGATTATGAGGGTGCAATGATCTATACTAGGCTTTTATTGCTCAGTCCCTATTTTTCAAGTGCTTCCATTGTTATGACTATATAGATTATGATTTATTATTGGGAAAGAGCCCCACACTAGTGGTATGTCAGAAGCTTTCTATGACTACTAAGGATAGAGCTTTGTTCTATTTAGTTTTTGTATGAGAAATAATAAACTAATCTTATTGATCTTAATTGTACTTTAGTTTTGTTAAATCTTCATTTTGATGAGTCATGTAATAACTTTTGAAGATTGAGATATTCAAAAAGTTTTGAAGTTTTATTTGTTATTTTTGACGGCTTGTAGATTTTAGCAGCCTCAGTGATATTTGTTTCCACCTATGTATACAATGAAGCTAGTGACATTCTTATCATGAGTTGTAACAACTAATATGCAACTATAGTATATTAAGGGTATGTTTTGTTAGTTTTATTATGATTATATTGACATCTTATTTTTATATTTTTCTTTTTTAATTAATATTTTTATCTTTTTTAAATAAACTATTTGTCAAGAAATACAGATAAAAAAACATATTTTTTTTTTACTCATAAATAGTACAAACAGACAAAATATATATTAGATACAAATAAGATATAAATACAAATCAAATACATATAAAAATCAAATAATCTAAACAATCCCTCAATAATTGTGACTTTGTAGTAATAAAGCTAAAGCATTAGTTTAAAAAAAAAAAAAAGAAAAACATATAACTTGCCACAGAAAGTCTCTTTTCACACGATAATATCCTCGAAAATTAAGTAGCATGGTTTTTAGGATCATTAATCATGTCCCGCTAATGTCCCGCCTGCGTAGAAGATATTGCAGGAAAAGTCAAGAGTAATGTGTGTGTGCGCGCGTGGGGTTTCTTTCTTTTTCTTTTTTTTTTAAATTATTTTCCTGCAAAGATAATGTCTGTTGAAATGTGGACAAGCATTGGCAAATCATTAATACGCCACCAAATAGGTTGATATCAATTTTCGGTCTCTTTCACCTGTTCCTCTTTTTTGGTCTCAGCAAAAGAGAACTTCGCTTACTACATTAAAAAAAAAAAAAAGATATTTTTTTCGAAATTGTCTATATGGGAAAATAAAGTGTCTTAAAAGGAAATTTATTTGTTGACCAAATAAAGTTTTTTTTTAGCCAAAGTTGACCAAATAAAGTTTTCATATTCTTTTACTCCAGTGATTTTTAGCTTTAAATACTATGAGATTTAAAACAGATATTTCCTTATTAATGTATTTTAAGGAATTCAATATATTTATTTAAATTCAATGCATACTTCTTTAGTCGAAGATATTATTCCAAAAGCAATCTCTAAAAAATAGAAAAAAAAATCTATATCTAAATGGATCATAAATTGAGAGTTTTTAATGCAAAATTGTTTAGTCCCATACAAAATACATGAAAGGTTAACATAAATTCTAGCCCTTTTGGTTGCCCTTACCAAAATTGGAACTCAAAAGATGAAGTAAAAGATGGTGAACTGGATTCCTTAAAATGAATAATTTTTTTTAAATAAATCTAACCACCTTTATAAAAAGCTATAGTAACTTATTATATTTGATTAATGATCTTATAACTTAGTAGTATTTGATACGGATCCTCCCTCTTAGTACTGAATTCGATTCCTTATGTTGTAATGGTCTAGTGACCATGTTATTGTAACCACTGGAAGAAGAAATCTTATTATATTTGTTGTTTGACTAAAGATTTAATTATTAAATTTCATAAAAAAATCACCATGAGCATATCACTATATCTGAATTAGGGGTACCGAACCGAACAACATTTGAAATTTTGATTCTAACCCTTAATGAACCGAACTGTAAGTATTTAGTTCTAATAAATAATATTAATAGCTATTTTAGTTTAAAAAAAAAAGATGTTTAGATTGAAGAATGTTGTGCGAGAATTATATCATGTCATGTATTTAATAATTTTAGATATACATATTATCTCATCCTAAAAATATTTTTTAATGCGAATTTAAAGTAACATATATTCTTAATAAATCTATAATACTAACAAAAAATAATTCTTTTACATTAATGCTATGTTTATTTATAATATTTCTCTTTATAACGTATTTAAATTTCTATTATAGCAATTAAACGATTGTGTATGTTATAAACTCAATTATACCGCTTTATTTTAATTTGATGCATGTCGACTAGTTTTAAGAAGAATTTAAAATTAATAAGATAGGAAAATAAATTGGAAAAGTTTTGAGACGAGAAAAAGATTTCTTATTTAATATTATTAGATATATAATACATTTAATGGTGTATTATGTAAAATATATAATACGAAATGTATATATACAATATTTATATTTATAAATAAGCATTAATGTGGTTAAAAAAGTAATTTACATTTCATAAATTGAAACAGAATCATAATTTTTTTTAATAAATCTACAGATCGAAATTTTACTCAATTCCCTTTCAAAGATACATCTAAACAGAAGAATAGTATTACAATTCAAATTGTGATTCCATTTCAAGTCTATTCTAACATACTACATATATACATGATATTAGAGTAAAATATTACATATGACCCTAATATCTAATATTTAAAAGTTATAAATAAATAAAATAAAACTTTTTTTTAATGTGAAGTAGTTTGGTTTGGGTTTAAATGATTTAGTTTGGTTCGACCCCTCGAACCGAACCGTAAATGTTTAGACTCTTCTTGAACGAACCGCAAACCGAACGAAATATAAAAGAACAACATTTTATGGTTCGGTTTGATTCGGTTCAATGAACAGCCCTAATCAGAACAATGAATGAGTTTAATTAGTAAATTTTGTATATAACCCAATATTACTTAGTAGTGGTTTACATGAACCATTATATTACAAAGAATTATAGAAAAAAAATAAGGAAAAAATTGTTGTTAATGATGAAGAACTATAAACTATACATCAAGATAATTATAATTGCATATCATATTACAATAATATGTAATCCTTGGTTTCCATTTATACCAAGGAATCAATTTGAGAAAAAGCCCCTCTTGGTACCTGAAATTTGACGAAATGGATAGTTAGATACCTAACTTTTAAAAAAAATATAATTTCATACCTAATTAAAATTTTCCAATTCCTTTTCATCACTCCTATTAACACCATTAATGATGTTATCCTACATGGATTTTTTAACCTACAACACCTTATCTTAGTATATATTAGCTTGCTACATGTTATAAAAAAAAAAATGATGTGCTAAGGCTTAAAAACCTGTTGATATCCTTATATAGCATTTAATAACTCTAATCTCATATTTCTTAGATAATCTCATCAATAATCATAAACGAAAGATAAATACTTCAAAATAAATTTAAGCATAACTGAAAGCCAACTCATACCATCCTAACAAAGGAATTATATACTTAGTCTATTACATAAACTAGAACACAAAACATCCTTTCATAAAAATCAACCACTAAGCATCATATAAGTTGAATGATAAAAAATCTGTTGGATAGTCTGGTCCACTATCATCATCCTTTTAATCCGCAAACACATGATATCCTAATAAGTTGAATACTATAGGGTCATTAGTTGTTCCTAAAAAAGATAAAAAGGATTTACAATTTGAATATTATAGGCTCTTCACCTGTTTCTAAAAAAAGATAAATGATTGAGTTAAAGCCCAGTACGCTAAAACCCTTAGCACATGCGCATAAACAATCATCATATACCAAAATAGCCTAATGTTATCCATGTTTGACCACAAATCTAGAGTAACTCATTACTCCATGACAATCATATATTAATATATATATATATATCTGTGTGTGTGTGTGTGTGTGTGTGTGTGTTTAGTATTGGGTACTCTCCAATACCTTAGGAACTACAACCATTTTCACATAATCTACTAGAATCCTTTCTAGGTGTGACTCCAGTCAGACAATGCCCCACAAGAATCATCAAGGTGTTACTCTAGCATAGTACTCCAGTCCACTAAGCTGCCAAAACACAAGTAGCAAAACAATTATTAAATTCAAATAATTAATTAATTCATTTTCAACTACTAGCACCTAATACATTGAAACAACAAATAAGGTAATGACGTACATGATTCAAGATTTGAAATGGATAATTCAATTCTACTAGAAGCACTTAAACACAACATAATAACACCAACTATTGTTGTTATCATGAAAGAAAGTACACTCCTAAGGTTGTCTAGTTTCCTAAGTTCATTTAGAGCTTACTCCTATTCCTTGTCTAAATACACATTCGTACATAGATTTAGGTATACTTTGGAGTTAGGTCAATTTTTTTTTTTTTTATTGAGGAAGGCCATTAAAAATGTATAAACCAGATTAAATCATCACCTTGAAGCTCACGCTCATGATGGAGGATGTGATTGGCTTCGTATAATGTTGACATGGTGTCACTCCCTGGGTTACGCCCATAACAGAGGGAGTGACAACCATCACCCCTTGTGTCATGCCTGTGATTTGGGTGGGGGTGGAAGGGAAGGATGGTCCATCACTCCTTATGTCACCTTCGTGATGGAGGGGCTAACAAGCTTGCGCCGATTGCCATGACTTTCATGGATGTGACTTGGCCACTGGTTAGGGATGTCCAGAACAATTTGAGTCGAGGAAATCATGGCTCGAAGCATAGTTGTGACCCTTGCTTGTGTCTCATACACTATTTTTCTAGAAAATCATCCCTTCCTTTGATCACTAAACATATAAACTCCCAAAAATCATTCTTAAACTTGTACAACTACATTTCTAAAAAATTTACTTGAAATTATTTGATTGTTCTTCTCCTCTTTTGCAATAAAAAATCTATCATGAAAATGATATCTATTTTTTATCACTGCTAATCCACATTCTATCTTTTAAACTAACAAAATCACATTAAACTATCTTCACCACAAATACCAACAAGAAGGTTTAAAGCTTTCTTGTTTTCCCCTAAAATACGAACACCTTTAACACCAAAATGCATAGTTAGAGATGTATTCCTCTTATGATTGTCAAAGGAAAAGGAAAAAAAAAAAAGGAATGACTTACCTTGATCACTAAGTCTCTTGCTGGTCCTTTAATAGAGATTCTTGAAGATTTTGAGAAACTACTACAAAGAGAAGGCACATAGGTTTAGTTGGGGGTAAATATAATTATCTTATTAAGAGTAACTAATTTGCCTTCTTATTATTTTACAAATGACATTCCCTTGTCCGTCTATGTAAAACATTTTATTTTATATTACATTTCTTCCTTCATAAAAAGAAAGTTCTTGAAAGTTACTTAGATCATTGAAAAGCTCTAAATACTTTGTTCCCATCTCCTCTCCAGTTCCTAGGTAGCTTCTTGCTCTGTCTTATTTGTCAACTATATTTCACATATTTGATTATAAGTCTTCTTAGGATTTGCTCTTTGGTATCAACAATCTTTATTGGCCTCTCAATAGTGGTGATGTCTAGTTACACCCTTAATGGTTCCAAAGCTATCACCTCATCCAAGTTTAGCACAAATTTCCTTAGCGTAGATATATGGAACACATCACGTACTCCATCGAGGCTCGATGGTAATGTCAATTTATAAGCTGCATCCCTAATTTTCTCTAAGATTTCAAAAGGCCTATGTACCTAAGGTTCAATATACCCTTTAACCCAAATCTGATTACTCCTTTCACTTGTGATATCTTAAGAAATATATGGCCCCCTTTTGAAAATTCAAAGGTTTGCATCTCTTATCTACATAACTCTTTTGACAATTATGAGCTGCTTGCATTATTTACCAAATGACTTTTACCTAATCAACTACATCTTGTACAAGTTCTGGCCCCAAAATTTGTTTGTCACCTACCTCATCCCAATGGATTAGCGAATCTACACTTCCTCCCATACAACACTTCATATGGTAGCATGCTAATAGATGCATGATAGTTATTATTGTAAGCAAGCTCCACCATAGTCAAATGTTCATCCCAACTGTCTCTAAAGTCTAGGGCACATGCCCTTAACATATCTTCTAGAGTCTAGATTGTTCTCTCTAACTGCCTATCTGTTTCAATGTTATAAGCAGTACTAAAAACTAGCTTAGTCCCTAAGGCTTTGTGTAGACTCTTCCACAATCTTCCCACAGACCTAGTGTCCCTGTCAGAAACTACGGATATAGGTAAATCATGCAGCCTCACAATTTTCATAACATATAGATGTGCTAACTTCCCTAACTTATAACCAGTTTTGATGGATATGAAATGTGTTGTTTTTGTGAGTCGATCTACAGTTACCTAGATTGTGTCAAACTTTTCCCTTATCTTAGGTAGATCCATTACAAATCCATTATATCACATTCCTATTTCCACTCTAGCATTGGAAAAGGCTTTAATTCACCTACTGGTTTTTAGCATTCAATATTTATCTGTTAACAAGTCAAACACCTAGAAACGTACTCAATAATCTCCTTCTTTATGTTATTCCTCTAGTACATTTTCTTCAAATCATGATACATCTTATTTCCTCCAAGATGGATGGAATAAGTAGAATAGTGTGCCTCTTTCAACAACTCCTTTTGTAAAGTACTTCTTGGTTTGTCACACATAACCTCCCTTTGTACTTCATAAACCTTCACTATCCACAGAAAACTCGGCTACTTTACCTATCTCCATTCTCTTCTTTATCTTTTGGATACCTAGATCACCAATCTAAGCTGCTTTAATTCTTTCTATTATGGTAGGTTGTATTTGCAAGTTAGTTAGTCTTGCCTCTACTTGTGTGGTCACAACTTCTAACTCCATTCTTCTCATGCCATCTAACAAACGATGCTCTAAAGTGATCAGGCCTGCTAGATTTTCATTTTGCTTCCTATTCAAAGCATCTGCCTCTACATTTGCCTTCCTAGGTGGTACTAAATATTTACATTATAATCTTTTATCAGTTCCAACCATTTTCTCTGTCTCATATTCAGCTCTCTTTGAGTGAATATATACTTTAAGCTTTTGTGATCGGTGCATACTTTGCATCTTTCTCCATATAAATAGTGCCTCCACAACTTCAAGACATAAACTATTGCTACTAGTTTTAGGTTTTGCATAGAATAATTCTTCTCATAAGGCTTCAACTACCTATATGCATATGCTATTACCCTATCTTCTTGCATTAACAATAACCTAGCCCTTGTATAGATGCATCTCTATAGATGATATACTCTTCTCCACTCATTAGCAAGGCTAAAACTGGCGTTGACACAAGCTTTTTTTTTTTTTTTTTTCAATTGTTGGAAGCTTATCTCATAATTTTCATCCAACACGTAGTTTACTCCTTTTTGGGTTAGCCTGGTCAAAGGAGTAGTAATCTTAGAAATACCTTCTACAAATCTTCTGTAATAGCCTGCCATTCTTAGAAATTCCTTATTTATATCACATTTGCTGGTGTTAGCTATTCTATGACTGCCTTTACCTTTTATGGATCCATTGATATCCCATTTCTACTGATGATGTGCCATAAAAAGGATATCTGCTCTAGCCAAAACTCACATTTCTTGAACTAACATATAACTTCTTAGCTTGCAATCTGCTCAGAACTATCCTTAGATGCACTTCATGCTCCTCTTGACTTTTAAAGTACACTAATATGTTATTTATGAAGACCACTACAAACTGGTCTAAGTAATCTCTAAAGACTTTATTCATAAGGTCCATAAAGGTAGCTGGTGCATTCATGAGATTAAATGGCATAAAAACAAACTCACAATGCCATATTTGGTCTTAAAAGCTGTCTTTTTCTTATATCCTTTGTTCTTATTTGTAGTTAATGATACCTTGACCTGAGATCAATCTTGAAGAATGCTCATGCACTTACTAGTTGGTCAAACAAATCGTCAATCCTTGGCTAAGGATATTTGTTCTTGATAGTTACCTAGTTTAGTTCCCTATAGTCTATACATAGCCTCATACTGCCATCCTTCTTCTTCATAAACAACATAGGAGCTCCTTGAGGTGATACACTGGATCTAATGAATCTCTTCTTAAGCAAGTCCTTTAACCGAACCTTTCGCTTTACAAGTTCTATTGGTGTCATGCGATATGGTGCTTTAGATATAAGTGCACTGCCTGACACTAAATCAATATAGAACTTTATATCTCCTTCTTATGGCAAACCTAGAAGGTCTTCTGGAAAAACATTAGGGTAGTCACACAAGTCCTAGGTAAATAGAACTAGAGGTCTTTGCACTTTAAGTTTATGCATGAACTGATCCCTATTTGGTAAACTAACCTTACTACCAAGTTGTGGCTGTCAATTACAACATGTTACTTTACTAACTAGTTTACCCCTAGAATCACATCAAAATCCACCATGTCTATCACTATTAGATCTACATAGTTCTACAAATTCTATTTAGCATGGTTCCATTCTCTAAAGGTATGTTCATAGACAAACATTCAGCCATGAGTTCAACACATACATCACACACAACCATGAATAATTTAGCAATACAAGAAAAGGTTGCACCAGTGTAAAAAAAGCACATAAAGACTATACATGAGTATAGGAAATGTACTTGCAATAGTGTCCACACTAAGGGTGTCTTGGCTTTAAAGGGCATAGACTTTGGCTGGTAATTTTTATCCTTGACCATTATCCAATGGTCAGCCTATTTAAATCCCCTAAGTTGCTGCCTTACTTGGTTCTTTGTAATCAATAGCCCTATGTCCTCTCTGTCCACACTTAAAACAAAATACCTATGGAAGAATCTTTTCTATGCAATTCCTATGGCAATGCCCAACCTCACTGTAGGAGAAACAAGTGTTATTAGATCATTTGTAGTCCTTCAGATCATGTGGCTCAAAACACTTGCCACGCTTCTTCTCAGCACTCTAAACCACTAGTCTAACTTACTACGTAGTTAGCCTCTTTCCTTTATCTTGGATGAGGACACGGGTGGTTGCTTGCCTACATAAACTTGACCCTTCTGTATCTCCTAACTTTTCATCTTTTTCAGACCTTGTTCTATTATCTTCACCTTATTAACTACTATAGGGTAAGTGATTAACTCCATCAAGTTCACCTAATGTTGAATCTAAGCCTTTAACCGTGTTATAGACCTGCTCATCTTATCATCCTCACTAACCCTCAGGGGTTCTAGTCAAAAACTCATAAGCTTGTTTAACTCGGTTTTCTACTAAACTATCATGTGGCCTTGTTGTAAGGAATAGTATTCCTATAGCATCTATTGATTGGTACTCTTAGGAAAGAACTCTTTGTAGATGACTTGTCAGAATCTATCCAGGTAATCTCCCTAATCATGTGCCTCTTGGTTCTCATCCATCAATTATTAGTGCTCCCATCAATAGGTAGGAGGCATACTCAATTTTCTTATTTTATGGGATATCTAAACCTAAAAAAGTCCTTTCAACTTTCTTCATCCACAATTAAGCTTTCAGCAGCTTTCTAGGTTTTGGTGCAAACTTAGATAATAGATTCACAAACTTATTTAAGCTTAAAAATCTACATCCCTAACCCCATTACCCTTATTCACATTCCGTATGTGAGTCTCCTGCCTCTAGGTCTCATCATTGGCCTATATCACTTACACATCCTAATGCATTTGCTGCTGCTGATGTTGCATAATTTTTCCCAGGAGATATTCACAGCTTACATAAGTTGAGTAACATCAACCTGTACATGTTGATCGTAGGTGAAGGTAGTGGTGGTGGATGATTTAGTAGTGGTTAATTCAAGGGTAGCTAGTTTAGAAGTAGTTGTGCTCTAGTAATCACCTCGTCATTGACTTTGGGGGAACCATCATTGAGGGCTCTTCTTCTAGGTGGCATTCTATAAAAGTAAACACATAACACATGAGAAAGGAGATTAAGCAGGATAAAAGGAATTAAAGCGCTGTAGGAAACCGCCAAATAACAACAGAATGAAAAACATAAGCGGTTCTAACTATTAGCTACCCACTCATCATTGCTCATCATTCTACCACATAGGTTGTAATGCCTAATTCTAGTGTGTTATTAGCCCGCCATGTGTCATCATAAAAAGATGACATGCTAAGGCTAAAAAACATGTTAATATCATCAAATAGAATTTAATAACTCCAAACTCACATTTCTTGGGTAATCTCATCATAATCATAAATGCAAGAAAATACTTCATAATAAAGTTGGCATAATTGAAAGTTAACTCGTACATATCTAACAAAGGAATTACAAACTTAGTCTATTACATAAACTATAACTCGAAATATCGTTTCACAAAAATCAAGCATCAAACATCATATAATTCTAATAAATAGTCTAGTCTACTATTATCATCCTCATAATCCATAAAGACATCATATCCTGATAAGAGGAATACTATAGGCTCATCACCTATTCTTAAAACAGATAAAGATGATTGAGTAGAAGCCTAGTATGCAAAAAATCACAAGAGCACATGCATGAACAATCATCACATACTGCACATGTAACATGATATTTAGTGCAACAACTACATTTTTCTTTATCTATAATTTTAAGTCAACGACCAATACAACCTAAGGTTATCTGCGTCTAACCCTAAACTTAGAGTAACTCATGAGTCCATGACAATCACATATTAATATAAACATATATGTATATTTAGTATTAGGTACTCATTAATACCCTAGGAACTACAATCGTTTTTACTTAATCTACCAAAACACTTTCCAGGTGCGATTCCACTCAGGATAACATCACACAAGGATCATCAGGATACCACTCGAGTATCATCGGTACTGTTGGTCCACTATGTTAAAAAATCATCCACCACTAGGCTATTACATGCATATAGAAGCAATATAGCAGGTTTCTAAATCGATTTAATTTGACTTAATAAACCATTATCTCTTTTGTCAAATTATGCTCAATTTAACAAATGTAAGCAACAATAATAAAGATATAAGGGAAGGAGAAGATGGCACCGGCATTTAACATGGAGTTTAGCTCGCCCACTAGTCTTTACATTCCACAATTGCCTCACTCAATGAGAACTTCATACTTCATTCACAAACAAATGAGTCACAAAAAGGACTTCAACAAATGCCTCATCGAGAGGACTTCACCAATGCCTATATTATGTAGGACATCGCATAAATGTCTCAACACATGAGGTTTCACCTATTGCCTTAAATACATGAGGATTTCACTAAGTAACACTCAATAAAATACAAACAAACATGTCTAGGTCAATATATATGTACAAATAGCTCAACCAAATCACAAACATGTTTTGCTTATTAAATGCAACTTAACTAAGTTGTGGAGCATAGGTGCAATGCATTTTCTCATCAAAACAATATTGTAACTCCACATGGTTCAACAATCTCCTCCTTTTTGATGAAAACAATAATTGCACAATATTGTTCCCCCTCAACTAAGCATTCGCTTAAACCACGCTTGTAAAAGATATAATTAATTAAAGGATCTCAAGTTACACTTAATAAATAACTTATTAAATGAAACTTAACTTAAGTAATTGAGTATTTATGTAATGCATTTTCTCATCAAAATAGGATTGTAACTTCCCTTAGTTCATCAATCTTTTCTTTTTTGATTAGAACCATCATTACATAACATTGCTTCTCTTAACTTAGCACTCTCCCTTAATTAAGCATTCGGATCAAAACACACTTGTAAAAGATGTAATAATTAATTAAAGGTTCCCAAGTTACACTTAATAAAAACTCATTTTAGGCACAAAGCACACAAATCTAATGTTTTTTAAACCCAAAAACTTAAAAATTTCTCTAAGATGCAATTATACATTAAACCTTAGAGACTAGCTTTCATACCAATTATTAAAAAATCATGTGCCATTAGGCTATTGCGCGCGTGCAAAAGCAATAAGTTAGGTTTCTAAACTGATTTTAATTTTACTTTATCAACCATTATCTCTTTTGTCAAATTATGCACAATTCAACAAATATAAGCAATAATAATAAAGAGATAATGGAAGGAGATGATGACACTGACACTTACACATGGAGTTTGGCCTGCCCATTAGTCTCTACGATCCACAATTGCCTCACTCAATGAGGATTTTACACTCCATTCACAACTAGATGCCTCACAAAGAGGACTTCAATAAATGCCTCATTAAGAGGACTTCACCAATTACATCATGAAAGACTTCACAAAAATACCTCAACACATGATGACTTCACCTATTGTCTCAAACATATGAGGATTTAGTGAAAAACACTTAATAAAATACAAAAAAAACATGTGAATTGTGTCTTACAATATTTGCCAAGTAAACTCACTATGACACAATTCACCTTTTCACTTAAACTAACACAAATACAATTTGAAAGAGTGTTTTCACATAATATCAACCTATGAAGCTACACTTTCTTACACAAAACGCCTTAAGCACTTCTATTTATAGGTATACAAAAACAAGCTAGTTGTTGCCCTTAAAATGCTTACTAGAGGTCGAATGTTAGATCCTGCAATGGCTATTTTTCATGCACCCGCGAGCCTGTCTATATTTTGCGTTCGCAATCTTCCCATCGAACTCCACTAATCAAGGACCGTGCTTCATCTTTTTGTACCAATAAGTTTGTTGCTTCCGTATTGGTGAGCCGATGTGTTTCCCCTATACGCATTGTAACAAAACACAACACAAACACATAAATAAATATATATATATATGCACATATTGCTCAACCATATCACAAACATGTTTTTTTTTTTTTAATTAAATGCAACTTAACTAAGTTGTGGAGCATATGTGCAATGCATTTTCTCATCAAAATAAGATTGTAATCTCTAAATTGTTCAACACACTAGGGCTCAACCAAAACATAAGCAGCAAAACAATTATTAAATTCAAATCATTAATTAATTCGTTTTCAGTTACTAGTATTAAACACGCAAAAAAAAAAAAAAAAAATGTAATTATGTACCTGATTCAACATTTGAAATGGATAATTCAATTCTACTGGAAGCACCTAAACAAAACATAACAACACTAACTAATTACTTTGGTCACACTCCTGAGGTTGTCTAGTTTCTTAAGTTCATTTAGAGCCTACTCCAATTCTATGTGTAGATATACAATTCTGCTTAGATTTAGGTGTATTTTCGTGTTAAGTCAAGTTTTTTTATGTTTAGGAAGGTCATTAAAAAGGTATAAACAAGACTAAATCATCATCCTAAAGCTTACGCTCATGATAGAGGGCGTGATAGGCTCCACAAAACATTAATACGATATCACTCCTTATGTCATGGCCATGACAGAGGGAGTGATGACCATCAATAGGGGTAGGGGAATAGGCTATCATCCTCTGTGTCACCCCGTGATGGAAGGGATGATAGGCTTGTGGCCATCGTCGTGGCTTTCATAGTTGTGCCTTGCCCGAAGATGTCCAAAACAATTTGATTCGAGGAAATCATGGTTCAAAACACAGTTGTGAACCCCTGTTCATGTCTTCTATACTATTTTTCTCCAAAATCATCTCTTCCTTTGGTCACTAAATATATAAACTCCCTAGAATCATTCTTAACAAGTACAACTACTTTTCCAAACAATTTACTTGAAATTAATTAATTGTTCTCATCCTCTTTCGCAATCAACAACCAATCACACAAACAATATTGTCTTTGATTACTACCAATCCACATATTCTATCTTTTAAATCAAAGAAATTACATTAAACAATCCTTACCTTAAAATCCAATGAGAAAGTTCAAAGCTTTCTTGTTTTTCCCCAAAACACAACCACCTTTAACACCACAATGCCCAATTAGAGATGTATTCTCTTATGATTGTCAAAGGATAGGGAATAAAAGGGAATGATTTACCTTGATCTCTTAGTCACTTGTTGGTCCTTCAATGGATATAATAACAAGAAAGGAATTCTAAGGGTTGGAGATTTGGAGAAACTGCTACAAAAGAGAAGGCACGTAGATTTAGGTGGGATAGATATAATTATTTTATTAGAAGTGACTAATTTACCTTCTTATTATTTAATATATGATACTCCCTTGTCCCTCTATATAAAACATTTTATTTTATATTATAGAACCAATATGTGTTTAACACATGTCTCTCTTTCTCTCCCCTTAATTCTCTATACTCTTTCTCTCTCTCTCGCCCCCCACTCCTTCCTATCTATCTAAAAAAATTATCAAGAGATAGAGCACAAAAGTTCAAATGATAGAACATTATTAACAATACAAACAACAAAATTTAACATCATAATTTCAACACCAAATCAAAATTTTTGTTTTTCTTTTTCTAGGTACTTCACAAAATCAAAGTTTTTTTTTATTTTTTTTTCTATTTTTGAATTTTCTTTAATGACCTTTTTTTTTTTCCTCTACTATCTAAATCAACATTAATCCCACTTCCCATACAAGTCCGACTTCCCAAACTCTCTAAACAGTCATCCCCGCAACCCTCATGGTTCAAACATAAATTAGGGTATTCTCTACAAGTTTCATTTCTTAGGTATCGAAGGACAAAAAGTTGTCTCATTTTTCTTATAAAACCTAGGAGATTTAAGGTTTTTGGAGATAATGGTTTCGAAGTTGAAGATAGGAGAAAGAGGAAGCGTTGTTTGATGTAGGTGAGGTGGTAGTAGTGAGGCATTTGAGAGCTAGGATTATAGATTGGTTTTAACACTTAAGGAAATAATTGAAGATGGTTTTGGTGTGACTTCCATTGGAGATGACTTGGATTTCTTCATATGCTTTCCCATGGTCCTTTCTCTTTTCGGTTTTCAATTCCAACGTTACATGCATGGCAATAGAAAATCAAAAAGAAAGAAAGAGAGAGATCTAGGTTTGAAGGAAGTTGAAAGGGAAGGGAAAAGGCTTCCAAAAAGAGAGGTTTAAATGATTCGAGTTGGTTTGTAATGGTGCGAAATTAAAGAGAGAGTAGAGAGAGAAAAGAGACTTAGATAGAGAGGAGGCAAAGATGAGAGACACTTTTTTTTTCTCTTCAGTTAATGGAAAAGATCAGATCATTATTGGTTACAAGTCCATATAATATAATGTTTTTTTTTTAACGACATTAGTTAGGGTTGTAAAAAAGGGTACAAAAAACTTAATTAGGTATGAAATTGAAATTTTTAAAACTTCAACTATCTAATTGTCTATTTCCTCGAAATCTAGCTATCAAAAGAGGTTTTTTCTCAAATCAATTTTATAATTACTTATAATCCTTAATTCCCATTTATAAAAAAAGAGTAAATTTTATACATTAAAAAAATATCTCTTGAAAAATTCCAATAAAATCCTTCAGTAGTTGTAATAAATTTAAATATAATATTAAAGAATATTGAAGTAATTTTAAAGGATGAGAAGATGTAGTTCAAAACCCCTAGTATTGCATTAATAATATCGACTGGTAGATATTACCTATAAAGGGTATGCAAAAGCTAAATGCAACAATATAATAAAATTTATAATATAAAATAATTGTTGAATTAAATTATGCACACAACTAAGGATTTGATTAAAAAAATGCATAGATGGTATTAAAATACTTAAAGTAAAAAAGAAACATATAGTTGTAGTTATATCATAAAGCTATTTGACAAATATTAAATACTTTATAGTTGTTTCATCGAGAAGTTATCATGTTTATAATAAAACAACAAATAAGGTTTGATTGTTAAATTTATGTACGACCTAATATTGCCTAGTAATCATGCACATACATGCCTACACTATAATATTCATTATATATGAATTTTTATCAATAACGCAAGATAGTAAATTAAAAAATCAAATAATCGCTTATAGGAAGCTTCTATGGTCCCATCGATTGAATCGTTTGGTCAACCATCTAATCATTAAAACAAATATTGTAATTGAAATATTAACGATTTTAGTGGTTTGATCATGATTATATTTGATGTGAGTTGTTAGATACTGATAGAACTGGTGCCATCAAAATTAATGATGGGATCGTAGAATTTTCCTCACTTATAATTCTTGATTGCTATTGATTGATATTTATGAATTTTATACATGCAAACAATAAAAAATCCTTCATAAATTCCTTATTAGTTAGTTATAATAAAGTTTAATACAATATTAAGGAACAATTGAGTAATTTATATTAATGAAAAGGATGTGGACTCCAAAAACACAAAGAGTTGGGTTAATAATATAAATATAGATATAGATAAACAATTTTAGCCGATAGTAGAGTATTATATATAAACTGGATAAATTATACTAGAAGGTATTATCATTAATTGAGATATCAATGTGTGGAGTAATTAAGAAAGGGGATCAACAACTCATAGAGCAAATAGTAATAAGAAAAAAAAAGGAAACTAATAAAAAATTAATAACATTTATAACTTAGATGGGTTTTTGTAAAATTTGATTATTTTTTGACAACTCGAAACATTGATATTTTAAATTAATTCTAAATATTGATACATTTTCATATAATTTATCCGACTATATATATACATATAATAGAATTGTATCTTTATTATATTTTCTTATTGCAAAAGCACCCCCTTTACATCATGTAGATTTAAAAAGAAGGATAAATTACAAATATGTCTCCCTGTATCGCTCACTGCACTTAATTCTTTTTCCCTTTTTTTTAATCGTGTGCTTAAATCCTTTGTTTTTATCCATGTATTCATTTTAATAAATTTCATCTCTGTCCTGATGAACAACAGCTAACAACTTGTGTGATTTGACCTGTTCTCTTGCTGAAATATGACGCGTTGTTTTTTTCTCCATTTAAATAACTTATTTCTTCTTTTTTGGCCGAGATTTAAATAACTTATTTCAAGACTTAGTTATGTCCTAATTGAAATAGTAGGTACTTTAATTATGCAGAATGGAAAAGTGTAAATTATAAATGTATCCATTTATAATACTTTATATAGGTTTAAACCCCCAAATCTTCATAAAACGTAATTTGAAATAATATTTTCCAATTATATTTTTAGATGAAATAATTAAAAAGTATATACACTTTTTTTTTTTTTTTAAAGAACAAAATGATCGAACTTAACATCGTCATGATTCCGAAATCGGAACCTGAACTGGAACCGCCGGTTCCTGGTCTTAAAAATGAGGAACCAGAACCGGAATCATCTCTCACGGTTCCGATCTAGTTCTATGGAACCGGCGATCCCGGTTCCGGTTTTAGAATCACGAAATGTATCTTTCTTCTAAGTAAAAAAATATATTTTATATTTTAATAAAATAAATTTTAAACTCAAAATAATTAATTATTGAATCTAAAAGTATTGAATTATTTAGCCAAAATTTCTAAAAAATTTCTTAGAATGCACATTTATTTATGTATAAACACAACTAATATCAATTCTAATTAGTAATACGAAATCGCGAAATACTTTAGAGGATAACAAGAAAATTCTAATACAAAAAATAGTCACACATTATTAAAGAATGAATTTTGCTTTTAGGAGAAGTTTATATGAAGTAAATTATTTATAATTTAAAGTTATGTTTTTTGTATTATTGATAATAAAACATTAAATATTATAAATAGGTAATAAATTTTACTATTTATATAAAATAGTATAAACATTAATAATTATATATTTAATATAATTTTAATTTTTTATATATAATTCTTTTTTCTTTCTTTTTTTAATGGAACTGGTTCCACCCGATTCTAGGCCTAGAATCGTCTAGGAATCAGAATACCAGTAATTCCTTAGCCGGTTCTAGAACAGTCGAATCGGTCTGCATCCAGTTCTAGAACCGTTGGTGGCAGTTCTCGTTCGAAACTAAACCGTGCCTATGTCTAGTCAAACTCGTATAATGATATAGGAAAAATATATGGAAAAAAGGTATTAAAAGTATTTTTACTTTGCAATTTACGCAAATCAATGTTCGAATCTTCAAACTTTATATTTTTATTGTCTCTAATTTTACTTTTTAACTCATAATAGTGTCTTTAGAGACAAAAAAAAATATAAAATTTAAAAGTCCAAGCATTAATTTACTAATTGTAAAGGAACTTTCAATATTATTTTTCCAACAAATCGATAGATAATTTTTCAAAATAAAAAAGTTTAAACCCACATTGAGCAATCATCCAGTAGACTTAAAAATAGTAAGACCGCCGTCCTTGACTTGTCTAGTAGACTTTTCTCAATTTACTAGCTCCCGTAAAACTCCGAAATTTTTGTTTATATATTTGCATTCCGTATCATCTTAGAATCATGCAAACTGTGCACCCACTTAATCTTCAACTCTGAAAAAATACATCCACTCATATCAGTTTAATCAAACAAACATGTCGAATAATGTCTCTACCCTTCTCTTCCGTCTCAATTCTTGTCCTCATAGTAATAATCTCCCTCATATCTCTTCGCTACACTTCTTCCTCTCTCATCTCACTGTCCCAAGGTTCCTCCCTCTCCGTCCAGAACCCAAACAACGTCATCACCTCAACAAACGGAACCTTCGCTGCCGGCTTTTTTCCTATAGGCCAAAACGCATACACCTTTGCCATTTGGTTCAGCAAGCCTGAATGCAAAGCCAGCAATTGTACCCCCGTGTGGATGGCCAACCCTAACCATCCTGTTAACGGAAAACGCTCCAAACTCTCCCTTCTTCGTACCGGCAACCTCATACTGACCGATGCTGGCACATCAACCGTTTGGTCATCCGACACTAATTCTTTCTCTTCTGTCCAGTTAAATCTCGAGGAAAGTGGGAACCTAGTCTTGACGAATTCTAGTGATGATATCATATGGCAGAGTTTTGATTCTCCCACAGATACATTACTTCCTACACAAAAGATTAAGAGGAACACGATTGTTGTTTCTTCACGAGGTAATGGGGACTACTCATCTGGATTTTATCGGCTATTTTTCGATAATGATAACTCACTTCGTTTACTGTTTGACGGTCCTTCAACATCTGGTCTTTATTGGCCTTTCCCTTGGAGGCCTATTACTGATTCCAGGTTTTCTTTTTTAGCAATCACTGATACCAGGTTTGTGTACAATTCTAGTAGAGTTGCGGTTCTTAATTCATTAGGTCATTTTACAAGTTCTGATAGGTTTGAGTTTCACGCGTCTGATTATGGGAGTGTTGTTCAGAGAAGATTAACCGTTGATTCTGATGGAATTCTGAGGCTTTATAGTAGAAATGGACAAGAGGGTAGTGGTAATGATTGGACTGTTAGTTGGCAATCTATTCAGATCTCTTGCTTTGTTCATGGTGTTTGTGGGAACAATAGTTTGTGTAGTTATGATCCTTATAAGGGTAGGAGTTGTTCTTGTGTTCCTGGGTACAAAAGAGTTAATCCTAATGATTGGTCTTTCGGGTGTGAACCGGATTTTGAATCCACAGATGTTTGTAATGCGAGCAATGTCCATGTTGTCAAATTGCTTTATAGTGATTTCTATGGCTATGATTTATACAGTACTCCTAATGTTACCTTAGAAAAGTGTAAGGAATTGTGCTTGAATCAGTGTAGCTGTAGGGGATTTCAGTATAGTTTGGATTCTGCTGGTGCTAAATATGATTGTTATTTGAAGAGTGAATTGCTAAATGGTCAGAACCTACCAAGTTTCACAGGAGAGTTCTATATTAAAGTGCCAAAATCTGTTAGTTTTCCACAAGAGGTATTAGAGAGAAGATCCCAATATTCTTCTTCGAGTTGTGATGATGCTATAGATATTAAGATAAACCGAAATTATCCTCAAAGAAAGAATAGTGTCGCTTTGAACTTCGTGCTTTGGTTTGCAATTGCAGTTGGTGGGATTGAAGTTGTAATTATGCTTTTAGTCTGGTTCTTTTTGTTTAGAAACCAGCAGGACATAACTGCAGCAAGCCACAGCTACTTTCTTGCTGATACCGGGTTCAGCAGATTCACTTATGGTGAGCTCAAGAAAGCAACCGAGAACTTTAGTAAAGAAATTGGGAGAGGAGCTGGAGGAATCGTGTACAAAGGTGTGTTGCCTGATGGCAGAATAGCAGCAATCAAGCTCTTGAATGAGGCTACCACTGGGGAGGCTGATTTTCTAGCAGAAGCAAGCACAATTTGGAAGGTAAACCACATGAATTTGATAGAAATGTGGGGTTATTGTGTTGAGGGTAAGCATAGGCTTTTAGTATACGAGTACATGAAACTTGGGTCGTTATCTGAGAATCTCTCATCCCCAGAACTTGACTGGAAGAGGAGATTCGATATTGCAATTGGTACTGCAAAGGGGCTAGCTTATTTGCATGAAGAGTGCTTGGAATGGGTTTGACATTGTGATGTGAAGCCTCAAAATATTCTCCTAGACTCTAATTACCAACCCAAGGTCGCTGATTTTGGGCTTTCCAAACTAATGGATAGAGGCAAACGGAATTCAGACTTTTCCAGGATTCGTGGAACCCGAGGTTACATGGCTCCTGAGTGGGTTTCAAATCTGCCAGTTACTTCAAAGGTGGATGTTTATAGCTGTGGAATAGTTATGTTGGAGTTGGGCACAGGAAAGAACCCAATTAGCAGCGATCCCTCCTTGGAGAGTGGAGAGGCAGTGCACATAGAACTAGTTACTTGGGCGAGAAACAAGATGCTACAATCGAATACAAAGGGTTCGAGCTTAGAAGAGATGATTGATCCAGCATTAAATTGAAACTACGACAGGGAAAAGATGAAAGTCCTGATTGAGGTGGCGTTACAATGTGTGAAGGAAGATAAAGATGCAAGACCTACCATGAGCCAAGTCGTGGAAATGCTACTGAAGCATGAACAAGAGAGTTACAATTGAGGTTGCCGGTTCAATTTGAGAGCATATATCTTCGATATTCTATGGCATAATGTTCAGCCTTTACTTGTATTGTACATCATCTTCTGTGAGTTACCGCACAATATTAACATGCGGCAAGATCATATGCTATATTGCTCCAGTTTTGCATGCAAGGCAAAATATTTTCTTTCTTTAAAGGTTCAACACAATTTTACCAACCTTATAAAAAAATTACTAAAATATAATTTATCCAAAAATTAATCATCATATTATTAATACAAAAAAAAAAAAGAACATAGAAATGGCAGATAATAAATATAGTTTCCAAAAACAAATTTAAAATCACATTTATTACAGGTGATTTGTGAAAGTACATACTCCCTAAATGACATTTTAAATATATGATGTTTGTCCTTGCAAAATTTCATTTTAAACATGTGATGTTTGTGTAAAATTAAGTATCACATGTCTAACGTAAGGTTTTGTAATATTATTCATATAATTATTTTTGTATAATCAATATTTAAATAAATAATTTTTGGCAAGTTTCTTTTTTTTTTTTTTTTTTTTTCTTGTTAGAAAAGGATACTTATATTAGAGAGAACACAAAAAGATGCAGTACACTCATACAAGAAAAGCAGAAAAAGCCATTACAAAAGCTCAACCCAAAAACAGAGTCATTGGGGTATACTTCCCAGACCATTTTTTCCTAGTCTAATATCTTCAAATTTTTGGCAAGTTGATAAGCGGATAAATATCTCTCTTTTAAGATATGAGCTTGTAACAGCATACACCAAAATAAAGCTGGAGTACGTCCAAATTATGCTGTCTATTATCACACGCTTGACGATTTGGTAAAATATATTACATGTTATGATTCAGAGGGAAATTAAGAATGAGTGGCAAATTGCTTTTCTTTTAGTCTGTTCTGATTGTGATCACTTATCTTTAAATAATAATAATAATAATAAAAGAGAAGACCATAATAAGTGCCATTTGGGAAAATATACTAGTATACAGTAACAGTTAACCAAAATAAGTTTAATGGTATATTATTTGTCCGATATTTTTAAAAAAGAGATATCGATATTTAAGGTAAATTACATGAAATATCTTTGAAAAGAAAAACATAGAACTCATTAATTAAAATTGAAGCAACTACGTGTTATTGAATGACTCATCAATTTTGAAAGATAAAAAGAAGCTTGACTCCATTTAATGCTAACTTAAGGATTCAAATGATTCAATTAAAAATAAAGGATTTGAATGGCTTTTGGTGTTAATATAGATGAGTTTTGATATACTTTTGCCTTGTTGTACGGCAACTTGGTTCGTTGCGTTCTGTCAGAAGTGGAGAACATGTTATGTTACAAAATTCTATGGATTTAGGCCTTAGACGTTATGTATGATGGAAATGGGTCATTGGGCCATTGAGTTATATTTGAATAACAGGGTTGGGTATATTAATTACTATTAGTAATTGTATTTGGACAGTTTTGCCACCTATCTTATTATATATTGTGGGGAATCTTTGTAAATAACTTTATCATTGCAAATATACCATGTAATGGGAAAAATCAGAAAAAAAATGAAAATACAACATTGCACCTCAGTTCAGTTGCATTCAATTGGAAACCCTGCATTCAAAGTTGAATTGTTTTAATTCTATCGCCCTTAATCCAATTGGTATAAGAGCTCTCCTTAACGGATGGTCAGGGAGTCGATGAAGATGGAGGAATCAATGAAGGTCATGTTGAAGGACCAAGAGGATAGATGGGTCCAAACATTTTTCGAGCTTTGTAAACAACAGTAGCTGGCAATAGATCGTTATGGAGTAGCCATTGGTGACCTGCAACTAAAGGAAAATGATAAGGTTAAAATGATTACTCCTTGTAGTTTAGTGAAGGAGACAGGTAAACAAATTGCTAATGTTACGTTTGTAGATACACTTATTGCAAGTAAAAACTCACTTCCATTAGATGGAAACAATTACTAGCTGCCACAAGTTTCCTATGTTTTCGGGTGAAAATTTACAATCATGGCTCATTAAGGTTGAACATTTTTTTTGAATTAGATGCTATATATTTAAATCTTAGGGTTAAGGTAGCAGCACTATATTTAGAGGATTTAGCACTTAATTGGTACCACTCATTCACACAAAATTGGTCTCAAACTAGTGCTGTTATTTGGAATGATTTTGTTGTGGGTTTACAAGGATGGTTTAGTAATGGGTTATTCAAGAACCCAATGGCCGCATTGAAAGAACTGTTTCAGCATGATATCTCAGAGGATTATTGGAAGGAGTTTTGAGTAGTTAACAACATTAGTGCAGTTATCCGAACGATATAAGTTTAGTTGCTTCCTTAGCAGGTTGAAACTCAAAATTTAGTACCTAGTAAGAATGTTCCAACCACAAACCCTTACGTCACTACAAGAATTTTGATATTGGGCGACGTTTGCAAAAATTGCAAACGTCGCCCATCTTTAATAGTTTAACTACATTATTTAAAGCATACTATTAGTCACGTTTACGAATATTTCATTTAATTGGCAACTCTTTCCTTTTATGAACCGTGACTAATTTTTAGTTTTAGAATTTACCCATCCTTAAAAAAAAAATTGGAAAATAAAAAATCACTAAAAATCCCGCCATTTCAAAAACGCGGGTTGTAAAAAAAATATCAAAAAAACCTTATTGGCCTACCTTTTTCTTTCTTCCTCACTATGCAAAACCCTTAGACAGAGAGCACAGTACACTTCGTAATCTCCGCTCAAACTCCTTCACGCAACCAAAAACTCGAACAAATCTCTCCATCCCATCTCCGAAGGAGGTCTCGTTCTCCATCGACCTCTGATCAATCAATGCCTCCATCATACCCATTCCTTCATGGCTAGCTCAGTGGAGAAGATTTCATTATAAAACTTCAACAACACAGTCGTCAACATCATTCATCAGTGAGACATCACTTAGGTTTGTTCGTATGTTTTTTTCCTTTAGGGCTTTTGTTCAAGGGTTATGAGAGATTTCTTTTTGTTTGTCATGTTTTGAAAATTTCTATTTTATGATTTTATAACCATGAGTAGTACATGCGTTCAAGTAGGAGGTACATGGTTGAACGATGTCTTTATTTAGCTTTATGGTTGGTTGAAATTTTGGTGTCGTGTTCAATAATCACAAGTTTGTAACATGTATTGTTTATGTATGGAGAAAATTAGGTTTCCCCCCTTTGAGGAAAGGTAATGTTTACGTATGGAGGAAATTAGGTTTCTTAAATGAGTAAGGAGACTAATAATTTAAATTTAGAAATCAATTTAAGAATGTTGGGTGTTGGGTGTCGGGTTTTGGTTAAAATGGTAGTGGATAGACAGTGGTGGTGTTGGTACGATAACCCCTAGTTCCACTCCAGCTTAGTTCCCTATAGCTAACCTGCTGCCAATGATGGTATTCCCACCATACGACTTAGTCTTTTTGCTCCATCCGACACAACCAGAGTTGGTTCACCAACTAGTCTTTTTGCTCCATCTAACATGACCATAGTTGCTCCATTAAGTACGAGTTCAAGCCTAGACAGGGGATGGGTAGGTGGGATCTATGTTATTGGGTTTGATTTACTCTGTTTGTAAGTGTTTCATCCATTATGTGCTCGTTATGTTTCTTGTTTGAGTTAGGATTTTATTTTGAATTTCATGTTTCAGATGAAAATTGAAAACTAAGTGCAGTAACAAATCACGATAATCATATTCTATGTATTCAGTTTTTAATTTATGAATGGATGGCTGGCTTTTCCATGGAGAAAAACAATCATGATAATCTATAATATGATTTTCATTGAATAATAATTTTTTTCATCTTCTTTTTTACTATGTTAAAAGGAAAAAAATAGTTAAGTTTGGAATTGCACTAATGTGGGTAATAAAAATTGGCAGAGGTTGCTTCTACATATGTATTTTCTGAGTTTTAATTTAGAGTGGCTTAGGTTGTGATGTCAGAATATTTATTTGTTTTTAGAATCTATATGAGTCAAGTTTACATTTAGATGATAAGAGCTTTTAATTACATTTTACCTTTTGCATGTACAGCAAAAAAATGCTTCCTTTTATCCTCTGTAATTCTTGAAAGTTCCCATGTTTCTTACATGAAATATTTGTGGCTGATTAGGCTTTAGCTTAGCTTACATTTTCCCCAATGAGTAGTATTTCTAGTTAATCCTCACACTTAGTAGGTTATATTTCACAACTTACACTATTATTTTTCCAGGATTTACTTTCAAGTCCTTTAGCATGATATTTACAATGCCCTAGTAATGTGGCCATATTCTATATGCAAGTGATGCTTAAGAAGATGCAAGTGATGAGGCAGGTTTGAACTTTCCATTCAATTTCAATTGCATTAAGTTTTGGATTGCATTTTCATGGCTAAGGTTAGATATTAAATTAAGACACTAATTTTCCAGTTGCTATTATCTCAACTCTGTCTCGTCAAATAGCTTCACATTCATTATACTATTTCAAACTGGCAGAATGTTCTTTTATAAAATGAAATTGTACTACTTGGCTTTCACATTTTTTTTTTTTGGTTGTGGTGATGAATCACGAGCTTATATGAGGTAATCTAAGTAAATTAAATGATTTCCTTTAGTAGATATCTTCCCAATTACATTGGAACCTTCATGAAGCAAGTTGATAATTATTCAAAAGGTCCCATTACTAGAATGATCCATCACAATAGTTTTTACATATTGTTAGATAACAGGAACATTGACTATAAAAATGAAAAAGAAGGAGAAAAATAAGCATCAAAGGGAACAATTAATAGAGATCAACAAAATGAAAACTCTTGTGCAATACTATTGCACATATGTGACTACATAAATGCTGCTATTAATTCGATGCAAAATTCCATTCAACTCAACGTCATACAATGGCTATACTTTTAAGTTTTAGATCTGCAAATTATAGGATCAATATGATTAATTTTCAAGAAACCTTTTTTGTGATCAATTACATTATTTCCTAAAACTTATGTGGTTTGGACTGTTTTGTAATTGTCTTTGTTTCTTATGCAGGACTGCAATAAAGATCTCTTTGCATTTCCTAATTTCAAATTTAATGTTTCATCATGTGGAGATTGTGTGGCAATAGAATAGTATAACTACAGCCGGCAATTGTGAAGAAATTTTGGTTCAATTTTACAGGTATATCCAGATGCAATTGATAGGCCTTCCATTTTTGATAATCTTAGTTCGAAATGTTTATTGTGATTCATATATATATGTATGCGTAGCCTTAACATGTGAAAGAAAAAGAATCTGAATCTAGTTGGAGCAGTAAGATATCTCTCTACTTTTTTCTTTTTTTGAATCTAGCTGGTATTTATTTATTTATTAAGGTTATAAAAAATCTGAATCTAAAATGGTTGATGCTTTTGCTTTTTATTTTTTTCTTTGCTTCATCTAAATATGAGTTAATTATGAATTTGTATGATTTGAAACACACATTTTTGATAATATCAGTTATAGTTTCCAGCAGTCACCAAACATATGTTGTAGTCCAATACGATATGGATCCCATAGTGGTTGTCTTGTTAGGCCCCTGTTTTAGATTTATTAATTTTTCTAGTGAGACATAGGTCATATTTTAAAGGTTTTTATTCATCTTGGAAAAAATTATTGTAAGAGCATGAGCTCATGTTTACGAAACTTTTCCCAAAAAAGAAAAGATGGATTGTTAATCTTGTCTATTGTGCTCACATTATTGATAATCATCTATAGGCTGATGAGAGAACTTTAGGAATTTAAACACCCCCATTTTGTGGTTTACAAAAAACAGGGGAAGGTTTTTTATTTTTCCTTTTTTTTTCTTTGGGCTTCTTGGTGCATCAGCATGCATTTTCTAGTGTCTTACATCTTCAAGCTATTTCAAACATGCACTCTTTTTATGTTTAAAGCATGGTTTCTCAGTGGTTGATAGAACTAGTTAATTTCATTACATATATGTAAGTATCTCATCCCAATTTTGCATCAGCAAGTGGGCAGAGCTTCAATGTATTTAAGAAGAAGCTATTGTTTTGTCCACACTCACCACACATCTTAAAATATATATTTACAATAGAGAAATAAAAACATATCAATTAGCATGTAGTGGTTATTAGGTTTGATTGTGTCCTACTAAGGATTGGTTTAGCTAGCGTGTAGCTAATTTGGCCTGCTAGGAAAGAGCTTAGTGTGGAATTTAGGACTACTACACCAAGTTGGCATCATGGTTGGAGCCGCTCTTTTTCGATAGTCTGCAGTTGCTTAATTTAGTTAGCATTCATCACTTCATGTAAGTTGGTCTGTCCATGTTATAGTTGCTGCTTGGTTACTGTTTCCATGGAGTTCTAGTTAAAGTCGCATTGAAAATAAATAGATATGCACAAATGATTGGTTAAACTCAACTAAATACTGGTCGGTAGTTACCTATTGGACTTAGCAGTTAATTATAGCTGCTTATGCATGCATTAAGCTTGAGGATCATCTAGTGCAATTATACTTCAACTCTGGGATTCAAAAAATCTCTTGAACATTTGAGCTACTCATTTGCTTGGTGTTGATAAATTCAATGAATGTTAAACAGTAGGTTGGCATTAAGGCTTGATTAAGAACTTCAATTAGCACATGGTGGCTATTTATCATGTTTCTTAGGGAACTTGCTTGGTTGTGCTTTTTTGCTTGGGTCTTCTATTCAATTCATTCTATTATCCAATTCTTAGCAGCATACGTGAAAGTTTTGTGACGCTTGAGTAAGAGCTCGATGAAGTTTGGGTGGAACCTGGTCTGCTTGATTTTAAGCTAATTGAGTAGCTTCGCATTATGAGATTAATTAAGCTAATTGACATTGAGAGCATGGTTCTGTCATCGAACTTAGTTAGTGTTTTGTTGTACTCAAAAGTTGAAACATGACAATTGTATGTGTGTGTTGGTCGGTGAGGTGCATGTCTTTCATTGCAGCAACTCTATAGTAGTTTAGCTGGTTCGTATATATATAATATATGTATATATATATAATTTGTGTTCTACCCAAAAAAAAAAAAAAACCAAATTGTTAGAACATGCTAAATATTTAAAGATGATTATGTTTAAACTATATTATTTATAAAACTTAATTTTTTACTTTATTTAAAAAATGAATATAATATGTTGTCTTGGTTTTATTATTATTATTATTATTATTATTATTATTATTATTATTATTATTTTGCTTCTTTCTATAGTGAAAAAGAGCACGATAGTGTAAAAGGTTTAGGTGAGCTTTGTTTTAATGCTCTTTTTTCTTTCTCTGTACATGCTTGTCATGTGGTTGAATTACTGTCAAATTGGATGGAAAAAAAAAATAAATACAAGTCAGCTTCTTAATAACATTTTGCTTTCTTGACCTATTATATTATTATTCAATGAGTACAAGCAGTCACTGTTTAGACAATCATACGAATTTAAGATAATGATCAGTGATGAATCCACAGTTTAAAGCTTGGGGAGCGACCATTAATATAGTTATAACTACATATATGCCTTGCTGAATTCTCATTCTTTTTCGCCCCACAATTTCTGTTTGCAATAAGGTTACACTTATAGGTTTGAGTACATAATTCATGTTGATGTTGTATGATTTTTATTGGAACTTTGATTTTATTCTTTATGTTCCTTTTGTATGGCTAGCTTATGAATCATTCAACCTAATTTTATTACAAATCCGTGCTCGTTCTGTGTAATATATAAATGCCGCTTGTTTTTTGTTAATAACATAATGGTAGAAGTGCTTCATTATTAATTTTTTTCCTGGATTATTTTTTATTATTTATGCTAACAATTTGCATTCCCATTTAATACTCTTACTATTGTTTTCCTTCTTCTCTAGACCCAACACTTGCCTCAGCGAAAATCAACATCTAAGCTATATACTAGTGAGATCCAGCTCAGCAAAGGCAAAGGCTAGCAATATGAACTGGTTCGTTATTATTACAATTTGCAATCTGAGAATTTAATTTTGATTTTTTCACATGGATTATTTGCTTATTGAAATACCTATTTATTTGGTATACCTTACCCTGGTTTGGACTATAAACATTGCCATAAAAATTACCCTGAACTAAGCATTGTACTGTACATATTGATTAGTGCACATTTTGGTATTATTGGAAGTTGGGACCTTTGTTCTGTGTAGTAGAGAAAGGGTTCAGTTTTGAGTTGTTTTTATGTCATTGAAGTTATTACTCATTTCGGGTTCTAAGTAGCTTTGCTGTAATACATGTTGCTATGTTGGCATTTATATCATAAAATTATTTTTGCCAATTCCTTGCAGTAGGATTTTGTGAATTGTATTGTTGTATAGTGGTATTACTAAATCAAATCCTATGATAGTGTTTATATTGCTAGGTCATGATTTGAAGACAAACAAATGTACTTGGTATCTCATTTTGTAACTACTGTATTGCAAAACCAAGAAAACCCATTATACCCTTTGAAGTTTTACATATGGGTTGGACAAATAGAAATTCAATTACAACTCAATATATCTTAGCTTACAAAAAAAAAAAAAAGGTTGAGATTTGTTTATATCTTACAATATATAATTTTGTTATAACTTGTATTTAAATTCTGTTATATCTTGTATTTAGATCACGATTTTACTACTGTACATTATGTAATTATTTTTAAATCGATCTTATTTAAGTAATTATTGCCAAGCCTTAAACAATAAATTATTTTATTATTATTGTGATGATTTATTTTGTCTTCTGTTTTCTGGTGGAAAAGGATACGGGCATGGGACATTAGACATCTAATTCTTGTTACTAAAACTTTTGATTCATTCTCTTCATAAATGACGGGAAAACCAATGAAGATTTTTATTTTGCAACCATTTTAATCTTACGAATGTTTACACTTTTCTTTGTTACCTGTTCTGCTTTTTGAAACACTTTGCTCATGTATTTCGTATTGCAAGTCAGGACGGTAGCCTATAATTTGAGCTGTTTGTGCATCACATCGTTTTAGAAAATGTTAAACAGATTGAATGTTTTTTCTGATTTTCGTTTCCCTCCCAAGTCCATTAATAATATCATTCAATTATCTCTTCACTAATAATGGTTAGGAAAGAGATTTAGAAATCAGTTAAAGACAGCAGGTGTCCATTTATAGTGTATTTCACATATATTAAACTATAAAATCATTGTTCCCATTGTTTGAAGTAATTTTATAATCATATAATTTTTACATCGTGCCAAATCTGTTTTTTTTTTTTCCAGTTTTATTTTAATAATGGACTACACCTTATCTTTTCATCAAAGGACAACTTTTTTTTTTTCCTCTTACTATATTTGTTAATCCTTGACTGGACAATTTGCACATGGTGACTTTACTTCTTTTCCCTTATAAATTATTTAATCTTCCGATCATTTAACTAGTAGTAATTTAATAATGGTTCATCTATTTGTATTAGATATTTCAAATATACCTTGTATTTCTAACTTGCGCCTTCTTATGCCTTATCGTGTTATCATGGACAACTGCAATTTGATACATACTAAACAACTTATATTACAGATATGACCTCCGAACAAGAAACAGAGCAGAAAGAACTGGTGAATGAGCTTCAAGTTTGAACAATTTTAGGAGTATGAAATATTACTAATTTCAAACTAACCATTGTTTACTTGGTTTTTCATATCAACATGAATTTACTAAATTCGACTGTATCATTAGCAGAAAAGAAGGGGAGAGGATGTGCTAATGGAAACTCTGAGATCTAAACTGGTATATAGCCCATCCTTTCTAAGGTTTTACAGCTCTAGGTTCTAAGTATGCTCTTTTTTTCAATCCTTTATTGATTCAATTAGGGAAGAGACATTCAATCATTGGATTTTTCAATCGTTTAAAGCTACTTTGGGATCTGGGTTCTACATTCATTTTCAAAGACTGCAACTTTTATCTGATGCTTCCTTTTTGCATTTAGACATATTTTCTTTTAAGTCTGTTTCTTCATTTTTTTTTTTCCTGTTTAGCGTAAAAAGATTATAACTACTGCAATGAGCAAAGACTAGATGCCGGAGTTTTACTCAATTTAATTGATTCAGTTTGATTCTCAGTATTTTAGTATTATGATTGCTTTTTGCAGACTTCCATGCAGTGATCTTTAGAACGTATTTTGAGAAAGAAGCAATAATATATACACACTATATTTGGATTGAAAAAGAGCCAATGACCAAAATTCACCGGCCTCACTTGTGTCGTATGTCTTTTTTTTAGATAAATTCAATCATTCAGGTTTTGAAATCGCATATTTACTATTTTAAGAAATATTTAATAATACAATAGCATTCTATAGGAAAGTCCGTTCTATGTGCTGATAGTAACAATTATTTCATTATTTTAATTCGTTTATGTCTATAGGCTTTATTAGGAACTTTCCATTTTTAATTAAATTTTGGATTTATTTTATATATTATGTATACCGTAGGGCAAAAGACTGGGGTAATGCTATATATATATTTATTTATTTACATATAGATTTTTCCAAAAAAAAAAAACCTACAAATAATTTTCTTAGTCAAAATTACGCAAATAAGTTAACCATCTATTATTACTAAGTGATTTAACTTTAGGTTAAGTTTATTGTATAATTTTACAATTGATTCACAATCATTCTAGAGAGTGAATTTTTCCTTATTAATAACATAAGGTTTAAATTTTTGTAAAAAAAAATGCAAGCAAGAAATTCTGCATCTAAAGAAGAAACGTTGGTTTTTTTTTAGTTTCCGCTTTATCAGCTGCAATTCTTTCTTCTTTATCAGCTCCAGTCCCCCTGAATGTAAACACAAATATTTGTCTTACCCTCCCAGCATAAGCAAAGCAACATATATAAACAAACAAAAATTTAAGGTTTGTTTATTTGTTGGTATTTCTTTCCCCCATCTTTTTGTTGCTTTTAGTTGGTATTAAAATAGGGGACTTCCCTAGATTGGTCAAATAGGCCATGATGTCACCATCACGCTCATTGTCAACTGGAGTTCTTTTCTATATTTCTTCTTAAGATTTGGGGGGTAAAAAAAAAAATTCTTATCAGCCTTATAAAATAAGCTTAGAGTTACTGTAGGTGGAACAAATAATTTTTTTTCAGATCTTTAGTATTGGTGGTGGACTGGGTGGTTCTTTCACATTTTGGATCCACAGTCAAATACTTCTAAGAAGTGTTTTTTTTTTCATATTTCCTTTCTATAACTCATCATATTATGGCTTCTGTAAAGAATATAAATAAATTTTAAAAACTTTTAGGGAGAATTATAAATTAGAGATTTTGGAAGAAGTTTGTTATAATATTAATATGGCAACTAAAGACTCTAAATATGGACAATAGCATAATGGATACTTTGATTATCATCCCACTGGCTTAGGTGCTATGGACTTCCCCTGCACATACAAATTTCATTTACAAATTCTTTTAGAAAACATTTTCAAAGGAATCAATTTTGTAAGACTAATTACTAGAGCTTGAGTCAAGGGCATTAAGGGTTAGCTCATAGGACCTTTACAGAAGCTTTGTTTTGATATGGGATATTCTCAATTCGTAAATTAAGTGGTTTTTGTTTGGTAAATTTTCTCCACTTAAATGAATGGCCTGTAACTATTTTTTGTGCACATGCATTGTAGTGTTTCATTGCCTACCATATATGTATAAATATACTTACTCTAATAAAGTCCATATATGTGTGTATATGTATATATACCTTTACTCTTACTATTCTTTTCCTTCATCTGTAGACCCAACACTCACCTCTACATAAATCAACATCCAAGCTGTCTGTGTGAATAAGATCCAGCTAAGCAAAAGCAAAGGCAAACAACAAGAACTGGTTCATTTCATTCTCTATCTCTTAATTTTTTTTACCCGAAAATTTGATTTTTTTCAGCTTTGATTTTGCAACATTAACTGTTTTTGTGGATTGTATGTTCCTTGGCAGCTCTCGATTACAACATCTTCCACTACATCGATCACACTTGAAACCTTAGCATAGTGAGTCACTCCTACACTCCATTAGTTATGAGTCATGCGTCCTTGTTTAATTTTTTACTTCGTGATCTGAGTTCCTCCAAGGAAGTGCCTTAATGTTGGGTATGAACCTTAACAAAACAGAATTTGATTTCATAAGCCTATAAATACTGGTGAAGATGTGTAATATATTAATGATCCATTTACTATGAGGTAAATATTAAATTTGGTAGTTAGACTTTACGTAAAAAATTGAGTTTGTATTTAAACTTTGAAGTAATTAATTTAATATATACTCAAAAATTTTGTGACTATTTTTATTACTTACATAAAATTGATTACTTCCTTCACTGATTTTGAAAAAGATAACATATTGTTGAATTTAAAAAACATATTTTAATACCGTCTAATATTAATAGGCTATTTTTTCCATTAGAAAACAAAGTAAATGGGTTAATAAGGTAGTAAAATTAGCTAAAAAAGTTTGATTAAGTATCAAATCATCTACTTTGATTGGAAGTTATTAGAGTCATTTTGCATTCTAAGTTGATCTGGTGTAATGCTTGCTGTTCATTATGTTGGCATATATATTATAACAAATATTCTTGCCTATTATTTGGAGTTGGATTTTATGAACTGCATTTGTTGTATATTATGCGAAATTAACATGTTGATAGCATATTGTTTTTCAAATTTATGCACAAATCAACATATTGTAATTTTTATCTCTTTTTGAAAATTTGCACTCTTATTGAGTCTTTGAATTTTGATGTCTATTTGTCTAAATACTATTAGAATCAAGAGACATATAGAAGATTATTACATGATAACCATGTGCAATTCAATAGATTTTGATTTTGTTTTAATCTTTGAGTAGTTTTTGCTCTGTCAATTGGTATCAAAGTTGCAATCGTTGTTGGAGAAGATGCCACCATGAAGGTGACAACAACAATGTGTGGTAGAGATTTAAAATTCAAAAGTTTGCCCATCTATGGATGTGTTTAATGTTAAACACCTAGATTCTTATACTTATGATTCTTTTAACAATGAAAAATCAAGGGAGAATTTTGTCTTAATATATTTTCAAGAGATTATAATTAATATATTTTTTTTCATTTCCATTACTATAAGAAATAATACTATATTGCGAAATTTAAAATTTCATTTTAAACTCAATTTAATCTTAACTTTTCAAATTGTCATGTCAATTCATTGACCAAAATAGGAAGTCCACATGTTGAAGCATTGTATAGAGATAGTGTTGGTTTCATATATGCATGAACATAACATATATGTATTTAAATCCATTTGCATTGATTTCACTCTTACTAAAAACAACATTAAAAACGTTATGTGTATTTAAGATTATTTCATTCATCCTTTTCCTTTTGCTTTCTATTTTTAATCTACTGATATTATTTTAGTGTGGTTGTAATTCTTTCTTTCTATGGCTTTTCTTAGAATACACATGGATAAGAATTGGATGAATTGCGACATTGGAAGTGAAGAGTATCAACGAGGTGTAGAATTTTTCGTTGCATACATGCAATTGAAATATGGAGGAAACACGGAGTTAAATTGTCCATGCAGGAGGTGTTTGAATAACAACTCGTACACCGTGAATGTGATTAGAGCACACTTGCTTGTTGATGGGATAGACATAACTTATAAGTGTTGGATATATCATGGTGAGGAGCCGACTATTGAATTGCCTAGTGGACCGCGTGGTAGAATTCGTCATATAGAGAGTGAAATGATATATAATGAGGTGGAGTACAATGTTGTAAATGATGATGACATTGACGGGCTTGATGAAATGCTTGAAGATTTAGGGGCTTTTGCTACGAATCAAGAGGAAGATGCAAGTCTCCGAGATGGCTTCGATCTTCCAACAGATTTTTTAAGTGGTTTAAGAGCTGACTCACAACAAAAGCTTTATCCGGGTTGTAAGTTCTCTAAATTCTCCTTTATAGTGAAGCTTCTCCACTTGAAAGTATACAATAAGTGGACTAACAAGTCGTTCGACATGCTTCTACAACTTTTGCGTGATGTGATACCTAATGGAGAGTCTCTTCCCACTTCATACTATCATGCAAACAAGTACTTAAGAGGGTTGGGTATGGGTTACCACAATATTCATGCATGTAAATATGATTGTTGCTTATTTTGGGGTACGAACAAGCATCTTACCAGTTGCCCTACTTGTGGTACTTCTAGGTATAAGATGTCTGGAGGGTCTAGAAAGCCCATTCCTCATAAGATTCTGCGGTACTTTCCTGTAAAACCAAGGTTGCAACGCCTTTTCATGAATCCTAAGGTTGCTCAAAAAATGCGTTGGCATAAAGATGAACATAAGAGACAAGAAAACATTATGAGCCATCCAGCTGATGGGCAATCTTGGATTAATTTTGATAATGAATTTCCAGACTTTGCAAAGGATAGTCGTAATGTGCGGTTGGGGTTAGCTAGTGATGGCTTTAACCCTTTTGGTACCATGAGCCAGTCATATAGCATGTGGCCAGTAGTGCTTCTGACATACAACTTACCACCATGGATGTGCATGAAGAAAGAGTATTTCATGATGACGTTGTTAATCCCTGGGCCTAAAGCACCAGGGAAGGAGATCGATGTTTACATGCAACCTTTGATTGATGAGTTGAATGATCTTTGGGTCAATGGACTATGGACATATGATGCATACTCGAAGTCTTCTTTTAATATGCATGCTGCATTGATGTGGACCATCAATGACTTTCCAGCTTATGGGAATTTGTCTGGGTGGAGCACAAAAGGATACAGTGCTTGTCCTGTATGCGAAGATCAAACACCATCAATAAGACTTAATAGCAAGATTGGGTATGTTGGTCATAGGATGTGGTTGCCAAAGGAACATAGGTGGAGACGTAGCTTGAAATTTGATGGAATGCGTGATAATCGTGAAGCTCCCGAACCATATTCTAGTGAAGACATTCTTCACCAATTACGTACAGTGGTAGATGTGGGTATGGGAAAGCATCCAGAGAAAGTTAAAAGAGCACATCATGTTGGCGGGTTCAATTGGGTTAAGAAGTCCATATTCTTTCAATTGCCATATTGGTCAAAGTTAAAGCTTAGACATAATCTTGATGTCATGCATATTGAGAAGAATATTTGTGAGAATATTATCTACACAATTCTTAGGATTGATGGAAAGACAAAAGACACTTATAAAGCTAGGCTTGATTTAGAGGAACTTGGTATTCGGAAGGAACTACATCTATTGAAGCGGGGTGATGGCAAGTATTTAATGCCATGTGCAAGTTATGCATTAAGTAACTCTGAAAGAAAATTATTCTGTCAATTTCTAAGGAATATTAGATTACCCGATGGTTATGCATCACATATAGGTAGGTGTGTAGACAACTCATGCTCAAAACTTTCTGGTATGAAGAGTCATGATTGCCATGTGTTGCTTCAAAGGCTATTGCCTGTGGGTATTCGTGGCTTATTGCCTAGAGATGTCACCACCACCATATCTGAGCTCGGGACCTTCTTCGAGAGGTTGTGCCGACGTATGTTGAATGTTGAGGAGTTACAAAAGATGCAGAGCGATATTGTCACAATATTGTGCAAGTTAGAGCTAATCTTTCCACCTGCCTTTTTCGATGTAATGGTACATCTAGCTATCCACTTACCTCAAGAGGCCCTAATGGCTGGACCTGTTGCTTACCGCTGGATGTATCCTATTGAAAGGTACATTGTGAATACAACACATAACATCTTTATTTTAATGTTTTTTTTTTAATGTTTGCATTTTTTTCTCCCCTAATTTAAATTTTACTATGTAGATACTTAGGCTCTTTAAAGCAATTTGTTCGGAATAGAGCTTATCCGGAAGGTTCAATTGCTGAAGCCTATGTTGTTCATGAGTGCTTGACTTGGTGCTCCCTTCACTTAGAAGACTTGGAGACAATATTTAACCGACCAGATAGGAACTTTGATTCTCTGGAAGATGGTGGGCTGGACATCTTTACAAATAGGGTTGGTTTTATTTCTCCACCTACATATGTGGTATTATCAGATGAGGAGGTCGAAATCGCCAAATGGTACATTATCAATAATTGTCAGGAGATGCAACCATATTTAGCGTAAGTGGCTGTCATTAGATCATTTTTACTATGTTAGAGAACTATTAAAATTTGTGTGTATTACTTAACCACAGTGAAATTTATGTTGCAGTGAACATATCGACATTTTAAGCTCACAAAATGGTGATGACATAGATGAGCGTCACAAGAGTGAATTTAGTCAATGGTTTATGAATAAGGTAAATATAATTAACAATGCCCACATATACTAAGGCTACAGGTAAAGGAAGTTTAACAAAATAGGCCTGATTGTCTATTTTGTTGTCATTATTGCAGATGAGTGCGTTGTATGAATATTAGAAAGTTTAAATTTGATTTGATAGACTACTTAAATAGCTCAACTAGATTTTTTCCGATTTTCTTGAATTGAATTTGCTACTTAATGGTATTTACAGCTTGATAACTAACTCGACTTGTACAACAACTTATATCAAGTTTTCCTAGTAGTTCAGGTTAGTTATCATAAGTCATTTTTCATTATCTCATTCGTGTTTCTTTTAACAATTTAATAATTATATTTAATTTGTATATTGTGTGACAGCAAATCCAAATGGAACTACTTCTGCAAGTGCACGACATGCTTCATCAAATCCATCGCTTGGAGATGATGATGTCAATAGTGAGGAAGAAAATTAAGTACTCAGTTTTTTGTTTTTTGGCTTTATCACACTGACATGAATGGGGTCAAATCAATGTGATAAAGTGTGTACATATGCCCATTTTGATGTAATTTGGAGTTTACGCTAACGTTTCTTGTAAGGACACTAAACCATATTGTTTTTGGTTTTTTTTTCCCTTTAATGCAACGATGGTCATGGTGATCTTTAAGTAATTTTAATGTTATTAGTTTTTATTACATATCGAGCGCATTGTAGCTCCAAATGTATTAGTGACATTTTTTCATATATAAATTACATGTGCTGAAGTAATAGCAGGTATCAATTCTATTATGAGCAAACAGGTTTATATTGCCAATTGTGCATATGTTGCACTAAACAAATATATATTGCAAATAAAACAATTTGAGCATTAACATCTCCTTAACAAGAATAGCCATGTTTAAACGTCGCTAAATAAAACAACAACCACACATGTAGACGTCGCCAATGCATTACAATAGCCATGTGTAAACGTCGCTAAATAAATATAACAATCATTAGAGTAGCCACGTGTAAACGTCGTTAAAATAAAACAACAACCACACATGTAGACGTCGCCAATGCATTACAATAGCCACGTGTAAACGTCGCTAAAAAATCACATTGTGGTCCAACAAACATATATGAAGCTTATTCAACCTGTGTATGGCCATGGTTAAACATCGCCAATTATGTAATTTACTTACGTTTACACGTTACTAATAAAAATGTTTATCCACGTTTTTAAAAACGTCGCCGATCACAAGTTTCCCTCCTTTTATATTTGGTGGGATGGATATTAGTCATATTTAGCCACACATAAGTGTGACCAAAACATGATAGTAGGCCATGTTTAAACGTGGCCTAACAAAGTATATTTGGCTTTCAAACTAAACATTCGACGTTTCAATTTTTAACGTTACTTATCAAATCTGCGACTGACCTTTTGCGACGTCTATAGGCACGTGTAAAAAAACGTGACCAAAAACTTTGGTCACGTTTTTTTTAATGTTTAGCCACGTTTATTAGACGTAGCCAAAGGCTCATTTTGTTGTAGTGCGTATGTCTTATCCTTAGCTGAATTACAAGAAATAACCTTACTTGCTGCACAAAAGTCACATCAACCACATCATCTAAAACCATAAGTTGCTTAAAAACCTTAAAAACTAGCGAAACATCAACCACAAATACAACATCAAACATAACAAAAAAACCATCACCAAAAACATACCCATTAGCCACACTTCAAACCAAAAAGTCATCAGGAAGCTAACTCCGGAGGAATTAGAAGAAAAAAAAGAAGAAATGCTAATGTTTTTGGTGTGATAAGCCATTGGTCCAAGGCATAAATGCAAATAGAAGTCTTTATTGGGAATTTAGAGGTCGAATCGATGGATTTTGCAGCAGAATTATAATTTTTTTCCGAAACCTTAAATTCCCAAAACAAATCCATGCATTTCAATTAAATAGAAATCAAAAGGTGATTCGAAATTTTACCTTTTTATATGAGTTCCGAAATTATCTCTTGACGCGGATCTGTAGATGTTGCAATGTCGTGAACGTCCTCTACTGTATCCACACGTGAATGGATATGATTTCGATCCTCCCTCTTTTGTGCTAGCGCAATCTAGAACGTTTCTAGATGAGATTTAGAATGTGTCTCCAAGAGTCACGGTTTTTCTCTCTCTTTCTAGGATTTCAGACGTTGACAACACATGTCATCCATACTTTAAGGAGACCATCATGTTCTATTTATAGAGTGTCATTTTTTACCCTAATTTTATGAAGGTTTAATTAATTAATTTTATTCAACAAGGACATGCGACATATAAAAATACGATTTTTATTTTAATTATTATTTATTAATCTTAATCTAATTTAGATTAATAAATAATTAAATTATTCCCAATATGGTTATTCAAAATAACCCATGATACGATTTATTCATTCTTTATGTGTGACCCTATAGGTTCACTTAATGTTAGTAGCAACCCTTAAAAACATTTTAAGGCTTACAAGACATAATTGATCTCTAACAAGACATTATGCCTACTTAAATTAAGTGAGAAGTCGAATCTGACTCTATCTATAACAGTCAATTATTTAATCCCTTTGTTACGTGATATCTTATGATCAAACATATGTGTGGATCAACACACACTTATGTTTAATCATCTATTTCTTGAATCTAGAGTTTGATGACTTAAACAAATGACATTGATAACTCTTTATCAATATTTGAGCATGGCCATGCATATCCCATATTACTCAACAAGGGGCCCAAAAGTCATCTCTCTCAATTTAATGAAAGGACAAATTCCTTCACGAACACTCAATATTCCTCTGCATAAACTTATTCCATCTCCAAGAACAGTCTTTAATCACCTGCTTAAGATGTATAAAGAACTGAATTAAAACATGGAGCTTGCTATGTAGGAATCCATGGTGTCATCAGGTTAAAGGACTTAAATAATACTGTAGTGAGAAATACCTATCATATTGATCCATATAGTATTCTCATAATTGGTCATTCTAATGCAATGTACACTTACATGTATCTGTGTGCTGGAACGAAATCTTATATCCATGATTAGTAAAAACATGACCATCATCTAGCCACATTCTAATCTTAATTCATTATTATTCCATATAATGAATGATTAGGGAATTTAGAAATAAAGTTATTTTTCCTTTATGGTTTTACTATTAAAGTCACATACTTCAAACGACATAAGGAATACAATTTACTCATGGAATTATTTATCAAGATAAAAAGACCAATAATAAACCTTGATAAAAGGATGACTTATAATATAAAGATAATAAATATCCAAATGACAAAAATCCATATGCCATAGGGCACATTAGTAGCAGTTAGCAGTCGAGGAAAGTGAGGAAGAGTTTGAAAAGACCACTAAAGCAATAATAGAGATGTTGTTAGAAGAGGAGTTATCTAAACTCATTCTTAATGTGATTAAGCAAAATAATGAGCCTGCCATTATGAAACTTCAAGCTTACTACAAGGAAAGGAAGCTAAGATTATTGATGGATAGTGGGAGTTCCCTATATTTTCTTAATGTCAATATAGCCAAAATGTTGTGATGTGAGTTTAAAAGTAGCAAGGCAATGGAAGTGTTATTGGCTGATGGTACGAAGTCATTAACCATTGGTTGCATACCGCAATCTCATATCAAGATGCAAGGATATATGTTCCAGGTAGAAGTTCGTGCTCTACAATTGAGTAGATACGATCTTATATTAGGTATACCATGGCTCAAAGAATTGGGGAACATAACATGGAATTTTTCAGAATTAATGATGGAGTTCTATCATTAAGGCTGTTTTTGTTGATTAAAAGGAACAAAAAGCAATAAAAGCAGTGGACAACTCAACCTTAGTCTAGATGCTAGGGAAAAAAAAAAAAGCCAATAGTAGAAGAGCAACTGAAATGATTGGTAACAAGGACAAGAGTACCCCTAGGGTACATATGAAACTATTGCCACTATTAGAGGAATTTCATGAACTTTTTTATGAACCTACTATCCTTCTTTCTACAAGGAGTCATGATCATCAAATACACTTGACTAAAGGTATGTAACTATGAATTTGAGACCTTATAGGCACTTAGCTACACAAAAGAATGTTTTAGAGGAGATTATGAAGGAGATGTTAAGGTAAGGTGTTATTTAACCAAGTCATAGCCCTTTTTCCTTACCAGTGTTTCTTTTGAAAAGGAAAGACAATTCTTGGTGAATGTGTGTAGCTTACTTAAAAAAATAAGTTGACCATCAAGGAAAAATACCTAATTCCTTTGATAGAACTTATTTGATGAGTTACATGATGCTTGCTATTTTAGCAAACTTGATTTAACATTCGATTATCATCAAATACGAATGGATCCTAAAGATATGTATAAAACTAGCTATAAAATGCATGAAGGATTCTACAAATTCATGGTTATGCCATTTAGTCTAACTAACACATCATCAACCTTTCAAGAGTTAATGTATGATATCTTTTCAGGAACATTTGAGGAAATTTGTGTTGGTCTTTGTTGATGACATCTTGGTGTATAGCAAGACAATTGATGACCATGTATAGGACTATTTAGTTGTTTTGATCAATCTGCACAAAGAGAGATTATATCTCAAGATAAGCAAATGTGTCTTTGGAACTACTCGAATTGAGTACTTGGCATGTAATCACTAGGCATTGTGATTACTACTGACCCAAAGAAGATTGAGGCCATTCAATGATGGTCGAAACCAGTTAATTTGCACCAATTTAGGGGTGGTTCCTAGGTATGGCTGATATGATCGTCTCAAATTCTAAAATTTATAAATCCAGTTTAATTCCTATGATCAAGTTAGGTAGTGTACCTATCTATAGTAGTATATAATTAAAACGGATATCGTCCACAGAGATCTATAGAGCAAATACTAGAATCACCTTTCTCACTATTTAGCCTAATCTTTAAGGTAAATATATTATCAATTACCTAATTAACTATCTAAACTATCAAACCCTAAGATCAATTGTATTGCTTTAACATAATATCAATACAGACATACCCTTCATCTTGATCACCTAAAGCCTAATTTTTATAACAAAAGATTGATTAATGAAATATTTATGTTTTACAATGCAGAATCACATAAATAAATCGATCACTCCCTTGAGTTAATCAATTCCTAATCTCATATGAGATAATGGAGACCTCTCCCACACTAATGCCATAAGAGATTGCATTCAAGATCAAGATTCTTAAATAAAGATGGAATCTTTATTGCAAAAGATCGAAGCTTTCCTACCTCTATGTAAAACATGTAATCCTTTATTCATACAGATCTATCCTATTAGATGAAACCTCTTTCTATCTAACAAGAATCAAACATGTAATCAATCTTGTACACAAAATCAATCACAAGACAATTATAATATCTGAATAGATGTAAAGACATAAACTTTCATTAAGTCAAGAAACAATTCAGATCACATAGGTTTAGGTTTCACATGATTTAGGATATACAAAATTACTCCTTCCATGGATTTAACAATAACACAAAGAGATCTAGAGAGTAATCTAAAGACATGATTAAAACAATAAAAACCCTTTTCTTGAATGTCTTGTAATCTTCAATGGAACTTGAGCAATTCTCTCTCTAAAGTTTGTGTTTTTATTGTCCTAGGGTTTAGAATAACAATAAGGATGATCTTTGAAATGTTGCAGCGGATATATATATATATGTTGTAACGCCTTTGGAAGTGCCTCCACCAAGTACATGGCCGTGTTTGTGGCTGTGTACATTGAAAAAGCATGAATTTCTTCGCTGGCCACATTTCTTCCTTGAACACTACTTCATATACTTCTTGGGCAATTGCTAGTGTACATTTCAAAGTAGTTTCTGGTCACTTTTTGTGGCTAAACACAGTATGTAAATGGCCATGTAGTTGGTTGTGTACATTAAAAAATCAACCTTTGGTGTATTTCGCCAACTTTCATCTTCTTTTTGCTTGAATCATCCTTAAATCTTTGAAATGTCTTCATTAAACCCTGAAATGAAATATTAAGCAATTAAGTACTCTTTTCTTGATAATTTCTCATAAAATCCATATAAAACTATATACTATGAGTGCTAGAATTGAGGATCTTTAACACTTACCAATGGCCAGTTGTTATTGTAGGTTCATACTAGGATATAGAATGTTGACTAGACCTTTAACCAAATGCTTAAAAAGAATGGGTTTATTTAGACCAATGAAGCTACTAAAGCTTTCAAGCTGGTCAATAAAGCCTTAACACGTGCTCTACTATTGAGGCTACTTGATTACTCTAAAGAATTTATTCTTGAAATAAATGCTTGTGATGAAGGAATTGGGGTAGTCCTAACATAAGAATGTCATCCCATTGCTTATATTAGCAAATCATTAGGATCAAAATAAAGGAAGTTGTTAATCAATGAGAACGAGATGCTTGCATTAGTATATGCTGTTGAAAAGTGGCGGCATTACTTAATTGGAGGCATTTCATAATCAAAACAAATCATCAAAGCTTAAACTACTTGTTGGAGTAGAGATTAACTACTTCTAGCCAACATAAATGGCTAACTAAGCTTTTAGGGCTTAATTATGAAATACACTATAAGAGTGGTAAAACCAACCTTGTTGCTGATGTTCTTTCTCGCACAGGTTTCAACACTATAACAGTCACAATTGCAACCACTAATGTAATGTTGGAAGCTAAGAAGAGTGTGGAACAACATATCCCTTACAACAAAATGCTACCGAAGCTAGAAGTTGGTGAATTGATTACCAATTTCACATTAACAAAAGGAATACTACATCAAAAAGGAAGGCGGGTAGTAGGTCTTAATGAAGAAAGCAAGAAGAGGTTGTTAGCATTATACCATGATAGTACACTAAGAGGGCACTCAAGACCATAAACGACCTTCAAGAGATTGAGTTCAATTTTCTATTGGCCAAAATGGAAAAAGAAGTCCAACAATATGTAAGGAAGTGTCTTAATTGTCAGCAAGACAAGTGCAAGAATGTAGCTACCTTAAGGTTATTCCAAATGGATGCTAGAAGAAGTATCTATGGATTTCATTGAGGGGCTTTCGAAATCCCATGGACAAAATGTTATTATGGGCGTTGTGGACCGAAAAAGTAAGAATACCCACTTCATTAGTTTGAGTCACCCATATGATGCAGCTTAGATAGCTCGGCTATATTCATATAATGTATACAAGTTGCATGGAATACCTAATAACATAGTAAGTGAAGGAGATCCAACATTCATCAGCCATTTTTGGAATTATTTTTTTAAGCTATGAGGAGTGAAACTTAAGCTATCTATTGTGTATCATCTCCAAACTGATGGACAATTTGAGGTCATCAATAAGTGTTTGGAAATTTACTTGAGATGTATCATAGGGGAAAGCCTAAGAAATGGAGTGAATTCCTAACCTTAGCTAAATGGTGGTACAAAACAAACTATCATATTAGGGCTCACAAGACACCATTCAAAATACTCTATGGTTTCCCCCTACCTTTACATTTATTGTACATCCCTAGGGATTCTAGGAATGATTTGGTGAATCAAATGCTGCCTAGAAGGGAAGAGAAGCTAAAACTACTCAAATTTCATTTGAGAAGAGCTAAAGTTAGAATGAAGCAAATTGTTGATAGAAAGAGGAGTGATAGGGTTTTTACCATTGAAGACTATGTGTGGGTTAAGCTACAACCTTACAAACAATAGAGCCTCAAGCAACACCAGGAACATAAATTAAACCCAAAATATTATAGGCCCTATAAAATCTTAGATAAGGTTAGAAGTGTTGCTTACCAATTGGATTTACCTCTCGGTTTAATGATCCATCCGACATTCCATGTGTCTCAGGTAAAAAAGTATGTAGTTGGTTGACACCTAACTTCTTCAAGTCTACCCAACATGCATCAAGATAACTCTTTGGTTCTAGAAGCTATACTTGATTGGAAATTGGTGAAGAGAGGTTTGGCGATGGACACTTTAGTTTTGGATAAGTAGGGACGAAATGAAGGAGATAGAACTTGGGAATATTTTTCAAATCTTGCTTTGAGGTTTCGAGATATACTATCATGTCCCAAAGGGTACCTTAAATATGACAGTCCATTGTACAAAATATTAACATTTGAGAATGACTACCATAGTCACTCAGAAGTTTTCATATCGATATAAGGCATACTTTCACAATGAAAGGACGTTGATGGAGTTACACATTTTAAGATGATAGTAATAAAACATGCAAAAAAAAAAAAAAAACACTAACACAATTACATAAAAATTTAAGGTCTTATAAGACTTAGGGATATTCCCCAATAAAGCCATAAATTGTCTTACAACCTAAAGAGTCTCCAATTAAAATAAAATCAGAAGAGATTTTCTAAGGAAATCTATTCTCAAAATCTTTAAATAAATTCCCTTTAAAAGCTCCCAATTTTTCATCCCTGCCCACTTCAGCCAATGGATCTTAGGAGCAACCAAAATGTATTCCTATGACAAAAATTTATTTAGGGGGTAAACTACTGCATGCTTAGTTAGAAATCCTCAATATCGTACCCATAAACAAAACAAGCAAGTTGATTATTCAAGCATATGAAGTGCATCGGTCATATGTTTCACACATTCGTACGATTTATGGGAAATCATATATAGAATGGATTTTATGTCCTCATGTTAAGGGTTAGAGAATGCTTTGAAAATTATTGGGGTCCTTCCAACCATCACACTCTATTGGATCCTGAACAACTGCCACTACTTGGTCCTTAGGATTTTTTCCCTTAGCGATTAATCCAACATGGCTCCTTCATTAGGCTACATTCCCCGAATGATGTAGTTCCTAATGCTGTGATAGGTACCTTATCTTTCTGGTCCCATACGTAGGAGAAGTAGTGAAAATAAAATGTGACTCAATTTTATGTCATGCATGATCACTTTATATACTAATTTCCAAACCAAGTTAATTTTCCAATTAAGGGTGATCAACACATTTATCATAATCAAACAATATGATATGAAACAAACATATTAGTCAAACATGTAAAATTTTGATATGCTCATTATTTCTTGATCAAGCTTGAAAATACAACATTTCTCCAAAATAATCCCATATGTAAATTCATTTATATTTTTCCTATATTCTAGTGCGCTATAATACATACACAAGCAAGTATGCGTAAAGCGTAAGAAAACTCATTCAGCCATGAAGGAAACTTCAAGTCAAAGTAGACTTTCGGAAACAAAGCTTCAAAATCCTTGTTACCTAAATGAAAGAAATACTCAGAATGAGTATTCATGTGTAAGCTTTTAGTTTTTTCGGTAAATATAAGTAAACCCTAAGAACCGAAAGTGAAACCGGAACCCTAAAGTCAACCTAGATCTATATGTTTAGTCTAGTGAATCTAGATTCGGCAATCCCACATTCTTAACCTCTAAACAACATAATTGAGATAATTGTGGATAATAGTTCGTAATAAAATAGGAAAGCTTAAAAAGATCAGATTCGCCAAAATTTAGTTCGTTTCAAACCGAACGGGATCAATTTCTAAAATTAGGATCGATAAGTAAAATAGAGAAATTATTTCGATAATACAATTAGACTCATAAAAATATAAGGATTTTAAAAATATCAGTTTTAGAATTTTTGGTAACTAAAAATATCAATATAGGCCGTTTACGCATATTTTCTTTACTATTAGTATTTTATTGTTTAGTCTATTATTTATAGTACTATTTTTACTATTTATTACTATTTTACTATCTCTACTTTTTCTTACAACATATTCTTATACTCTATCATACCTATTCCTTATAATTTACCTTCCCCATACAACTTTATTCACATCACATCTTACACATTACTACTTTTCATTACAAAACAACAAAATAAATAATTTCCTCCCCCTTTTTCAATGCAAACCGGCGCCCCCTCTCTCACATCCAATCTATTTATTTTTCTTTTTAATTTTATTTAATTACATTTAATTTTCACTCCAAAACACTATAAATCCCCTTCCTCCTTCATTCTTTCACACATCTCATTTTTCCTATCAAAACTCTACTAAAATCACTTCTCAAATCCTCGCTCTATAATTTTCCTCTCAAACACTCTCTTCCTTTCCATCTCCATAAAAAGTCCATTTCTCTTTAAGAGAATTTCCAAACACACCATCACCTACCTTAGGTAAAAGTTATAAACCATATTCTTATTCATGTCATGCAACATTACATGACCATAATTTGTGTTTTCTAAGACCATAGTGTTAACGAAGCAACAATATATTCATACTTTGTTTTGTTCATGCATAAATTTCTTTATATTGTTATATTCTTTATTATTATTATTATTATGTTGTTATTATTGTTATTAATATTGCTCTAATCTAACTTCTATATGTTGTTACATATATTTATGTATATATATATATATATATTTTAGAGCCTAAATGCTCACTAACCTAACATTCTATTATTATTTACTTATTATTATGCTTTTTTGTTCATTTCTTTTTTTTTTTCTTTTGGACTAGTCTATTTTTAATCCAGGAAGCCTTAATAGAAGGCTCCCAATACTTGATCGAGATACCTTGATGAAGTTAAGGTTCCCAATACTTGACCTTATTATTATGCTCATACTGATCCTTATGTATATCTTATCTTATTATGTGATATTGTTTTATTTCCCATAACTACATATTCATAATCATATGGACATGTTGATATTGTCTCAACAAAAATAAAATGAGTTTTATTAAATGAAGGAAAATAGAAACTCTCTTAAAAAAAAAATTGTCATCTAAGAAATGATTTTCCTTAAAAACTTAAAGTTTTATCTTACAAATCTTTTTCAAAATTTAGATAAGTTATCACAAGCTTTTAGTAATAATAGTATATTAGATTTCATCAAAGAATACGTAAAGTAAATTATAACACATCCTCTTTTCAAACCAATAAAATAAGAAGTTTTCTTTAAGAACTCAATATTGCCAATAAAAGTTTTTCTTAAACTTATTTGTGAAGTTCTCACCAATACTCTAAAATACTAAGGTCTAGATAAGTTTTACAAAATCATCAAAAAATTAGTCTTCTACAAATAAATCTTACTTAGGAAATGAAATTAGTAAATAACTTAGAAGATCATGATTATTTATTTACAGTGGAACTAACTTTAGAAAATTAAGAATACATAAACATGACTACTTTAAGGAAATTTAGCTACTACCAAGAAATACTTAGAAAAAACTATATTTTTCAACCACTAAAGATGGAGTTGTAGGAATCTTAAAAAGACTATAATTATTTTTAGAAAATTAAATTATTCTCAAAGGTTGAGAAATAAAATTAGGAGAATGAAGCATTTATTTATAATAAAGAAATTTATCCAATAAACTTAAGTAAAGTTTCAAGTCTTTACTTTTCAACTTTTATGACACATTGTTTTACAAAAATCATTTTTTAAACAACCTTACTAAATTCATGCATATAATATGAGTCTATATATATATATATATTCAAAGGATTTTTTAAATATCTATATTTTTGTACAAGAATTTTTGGATGGAGGAATTTGAAAATTTATATTTTGGAAGCCAGACTTTTCATAGTGATTTTGTACCTCTCTGTTTTGGGACCCAAAAGAATTTTTATGACAACAATAACCTTAGAAATAGATAGATATTTTTGAGTAGGTATAAAATGACATATAATATGCAAAATTATGAGTTAAAATGAGTGAGTTATGACCATTTTAAGTTAGAATTTCTTAAAACCGAATTGTGACGAATTCAATAAGATAAGTTAGAAAATTTAAGTAGATCTTGGATGAAATACTCATTCAGGTATTTCTTTTGTTTAGGTGATGAGGACCAATATATTCTCTTTCCCGAGGATTACTTCGACTGATAGAAGATCGTTATATCGAGTGAGTTTTCCTTTACGTTTTATGTGTTCGCTCATGTGCTTTGGACTAGAGTACTAGATATTAGGAAAAGATAAAAATTGATATGCATGTGGGTTATCATGGGGACTATGTATGTGATTCGTTATGTGTGATAAATAAACGATAAGTATATTATAGCTCAATTGGTTACTTAATATAAATTGTCTCATGTATACTGCGGTGTGTGTGTAAATATTGATTGATTGCCTTAAATGAATTAATGTGGGATCAAAAATCCCTTAAAACTAAATTTCTCATGCATATCACTTAGAATATCATCTTCGCATTATGCTACCACTCCTCAACGTAGGACCAAAAAGGTAAGCTCTCTAGCTACATCTTGAGAAATTAAGACGTTCGGGGAATACTACCTTGAACTAGCCATAATTTTAATATATATATTAATGCATGCTAAATTTGATAATTATATGTGTATATGTGTTTGAGTGGATTAGTGTGTTTGTAATGTTGGGTGTGTTATAACTTATGTGATTAGATAATAAGCTATGGTAAATATATCTAGGTTGATAGTTTATTCATGTTAGAAATTATCATGTTAGTGTTAATTGTTATTGTAATGAATTATATGTGTTGGATTTAAGCTTGTTTTAGGCCTAAATAAAATTCTAAACATAGCAGAAATTTTTAAAGCCCACTCAAGCCCAAACTTAAGTCCATAACTAAGCCCAAATAGGCCCAAGCCTTTCCAAATCTGCCCTCTCAAAAGTCAACAACATTTAGATAAACATCAAAGTCTCATTGAATCATTAGACAACCCAAAAACAGAACAAAAAAAAAGAAAATTCGTAACTCAAGAAGCCCAAAAATTTTCAAGACCCAAATCAAGTTTTTTTGGACTCAACACACCAAAAATCCTTCCCCAAGCCTTATATACATTGAGGTAAGTTTTATTTGATGTTTGAGATGCTTTATTTCCCCCCTTAATCCATGAAATATGCATGTGTGGTGTAATATAAGTAGTTGGTATGCTAAATTCTTGTTGAAGTGTTGTAGATTTGTTAGGAAAGTTTTAGAATGCTTGAGTTATTGTAGATAGGTTGTAGTAGGCTTTTATGTGGTTTGGAATTGAAGTGTTGAAGTATGATAAGTATTAGAATTGTTTGAAGCGTGTTAGGGTTGGTGAAAGTTGATGAAGAAGAGTTTGATTCTTGTAGAGTGGTGTTTGAACTTGTTTGATGTTTAAAGTTGAAGTTTATGTTGTTTGAATGTTATATTGATCATATAACAAGTTTTGGGAAACTTTGGAATGAGTTTAAAGAACTTTGAGAAGAGTAAAATGCATTTAAAGAACAAAAGATTTCGTCATTTTCTTGTTCCAGTGTGCACAACCTACTGCACTGGCGTGCACGTGGACATGCAGGCCTTAAAACCCTTAAAAATTCGTCGTGGGTCACTTTTTCATACCCAGCACGGCCTTGAGCATGGCCATGCACTCGGTCGTGCAGACTTCCGCTGTTTCGCAGCCTGTTTGTAATTCGACCATAACTTTTTCATCCGACCTCCGTTTGAGGTGATTTAAGTTGCTTTAGAAAGCTTAAAAAGAGATCTACAACTTTTATGTTTTAAGTTTTTACAAATTTTAATATTAAAAATGCTTAAATTTTAGTTCTTTTCAACTGATACACTTTTCAAACAAAGTTTAAAACTTATAATTAGTTGTTAAAAATTCTCCCAAGCTTGACAAATGATCATTTAAGTATTTGTTGAGTATTGTATGACAATATATGATATCTAAATGCTATGTGATGATGTTGTAATGATTTATTTTGAATTTCTTTGGATGATTATACTTGAGATTTGAAGAAAGAATATATATACTTGAACTAAGTGTGAGTTTGTAATTACTTCTTTTTACAGTGATTTGATTGATCCCCTTTCGATTATTTCCATTGATTCTCGAGCTAGTACAGGTACACAATACTTTGATTGATTGTTGCTTAGGATAGGCATATACCAATTTGATCTTAATCAAAGATTAATAAAAAGATATTGAAATTGGTTGTGCTTTACGTCGTTGAATCCGGATCCGGCGAGCAACAACCTTGTCATGATGCAATGGCACGGTAGTTTAGGCACTTAGTCCAATCCTTTGTCATGATGCAATGACTCAAATCCATGATGCAATGGTTCACCATGATGCAATGGTGGTTTCTTTTATTGGCTAAGTGGGTAGCTAATAGGGTTAACTATATCGGTATATCCTCTACTTAGGCTCGGAAGGAAATAATATGTTTTAGTTCACGGGTATGGGACCGTTGAACTAATTGATATTATAGACCGGGATAAGTGGATTATATAAAGGAGTATGAACCCTAGATGAAGCTATTGTTCTCTATCGGTTAGATATAGGAGATATAGGTATCCGGTCTATTTATAAACCCCCTAAGCAGCTGCTATTACTTAGGACCCCCAGAATTCCCAAGCTTGAATCGGAGTTTGAATACTCCAGTGTTGTTCTTTTCACTTAACTAAAAGATAAGGAAGTTGTAATGATTTATTGAATTGTATTTAGTTAAGTGAGCATTGCATATATATTTATTTGCATTATTGTGTACTGGGCCTTTGGCTCACGCTGCTATCTTGCAGGTGACTTTGATGATGAGCTCTATGACGATATGGGCTATGGGCTATGGGACTGATTGGGAAGACTCTATGGATGACTAGGAGAGAGGCCTAGCATATGCTTAGGATTCCTTTTGATGAAAATTTCTTTTTGAAGTGTTTAGGCTTATTTGTTAAGCCTTGAAATGTAATTTGTGTTGAATTGTTTTGTAATATAGTTGGGTTGTAAGTAGGATTTCTATGTTTATATGTTTCTTGAGAAGTTGTAATGTATAAATATATTATGTATGGCTTGTATATAGTTAATGAACCACTACCCATGTAGTGGTAATGTTTTAATTCAAAGCATATGAATGTTATATCTATTTTAAATAGGTAGTCATTACAAACATCTCTTTTTAAGACGACCTTACGTATAATACTTGAATATTGTTCCTAATATTTGGGTATTATGCGTGGTCGGGAGATTTGGCACACTTAATAATTGGGTTAAGTGGGCTGGGTCTTTACATACCTCATGGTGTAACCGAGCCGAATGGATCACTTTGGGTAAGGAAAGCTCAGGGACTAGTAGTACGATTCATTGGAACCCTAAAACGGGCACAAATTTCAGGAGGTTGATGGTGACCTATTCAAAGCATTCCTTAACCCAGAATGGAGGGGTAAATCCATTCTACATATGAAACCGGACAGTCGTATGTATTATTTGATCATATGGTTGTTTGCATTTCATATGCTTATTTAAGGGACTTGTTTGAATGATTATTATGAGTACTTTTGCTTGAGGATTATCTTACTAAGCTAACTGTGTTTACTCCCTAATAGATTTTTAATGTTGCAGGATCTTTATTTTGTACCCGAGACCACCTTGACCGTCTGGGTAGAACTTACGTTTTGGGAAGCTTTTGGAGGAATTCTATTTGAAGACTTAGATTAGATTTCTTTTAAAATATTCTAGTTTTAGTTATTTGTCTTAGTAAAACTATGTCATTATGGAGACTCATCAGGGGAATGCCCGATAAAAGTTATAGTATTTTATATTTTGATGAATAATATTAAGTGTTATTTTGTATGGTCTGCTCCTGTTATCTTAAAATGCATAGTTCTACCGATCTCCCTTTATTGTGAATATACGCTTTGTACCAATATGAAAGCTTCTGAGTGACTAAGGTAGTCATTCTTAAGTTTTAATATTATATACGATGGGCTATCACATTTAAGATACCCGTTGGGGCGTGACACATAGTAATCAATTTACGTCATTTTCTTGGTTATGAATTTTTAAACTTAAACTAACTATAGCTTACTCTTTTTAACTTCGATTTTGTGTGTAAATAGTCGATTTCTACCTACTTCAGACGATCTATCCATTTCTAAAGTTATTTCAATCATTTGAGGTCGTTTGGGTCTCAGACCATTACTATACAGAGTGGTTCAAGAATGTTCCAAACTTTGTTCTTGTTATATTTGTCAATTTTATCTTATTTAGACCTTCTAAGCCTAGAACACACACACACACACACAATCTCTTATCCTTAAAAGGTAATTATAGATCATAATACATGCATGATCCTAGTGAAGTTGTTTAAATAAAATTTCTAGTAAAACCTTCTTATGAAAAAACTGATAATTCCAAGTTTACAAAAAAATTGGCTTTGAGTGATAGTAGAACTTTATTTTTCTTAAAACTTTATAAATGTATCATTTAGCTAAAAATTGTGGTTTAATACTTTGTTTCATTTGATTTGAGAACTTTGATTATCTCATGTCTTTATGATTATCTCACCTGCTGTTGTGATTGGTTTACTAAGTTGAAATTGAGTTGTAAAATCCTTAAGGAACAAGTTTACTTTATTTTTAACTTTGGAATTGGAAATTTTAGAGCTGGTCAAATCTTTTTGTGAAAAATAAATTGGTTTACTTCTAGGAATTTTTAGTTTGTATATACTCTTTGAATTATAACATTTAGTCAAAGAGGTAGAAGAAACCTTTAGACTTAGTGATCCTTTATAAAAATAGGTCTTTGATTTGTTATTGCATTCAAAAAGAAAGAAACAAGCATAGCCACTACTCCTTTGACTTAAAAATTTGAGTTATGAGTATCTGACTTGAATGTTAAAGTGAGGAAGAGTTCTTAGAGGTATTTTGAAACCTAGTCACTTAGGTGATGAGCTTGGGATGTGCTAACTCAATGAACTCACTATAACGAGAAGGGAAGAAAGGCAAAAGTTCAATTTATGAACTTTGAAAAACAAAAAGATGGAGGCAAAAACCTCCCAAAAAGAAAATAATTGCTTAAAAAAGAAAAGAAAAATGAATGCAAATATGCAAATAAAAGGAGACTTGTAATAAAGAAGGAGAAAATCTAAGGAAAAAGTAGATACCACATGCTTTCATTTGATGTTACTAAGAGTATATATATAAGCTAAAAGTCCAATGAAGTTTAAATGAGTATTTTTCCTTAGTGGATTTTGTATTTGCTTTTTGAATAGAATGTTCTTTTGTTAAAAACTGAGATTAAAACTTGTTTTGTCTAGATTAACTACTCAATTTTGATTAAAGTACTCTAATTACAAGAAACTAGTGTGGTTAGAGTAGTAGATACAAGAAAAGCAAGTTAAAGAATTAATGCTTAAATAAAAAAAATTGTACTATCTATGACAAATTTCAAGAATTTTGTGTTTAAATGTTTTGCTTGAGGACAAGCAAAAGTTCAAGTGTGGGGGAATTGATAAGATCATATTTCATACAACTTTTTGAAGTTTAAATGGCTAGAATGGGTACTTGTTTTGGTTAAAATTCATGTTTCAGATCTAAATTGGACAAAGGAAGCAAAACAAGAAACTCCAGAATGAAAATAGGAAAAACTCAGGGAGTACAATGGCTTTTCTGTAGCCAAAGCCGCCGGCGTACGACCGGCCTTCATCACCAACAGAATGAAAATCCTTAAGGCTGCCTCTACACTGCCGGCCTTGAGGCTGTGTAGACTGAGGAAAATAAACACACTGGCTCAACACTGTTAGTGTAGAAGGAAGAAGAAGCTAGCTTCTGCAGATTTCATTCAACGCCGGCTTTCTGAGAATCAAAGCCGCCGATGTTGAGACGGCTTACAAGATCAAAATGTTTGCACTACTCAAAGCCGTTGCATACACTGCCAGCCTTACAAGACTTGATTCAATTGAACATACGCCGTTTAAAAGCCACCGGCGTTGAAGATAAATAGGCTAGTATAGACTGAAGGCCGGCAGCTCAGAGCTCAAGGGTTGCCAGTGCAGAAGGAGTTACAACATATGTCGGACTCTAAGCCACCGACATTGAGACAGTGTAGATCGAAGATCAAGAGGCACAAGTAGATACCACATGCTTGGAGACAAATGAAAGGATAAACTTTGATGGATCGTCTAAGCCGGCATCAAAGCCACCGGCTTTGGGATGGCTTTCCTTATAGAATGGCCAACCTTTCGTAGGCACAAGTAGATACCACATGCTCGGAGACAAATGAAAGGATAAACTTTGATGGATCGTCTAAGCCGGCATCAAAGCCGCCGGCTTTAGGATGGCTTTCCTTATAGAATGGCCAACCTTTCGTATTTTGAAAATATACGCCTGCTAGATCCATATCTAAGCTGCTAGCATAGGAGCGGCCTACACTTGTAATCGAAGATGAAAGCTACTAGTGTACTGCCTGTGCAATGAACAGAAAGACTTTACGCTGCATGTAAGCCGCCGCGTAAGAATTGTAACTGTTGGCGTAAATGTTGAAACTGAAATTTTTCACTAATGCTTCTCACGAAATTTTTCCTATATAAAGGGGATTTCCCTCCTCTAGTTCTATAAGTCAAGAAAAACAGCAAAATACTTTAGTATACAAATAGCTTTAGCATTTCATAGAGATTTGTGAGAAAATTGAGCTTTCAAAGAAGTTGTAATTGAAGATTGTGATATTTGAATTAGTGATATCTAATCTCTCTTTTCTTATGCAATTCATTTATCCGAATTCTTTGTTCATAATGATATCAATTGCCTATTCTTATCTGATTATTGAATCATCATTCATGAGTAACTAAACTTTTCTTTGTGGGAAATGATGAAACCCTAATCTTGCTAAAATGATTTTTGATTTTATATTATAGGATTGTTAAAATTATGGAATATCTGTATTGAATCCTGATTATCTATTTTATTTCTGTTTGAAATTGAATTGATAAGAATTCTGATAATTTGGAAGAAGAATTAGGGTTCATAGGAATTCATGAATTGAGATTAAACAACAATTACGAAAGCGGCGGAGTTTAATCTGATTTAGAAATTGTTCCATGTAATTCATGCAATATTATATTTTAATTTTTCACTAAGGAATTAGGAGAAATTAATTTAGGATATTAGACAATTATAGAATCGGAAGATTTATAATTGTAAATTAGATTTCATTGATAATTTATATAGCGGAAGCTAATAGATTAATTTATGGTTTACTAAAACTTGATAGTTTTAGGTCTTGACAATTTCTTTCAAATATCCACAATTCTAATTATTTATATAATATAAATTCAATATGATTAGCAAAGACTAGGGTGGATTCTTCTCCTTCCCACATTTATCTTATATAACTTTCTCACAATCTCATTGCATTCATTATTAGATATTAGATTAATAGAATTAGTTAACTAGTTTAAATAGATAAAATTTGATTACCTAAAATATTAGTAAAAGCTAATATCGATCTAGTAATTAAATTGGTCCTCATGGGAATGATACTCGAGTCACTTTTATATATTACTTGATCAAGACCTAGTATATTTGCTAGTATTAATCCGTGCTTTATTTATCTATACATTTCAAGCGGATCAATACTCTAGCTTGGTAGTTTCCATTTCAGAGACTTAGATAGTCTTCCTGAACAAGCCTCTTATTTGGTAGGTAACATTGATGACGCTACTGTGAAGGCTACGAACTTATAAGAAATTAAAGTATGGGAATCTTAGTTCATAATCAAGACTTCCGAAGACTTGAAATGATCCAGTTACCTTATATAGTAAAATAATTAAGAGAAAAAAAAATAAAAATGGAAGTCTTGGAATTTGGATAAGGCTTCTTAGGACTTAAATTATTCCATTTACCATGTAAAATAAATAAAGCGAATAAGATGAAATAAAATGGAAGCCTTAAAACTTTTGGACAAGAGTTCTCGGGACTTAAAGATGGATAAGTCCCCCTATTTTTTTTTTTTTATTTAATAATGAACAAGTTTAAGACTTAGATTAAGGACAAGTCTCAAGCACTAAATAAATAATTTTGCATGAAATGAAATAAGTGCAAGAATTAAATGTTATTTTAGTGGGCAATATGCTCTTGTAAAACATATATATACTTATATATAGATAATCATATATATAGAGTTAGATTAGATAACAAGTTATAACAACATAATCATAACAACACTTTACAAGTGTCATTTCACTAAATAAGGAATTTTGCATGAAATGAAATAAGTGCAAGAATCAAATGTTATTTTAGTAGGCAATATGCTCTTGTAAAACATATATATCCTTATATATAGATAATCATATATATAGAGTTAGGTTAGATAACAATTTATAACAACATAATCATAACAACACTTTACAAGTGTCATTTCACTAAATAAGGAATTTTGCATGAAATGAAATAAGTGCAAGAATTAAATGTTATTTTAGTAGGCAATATGCTCTTATAAAACATATATATCCTTATATATAGATAATCATATATATAGAGTTAGATTAGATAACAAGTTATAACAACATAATCATAACAACACTTTACAAGTGTCATTTTAGCACTTTCATCTATAGCTTTCTAGCATTATGGGGAGAGAACTTCTCCATGGAAAATGTATGATACTTTGATAAACAACTCATAATAATAACTAATGAGATATGGGGTAAGTGTTTACCTAAAACAATCCGCAAAGGAAATGTGTGTGTGTGTATGTTCAGAAGGGAGCCGAGAGAGATATGTAAGCACGTTGGCCTCAAGTAGGAAAGGGGATAAAGAAGAGGAAAGAAATGAGAGTTTTAGATAGTAAAAGTAAGTTTGTAAA